>JBAMAX010000017.1:0-500831 GCA_037043745.1 Chymomyza amoena
ACATTTGGACACAATAAGCCATATCTATATGTATGCAAGTACAGTGTGAATAGCTCCACTGAACAGACAGGTATATGCACCTTGTATATACTTCGTATGTAGTGATACGCATTACATCTCATAGTTTATATTATGTCTGAGCTATGGAGAAACAAATGCTATAATAGATTGAGTTGCATTCGAAAATGCAATTGATGTTGGCAATTATATAATGCAAAATAGCAACGAATACAAAAACAATAATGATGCATTCAAATAATCATGTAAAAATGCATCAATATTATGCATAGACTGAAATTTGTTTTGCTCCATTTGAATTTTCCATTCCACATATGGTTGGGTGCTATGCTATGTTTAGAAGGCGAAAAATGTTTTTCAGTATTATTTGCCACGCATTATTTATTATTATGGATGTTTTTTTGTCGTTGATTATTTGCTTTAATGAAAATGCATAAATAAATGCCAAATTACATTAATTTCATTGTTGTTTTTTGGTAGCTTTTTTTTTATTTTTATTTTATTTCTTTTTGTGGTTCGCTAATGCTGCCAACTATAATTTCCGCTTGTGTGAGCTTTTGTGCGTTAATGCTCATCGAGTTGGCAACAAAATGGCGGCTACATTGCCTGCAATAAGTTAATTAACATTGCGTGGAGGCATTTTGTTTAATATGAGTGCATAATTAATTTTATGCATTTTAATGCTATGCTTATTATGCATTAGCTTAAATTCCAATCGACAACAGTTCAATAAAAAATTGATAAAATATACGATATTAAATTAATTGACTTATCATTTGTCGATACCAAAAAAAAAACAAAAAAACATAAATTTTAAATTTAGTAGTGTCAGCAAGTGGTTTTGTTGCAATTATCTGCTCAAGTTGCTGGCACAGCTGCAATATTTAGTTGAAAACCCTTGGTCCTAAGACCTCAGCTCAACTCTGCAACATTAATCAATGAACGTCTTGAAAATTTACTTAATCTGGCCAACCCTCTACTAAAAAAAACACTCCATTGTTTATTTATTAACCGGGTAACTACGCTGAGCAAAATATGAAATTTGAGTAATTGTTTGGGCCAGTGTGTTCAGGATTATGTCATGGCAAAATCATAAATCATGCTGCATAGTTTTAGGCGCGCGCATAAACCCTATTAAAATGTAAAATTAAACCCAGGCGGCAGCGGGCGTGTCAGCCCGAGAAAATTTATTAAAAATTTGTTCAACTGGCTTAAACCCCGACAGCCAGCAAACTTCTAGGCACACAAATTGCACTCTCACTGACAGGGTGACTGAAGCTACACTCCAGGTGCTTTGTCTATGTCCTACCTTTATATGTTTATGTCTATGTGCATTTTATGATAAAATAGCAACAACTACCATTAATGTCACATGCCATCATCAATCATTGACAGTGTCCAAGGTAGCCAGGCTCAACAAGATGGTAGCACAGCTCTTAGATGGCCTAGGTATGTCTTTGAGACAGTTACCATTGTTTGGCCAAGATGGCTGGCTGGCCCAGTTTAAAGCGCATTTAAGTAGCTTTAGGTGTGAGTTGTCATTGTTTTGTCCTTTAACTGATGTTGTTTTTGTTGTTGTTTAGGGCTTGTCGTTGTCAGCTGCTGCTTTGGACATGCTACTAATATTTTCTTGTTATGTTTGCTTTTGGGCAACTTTTGGTCTCAAGTTGTTTGTCTTTGCTAACCAGTACGGGTGACTGGCGGGTAGATCTGGCTGAGGCTGAGAAACCCTTGCCGTAGTTTTGTCCAGCAGCTTAAGTTGTAAGTTGTGTTAGCTGCCAAACAGGTGTTAATGAAGTGTTGCCCTAAGCCAAGGGACTCAAATATGATGATTGTGACGCAATACAAAATTTTCATTTTAAGCAAATTGTTCGTTTTTAGGTCTTAAGAGACTTGATGATAAAATAAATAATTACAAATGTCTTCAAGAATAACTTGTGGTTAACTGATAAGTAATCATTTTTTAAAGAGCGTACAGGAGAATGGGCTAGCCATGATCTAGTCTGTGTCGCAGCAAAATTGATCAATGTACTGGTGAAGTAAGAAAAACTCATCCATTTTTGTCCAGAATAAAACAGTAAACAGGGCTCATCTGCAGCACATTTGGTAACTAACTTAGGATATGGCTACTGAGTATTCTGTTCAAAAAAACAATGATCAGAGTCTTTATGAAGTATTGCTTAATAGACTATTTAACATGGACATTGAGATTTTGCCACGGTTTAGGTCGAGGGAGAAGTAGAATATAGCTTAAAAAACTTTCTTACAACTACCTGACAATAACTAACTATTACTTCAGCCACTTTCTCATATATATAAAAATTAAAAAAAAAAAAGAGGTTTAAACCAATTTGGATTAAGCACAATCATCTAATCCTAATGATACTTGTAAGCTCAGTAAGGCCACTCTATTTGTTTGTATGGAATACTGTGAACCAAAATGTCATCATTTATCACAAAATAATTAAAGGTCCAAGGTGTAAGCAGAGCAGACTCCAAGCTCACGTCTAAAAGTCTAGTCACAAAACTTTCAGTTCTAAAAAATACAAAAAAAAGACTCAGTCAAAAAAGTTTTGTAAACAAAATACATACAAACACCAGTTCAGTAAGAGAATGAAAAACCACTTTCCTACTCTCTTACCAAATGTAGCGAGAAGTTTCAGGTGTGCTACCAAAAAAAAAAAAGAGGCAGAAGAAGTTCCAGGAATGCTTAAAAGTCGCTGTAAAGTCGCAAAAATGTTTACTGATATGCGCTGCGGCAGCAAAGACGACGACAAAACACTTGGTAATAACTGCCACAAAGTTTTTTGCCCCCCCTTAAAAATTGTTGTTTTTGTTTTGTTGCCGTCGCGCAAACTTCAAAAAATATAATTTATGGCATTCCCCAAACACACACACACACACGCACACACCCTTGACATATATATATATATATATATATAGGTATATGGAAACACTGTAAGGTTAACATTGCAGCATATCGATAAGCAAAAGGCAACGCTGAAGGTAAAAGATATTTCAGATACTTTACTTTTGGCTGCAGTTAAAAAGATACTTTTCATTTCTATGTATGTGCGACGCGTCGTCAAAACACTTATGACCAAAGTTTTTGACGTCCTAACAAACATTGTTGCATACTTCTTGGATTGTGCATGCACGGCTCTGGGTTTTTGAAGGCCATTGCATTGTTAAAGTTACTTTTTGGGAGTTGCGTTCAGCGCTAATAGAAATAGGAAATGTTTACAAAGTATTTTCATAACTTCCGGCACTGACACCTGACACACACGTGCACTCAAACAGACGCAGAGAATACCTCTCTCTAGGCATGGTCATAAATAAGGCAGCAAAAATGTCTGCTTGCAAATATTTCAAGAAAATCCAAAGGTGAAAGGGTTAGAGCGGTGGCGGCAAGTTGTAAGGTGCAACAAAAATGTAGTAAGAGAAACAGTGAGAATTAGTGAGCAAGGATTTCAGGCGCTAGAGTTTTGACATATTTGCTAAATAAGTTTCACGCACAGACAGATATGAATGTCGAGCTGAGCCGATTTGCAGATACGCTTAACCTAAAATATAGCTAACGTCCCTATTCAAACTCGACAGAATCGAGCAGACGTGACTTTTCTGGCGTTAATTAATATGTACATAATTATTATTTTGTGTATTTATCTTATATATAAAATTCTCGTGTCACAATGTTATGTTCGTTCTAAGCTTAGGATCTCACGAACGGCTGAGCCGATTTGGCTAATTTTGGTCTTGAAATGTTCGTGGAAGTCCAAGGATTGTTTAGGGTTGAGAAAATATAACAAAATTGCGACGCAAATACTAAAAGGACAATTTGATTTTCCAATACAATTTTTTTTTTAATTTAGGTTGGCATTGTGTACATTGTCAGATTAACTAATATTTTTTAGTTAATTGTTTTTGTCGAAAAGGAATCACAAAAATTATAAACGTTATAAATTTTATTTTATTGAAGCACACAAAATTTCATGAAAATCGGTACAGCCGTTTCGGAGGAGTATGGTAACTAACATTTTGAAACTTGAATTTTATATATAAGAAGAAACTTATGTTTTACGTGCTATCGGTGTTCTCATAAACGAGTCGATGAATTTCAAATCTGATTTTTGCGTGTGTTAGAGGTCAATGCGGAGGTTTTAAGCCTATTGGGATGTGTTTGTGTGAATAGGTTCGTGAGATATACGCATTTTTGTGAATATTGGTTTTTGTGTGAACATACTCCTCCGAAGCGGCTAGACCGATCCTCATAAAATTTTGTGATCTTATTGGGCAGGTCTGAGAATCGGCCAACATCTATTTTTCATACCCCTAGGAGATAAGGGTTGCCACTCCTAACATTCCTGGCAAATCAAGTGAATTTAAAAACTCGGTAGGATAATTTGCAATTTTAGAAATTAATATTGATTTACTTATTCCTTTCCGAGAAAGTTTTCTTAAGAAGAAAGGAATTCTGCGATTTTTGCTTACAATTCATGTTTTGATTTCTGTATAAAATACATATGTATGATCAGATCAATATTTGCACATTATGCAATTTCGTGAATTCGCCACAAAAATAAATCATTAGAAGAAAATAAAGATCTAGACGAGCGAGCGAAGCGAGCAGTGCTGAAAACCGGCTAGTATAATTATAAGTATAACCTAAAACAAATTTAACTTATATTTTATAATCTGCTCTCTACGATCGACTGCCTAGTGTTTTAGTGCTCTTCAGCATAGCTAATCGTATATCATTCTGGCCGCTCAATTCTCTCTTCAACTATTATTGGCTTGATCTCGTTGTTAACAACATATTCTAAAATGCCTTGCGCATGATGACGAATTTTAAAAGGTGCAGCAAAGAAGGGCGATTTTGGTTACGCAGAAAATGTGACGTCAAGGCTACAATTTTTGTATAGTTGTATGTGAATGTTAATTAAACTTTATCAAAAAAATATGTAGTTTAAAACGAAGTACAACTGAAACTTGTCTGTTCACGATATTTCTTAATTTATTGGCAATCAGCCTTCTTTGACCAATGACTTTAATCCAATAGGTAAACTACAAAGTCGCCCAATAAAAGTGTGAAATTTTTTTTTTTTTTAACAATTATTTTAAAACAGATCAATAATAAATTAACAATGATAATTATGCATATAACATTTAATTTAATTTTGGAGAATAAGAAATTCAATATATCAAAAAATCAATTTGGCTGTGAACTTTCCGGTGTCTCAAAACGGAAGGACTTTTATGTCATCGCTTTACCCTATATCCCGTACAGGAACACAGGACCACAAATTTGAATGAGCTTAGAATTTACCATCTCGCTAAAATGTATTGTACTTTTAAATGTTCTGTTTTAATATTAGATACTACCTTGTTCAAAAAGATCCTGGAATCATCTTCGGTGGTATTAGTCGTGGGATCGATAATAATGAATAATTTTGTATTTTCCAAATAAGTTCCAGGAACTTTTTGATCAAGGTGTTATATCGCTTTAGCCTTAACTTTTCTATGAAGCTATATAAAAATTGGTCTGATCTGATCCATATGTCATTTAATAACGCGACTATTAACAAAAAGAAATTTAGTCCTCAAAACCCATCCGAAAATCTTAAGTTTGGTTAAGCTAAGTGTAATATATGCCACGATCTAGGCATTCATACGGACAGCCCGAAGAGGTTGTTTCAATTAATTTTTTTTTATGTCCACCAGTCGGTCCGTGCCTATAGGGCGGTATTAGAGTTAACCATAAAATTCTAGTTCTAATAGGGAGAATGGATAGATCAAACAAATAAATGTGCTTTTAGTCTGCCACGCCTCTTTCTGACTATGAAATACGTTCCACACAGTGTACAGAGCATAGAGACAGGCAGATATACAAAGGAAGAGTGGCCTGCTTAACCTCGTACTGCCACTAAAAGTAAGAAGAGTCTCTGGACCCTACCTGATGATGTATATGCGTTGCCTGTCGTTGTCGTTGTTACTATTTATGTCTGGCGCGCTGTTGTGCTCCTGGCGCATATGAAAAACATGTAAAATTTCCCAAGCGCTCCACGACAACGTCTTTCCTTACGCCTTGCCACCAAAGTCAGGGAGCGTTCTGCTTGTCTGCTGCCTCAGCAGCATTTCTTTGCCTAGGTGCAACATTGCAGAGCAGGTTTTACGTGCCACCCTCAGTAAAATTTTTGCATAACAAAGTGCAAACTCATTTTCAAGTCATACAACACATGCAAGCATGTGGGCGTAGGGGGCGTGGCAGATATGTTACTTTTTTACTAGTTGCATGCATGAAATTTAATGGCTTCCACTTTGTTGTTGTCTGCTGCTGTTACCAGACAACATTACCCCCCGTCCGTTGCCCGCCTGTAACGCACTGCTTTTGTTGGCAATCCTTGAAACGTCACCATGCAGAGCATTTCGTGCTGTTTTGCCACGTGAATTATGTATCAGAATTTTGCTTTAAATTTATGATTTTTTATTTTTTTTTATCCAAACACAAAAAATTACTATTAGTATTATTTTTGCTTAATTTAATGTGCGGATGAAAAATTGTTGAACAATGCAATGGCATTCTTTAGATTGCTTTGAAAAAATTCTAGAGCAAATTGTAGCTTGAAGAAAAATATGTATGCAAGGACAATAGAAAATTTAGCGATATCAAGTTTAGCAGCAGTTAAAGATTTAAGCGCGATGAAGTATTAAAATTGATAATAATTGATTGATGGCTAGGAACAATTTTTTAAGTAAAAAGAAATTAAGGTAAGTGTAAGACTTATTTAATTATTTGCTACGGATTTCTAATGTTAGTTACGTCATAGCTTTTAATTATAAGATGACATTAAAATAATAAACCGAAAACACGAAAACGAGTTTTCAATTTTCTTATCCTCAAAAAAATACAAACATATTGCACCAAAGAAATAAGTATTTATGTAAATTACAAATTTTAAATTTAAAAGTGGGATGGTTAATATTTTTTTAACATTTATAGTTTATGTGCTTTCCTGTGCTATTTACAACTTTATTAATTAGTTTTGGCATCGTTTTTGTGCCCTGCCAAGGTCCTCATAGGCCTGCGATGGGGTTTGAGTCGGGGCTAAAAGCCGGTCATTCCATTAATATTATTGGTATCGACCAGAGAAAGACTTTTGCCTTGTTGGCTGTATGTATTGGGACTGTCCAACTGTCTCCATAGTGGTCTTCGGCAAAGTCAATAAGGAAGCTTTATGGAAACTCTGCATAGATGTCTGCCGTTGAGGCCTACTTTTCAAGCGGATGTTTGGTTATTGCAACACAGCGTGCATTTCGGAATCACTTTAATTTAGGCCCGTTGGCTCCCGTCCCAGATCGCAACTCAATTGTTACATGTGTCACTACATTCAGACAAACTGCAAGTGCGACAAAACGAAGAACTGGAGTCCCTCGGCCCGTTAGATCACCTGAGAACATTGAAGCAGTGAGAGCGTCAATGTTGCGATCACCACGGCGTTCTGCGCGCAAACACGCATCTGCCCTTGGACTATCCGATCGTTCTGTGAGAAGAATTCTTCGTGATGATCTTCATTTTCATCCTTATAAGATGGCGATAGTGCAGGAACTTACAGAACGTGACTTCAATTCTCGGATGAACGCGTGTGATCTTCTTCTTGATGTCGTTCCCGAGGGTGCTATTGTTTTTTTTAGCGATGAAGCCCATTTTCATTTGTGTGGGTCGGTTAACAAACAAAACATGTGCTACTGGGCTGACACCAACCCTCGAGAATTGCATCAAAGGCCTTTGCATTCACCCAAAGTCACAGTGTGGTGTGCAATTTCCTCAGCTGGAATTATTGGTCCCTGGTTTTTTGAGGAAAATGAGGTTACAGTGACAGTGAATTCGGACCGGTATGTAAACATGCTACAGAATTTTTTTCCCACGGCTAGAAGAGTTGGATTTGGGGGACACTTGGTTCCAACAAGACGGTGCAACAGCAACACTTCAAGAGCATCGATGGCTGTTTTGAGGGAACACTTTCCAGAGCGTCTTATCTCAATTAGAGGCAATTTGGAATGGCCGGCACGCTCTCCCGATCTGTCCCCTTGTGATTTTTATCTATGGGGTTTTTTGAAATCCCTTGTTTATGTGAACCGTCCAAGAACCCTACAAGATTTGAAGACCAACATCGAAGAAGAAATTGCCAACATAACACCAGCTATGCTAACAAGAGTCATGACAAACGCCAGATATCGGTTTACGCAATGTATGGAGAATGAGGGACGTCACCTAACAGATTTGATCTTCAAAACAATGTAAATAAAAACTTTAGACATGTACCTACATAATAAAAAATAAATAAATATTTTCCGATGCACACAATAGTTTTTATTGAGTTTTGAAAAAGGAAGTTATGCTGCCGCACCCTGTATATCAGTCGTAGACAAAAACTAAGATCTTGGCGGTATGCGATATTAACAGAGAGTAACTTCAATGCTTAACATAAAGCACCTGAAAAGGCCTAGAATAACATAACATGATCCGCATGCAAATAGACGTGAGAGCGTTAACATAAATACATATGTGAAGTTTAACATTTATTTTAAAGTTAACACAGCTTAATGTAATCAGTTGCAAGGGCTCACGTAATGACCAAACAGGGATCTAGTTCATAAATTTCTTTGCTCTAGCTTTTACCAGCTCTAACAACAGAAAAATTCATGAAACCTTTTTCTGGCGGCACTCGATAATAAAAATAAATTTAAGAAACGGTCTCTTCTTTGACCCCAAAAAGTATGCAACATTTTTGTCCCTTTAATGCATTATAAAAATAACAGTATCAAGTCTCTAAATTCCTCGGCAAAGTTTCATTGCGGATTGGATTCAACTGGATTCAATTTGGTCAAAATTGTTGTATGTATTGTTGTTGGTATTGTTGTGTTGTTGTTGGTATTGTTCCAATTTTTATATTATTTACACTCCAATAATAAATATATTTTCTGCATTTAAATTTAAAAAACGGTTACCATTCAAGCAGCGCCCCCCAAAAAACTAAAACTTAGTTGCACTCTGCAGCATTCTGAACAACCATTTTTTGATTTATGACTGTGACGAGTCGTCAGTTCGCTTGCCGGGTTTTTACTTTAAATACTGCCGTGTGAAAAAAAAATAAAAACAAAATGCCGGCAGCCAAAAATTTAACAAAAAAAATGTATAAGGTAGAAACGAGCTAAAATTCAAATTGCCAGCTCAAATTTTTTGAAAGGCGGCGACATTTTTGGCAAATTTATGTATTTGTCACATGGTTGCTGTGGCAAGTTCGGGAAGGCAGGCGGCACGAGAAGCTGTTGGTTAAAGGCGTGTGCTATACAATACAACAACAATAACAACAACGCCAAAAAAAGAGACTACACAGAGAGAAAAACTTTTTGCCGCAACATTGTTTTTGATGTTGTTATTGTTGCTGTCCCTGCATATGATTTATTGCATGCAAATGCATGCGTCTGTGATGTGGCATGCCCGGTTGCAGGCTGGCTCCATGCTAGGAGCACTGTTTTTTGGTTGGGTTTGCTCTTGGCCAGGCAGTTTGTTGCAACAAAACGCAAATTTGTCTATTTCGTCAAAAGTACGACAGGCGTTTGGCGTATCTATGTGAGGGTATATTTCTGTATGTCTGGGTGGGGGGTTTGTGCTGTTGTTGACATTTACCACTGGCGCAAAGAGCACAACAAATCTGTGGAAAAAACTGGAAGAGAGAGTAGTGGTAGAGGGCAGTACAGAACACTGCAATGTGGCAATGTCTGATGAGTTTTTGTCCTCTTTTTGTCCTTCAGTTCAACGAAAGTTCAACCAAGACAAATCACACTACTTCACATACACACACACACACACTTGTAAACAGAGCAAATTGTCTGGCTGGCATAAAAACACTTCTATGCTTCGTTTTGCGCCATAAATTATGCTACGATTCTGCATCTTCTTTTTTTTTTTTTTTTGGACATTTTGTTGGTTCCCCGTAGCTATTGCAACATTTGCATACTTTGCAGCGCATAGTTTGGCAATAACATGATTTAAGTGCACAGACGACACACACACCCACACAAGCCAAAGTGATTTCAATGTTTTTGGTTTTTTTTTCTGGAGTTGCGGCTACACTGAAGTTTATGACCTTGGTCAGCTCAAGGGCAAAGTCAGTCAGCCAGGCAGCTTTAAGTGCAACATTTTTGTCGCAAATATAAATGAAATTTTTAATTTAAGCTTCAGGAATTTCAAGTGCAGCACAGCAAAAGCTGGTAAATTATGAAAAGTGAAAGCAAAGAAAAACATTAGGCCTTAGGGGTAGCGCCCCAGCCTCCAAAATAAACGCATAACTCAGACCCAAAATAAAACATTCGATCAAGTCTTGGGTTTTATTTTTTTTAAAAGGGTTACATTATATGAGTGCAAAGTTTGTTTGTCCAAAATCAACAAAAACAGAAATTGTTTATGTTCCAAAAAGGAAACGGAAAATAAGAAGAAAAATGCCACGCGCTATGTGTGTGAGTGTGTACATTACATTATAAGCAAACACGCACATATATAAATATTTATATATATATGTGTATGTGTGTGTGTGTGTGTGCCTCATGTTTGTTTGTGTTTTAGTGCGCGCAAAAAGTAAATTATTTATCTATGTACATAGCGTGAACAAGAACGCACAGCAGTGGAAGCGGAAATTGAAAGGATCTGTCTGAAAGACGAACCGGTTCGGCTGGCGTGTAAATGTTAAGACAAACATAAGACAGCCAACAAGCAAGCCAAGAGTACACACAATTAGAACAGGCGAAACGCGCAAAATTAAAAACACGCAATCCTGACGCTGAGGAGGATGCCAGGAAGCCGACAAAGGCCGTGCTCCCAGACTGCAGCTGAGTATGTCGTAGGTGTTGGGAAATCCAGGGTAAAACTGTAGCATTGGTACTTAATGAAAAACCCAAATAGAAAAATTCAACTTTTAGAAAGGCGAATGCGCATGAGAAATCTTTAAATTAGTTTCGATATGTATGAGTAGGTAGGAACATGTAGCAAATTATGCTAAAAATTGATTAGGTGTTGTAGCAGAAATTTATTTTACTTATTTATTTGTTCATAGCGGTTGAACAAAGCTTCGTTAGCCTTAGATTGAATTTAACAATAGAACTCTATTTTGCTTAATTTTTTTCTACAGCAAATTGAAATTTGTTTCGGAATTTAAAAGAGCTTGCCCAAAAATGCATTCTTTTAAAAACTAGATTGATTAGTGGAGTCGTCTTTGTTTAATTGGCTGAGAAAGCTGAAACTGTTTGGGACTATAGCTCCAAAACTCCAAACCCTTCAATATTTTGTGTGTAGACCATTTTTTCATTGTATATGGAACTCATATCTAACTCTGTATGAAATTTGCTCAAATTCCAATTACCAGTTTTTTTTTTTAATTTTTGTAGTTTTATTAAAATTTGTTCCAATTCTATTCTGGATTATCTATATCATAAAAAAAAATATAATTCTATCTTGCTTAATTTTTTTCTATAGCCAATTGAGATTTTTTTGCAGAATTAAGAAGAGCTTGGCCAAAAAATTCTGTCTTTTAAAAATTAGATTTATTAGTGGAGTCGTCTTTGTTTAATTGGCTGGGAAAGCTGAAACTTTTTGGGACTATAGCTCCAAAACCCTTCAATATTTTGTATGTGGACCATTTTTTCAAGGTATGTGGAACTTATATCTACCTCTGTGTACAATTTGGTCCAATTCCAATTGCCTGTATTTTTTTTACATTTTTTTAAAATTTGTTCCAATTCTAGTTTAGATTATCTATATCATAAAACAAAACTCAAAAATAATTCTATCCTTTACGAACACAATGCATGATTTCATCACTTTAAAATGATTATGGAAATGCCAGATTTTTGGGCAAAATATGAGAATCTGGGCCCACAGTGCAGCGGTTTAAAAGTCCATATAAAAAGCGCGGCGAAATTATTTTGTTATTTTTAAATTTGTTCCAATTCTAGTCTGGATTATTTAGGTTAGGTTAGGTTAGGGCGGCAGTTGGGACCGACATCCCAACTCACTTAGGCCAAGGATAGGCCCTTTGTGATACCGCTAGTGAGCCAATTCACCACATTTCCCCACTTGATGGGTCCCCTACGAAAATTGAGGAAGCCATCCGGCTGCTTGAATGAACCCTTTAAAGGCATTTTGGACTCTGTTCAGAGAGCTGAGATAGACCGTTTAGAAAATATGACTGTAGGAACCTAAATCTTTTTCTGTCCAGTCCTGGGCAGTGACAGAAAAAGTGTTCCACCGTCTCTAGCTCCTCTTCATCGCCACAGCTTCTACAGAAGTCGTGGTGGGGAGCATTCAAACGGGATGCGTGGTTTCCTACCAACCATTGGCCCGTAATGGCACGAATGACAGATGAGCACTGGGCTCTATTCAGACAGCAAACTTTCTTGGTTCTTTTACTGCAGTATGTCGGCCAGGTTTGCCGCGAGATTCTACACGTGTTCGATGTCCGATTCCACGTTTTATTTGAACAGAGAGCGAAAAAGTTTCGTATTCTCAGTTTACAGCTGGCCATGGATATACCCAGGCCCTCCTTATCTTGAAGGAGGATGCTGGTAGTTCCTTTCCTAGCCAGTTCATCCGCAATGCAATTTCCCTCAAAGTCCCTGTGTCCTGGAACCCATATCAGGTGAATTGAAAGCTGCTCAGCCATCTCCCCTAGAGACAAGCGGCAGTCATTCACTGACTTCATACACGAAGTCATCGAGACTAGAGATAAGACATAAGTTAACCCTATAATTTCTTGTACCTTATTCCCTTAATTTTTTCGCTCGATTTATGTCAAAGAACTACATATCCAAATATTTCCAAAATATAAGTAATGGCGTAAGTATATTTCCCTAAATCTTAAGCAATACCAACTGGCCAAATCCCATTAATGCCACATCTGCTGTTTTTATTTAATTTCGCTTAGCTGCTTTCTCTTAATGATTATGCTATTTATGCAACTCACTTAAGCAGCTCTTCATTGTTTTGCTTCTTGCTCCTCGCCAGCTCTCTCTCAATCAGACAGTAAGCCAATCTAATTGTCTAACAATTGCTTAGGTGCTATCAAACTGCCAGCCAAGCGTTTCAAGTGGCTGCAATTACCAGGAGCATTCAGCATGCACATTCCCATGCACATCCAGATGCAGATGCATCTAAAGATACATAGATACAGCAATGGACTTCAATGGTCGGTGGTAGGTAACAGCTTTGCTATTAGCTGAACAAAGCCGACTCTAAGCCAAGTAAAAATTGGCAGAGCACTTTAAGAGCACAGTGGCAATGCCATGATATGGCCAAGTTTCCGGTTTGTTCTAGCAGTTACAACAATTACAACTACAAGTTGGGCCAAGATAAATACACTTGGGTTTTTACGTAAATTGAAGCAGCTAATGAAAAAATAAAGAAAGGACAAAAAAACCAACCCAGAAAGAGAGAAAATATGAAGACCCGGCTAAGTAAGCAGACGCTGGGCAATGGCAGTAACATTTTCTTGGCTTGGTTTGGTTAGCTTGCCTTTTTCAATTTTCATTTTCGCAGCTAAACTGTGAAACAATTTTTAATTAACACTTTTAAGTTGGTTGGCTCACAGAGCGCAGCACAAAAAAAAAAGAAGAAAATAAAAATTTATATAACAACGAATAATGAAAAGCAGCAAAGAAAAGCAAAAGTTGGAAAAAACGATGTATATATTTGTGTCTGTGTGTGTGTGTGTGTGTCTGTTTGTCTCTCAAGTTTTGGGTTGGCTTTCCTTTTAGCTTTCTTTACTTAGCCAGCTTGCGTTTGCCTTTGCGCTGTATTTTTTAATTAATTTGGCATTTATTGGAAAAGGGTTGCTACACACACATACACACACACACACACAGCGACAGCTACACACACCCACACACGACATTTCATTAATTTAATGCACTGGGACTTATCAGACCACAGAGGCCAAGTCTTATGACACACCTGAGGGTTAAACTACAAACTTTTAGCTCGTACTAACTTTTTTCAACTTCTAACAAATGCGCTGTTTGACCAACACTTGGCCATTTATCTTGCCATATTAATAAAATGCAATTACATTAGTCATTGCATACTTTAAGGCGTCCATTTATGAGCTGCATTTATTTACTTACTTTGTGCCCTATTGCAAATGCTAACTGTTTTAATTACCCCAAACCCCAAACCCCCAGCCTCGGTCACACCTCACAACTAAACGCCTGTGCATTTGCAACATTTGAAATTCTTTTAATTAAATTCCAAGCGCGCGCAAAAGTATACTACGTTTTTGCACGTCGTCAACACTGCTGCAGCTTTGTGTGGGTAATTTGAAATTCCAACTTGATTTCAAGGTAGAGAATAAGAAAAAAATAAAACTAATAAAAATACAAAATAAAAATGTAAAAAAAGCATGTGGGTTAGTGTGCAGATCCCAACACGCTTAAGCTTTTAAAACCGCGCTAAATGGCAAAGAGCAGCGGGCATAGCAGCAAAGTGGGGGGGGAAGTGCACAACGTTTGGCACTAAGAGCGAAAGTGCAAGAAACTTTGGCAAGAGTTTGTTTGCTCTTCTGCTTGTAGCTAAAAAGTGCAAAACATTTATTAATTGTTATTTATTTTGTTGCATACTACTTGGATTGGCTAAGGGGCGCTGGCACAACGAAGTCTGTTATATATATTTCTTTAAATATGGTTAAGATGAAATTGTTTTAAGTTTTCTTTGATAAACGAACATTAGTATGATCCATAGATTCAGATAGCGTGCTAAACTACCTTATTATGTTAGAATGTTCTTCTTTCTATTTCTTCATACATTTCTAAAATGTTCTAAAAAATGGAGACATTTACAAAATAAAACAAACAAATTCAATTATCGCTTTGCAAAAACGAACAACATATTAAATTTTCTTTCTATATAAATTTACAGTCTATAGCTCTTGCTCTTAAATTGTATTTATTTCTCAATTCTTTTAATTTTCTACAAATCATTGAGTTATTTAAAACGCTGTCTGATTTTACACGCGTCACTGCAACTAATAGCATTCGTTTTTATTCTAAAACCAAAACCGAATAAGCAACTTTGCGACTAAATTTCTCCTATTTGGGTTGAAATTACTCTAGTTCGTCTACAGCTCATCAAAATGTTTTGCTACTTGAGTTGCATTGCTAAATTGTACAGCACTTCGTTTCGTGTTTTTTTTTTGGCCAAACAATTGCTTTTGTTTTGCACACCTAAAAGTATGCTACAAAAGCGAGACAAATTGATGGTACGCTTCATTGCCGGCAAAGCCCTTTGCACCGTCTACGCTTCACCTGCTTGTTCGTTCACCTTTCTGCTTTCTGCGCTGCTTCTCGTTGTGCAACTGATGTCTGCAATTAATTATCGAAAGAGGGCGCGGTCGTCAAGTGGGCCGCCTGGACAGCTTGGATAGTGTAAGGTAAGACACTGTCTGGCGCTGGTACCAGAACTATCTGTTACGTGGGCGCGCGTTTGGGTAATCAATGTAAAGAGCGGATATATATTTTGTTTGTCCGCTTCATTGGCGGACAGTGGAATAAGGAATGGCCAAGCTATGCAAGAAAGTGCAGCACAATTGAGTACAGAAACACACAGCTGGGACTGGCTTAGGGACTGGTTTTGGGTACTTAGACCGAGGCTCTTGGCTAAGGTTTATTTTTCGTCTTTTTTTTTAAGTTGTAAATAATTGAAAGATAGTTGCTGTGTAATTAAATGCAGTAGCGTGTGGTTTGCTTTGGCTTGGGTTGGAGTAAACAGCTTACTTAAGAGTTTGAATTTAACTCAATATACGAGGGTTCAAATTAAACAATAACTGCAGAAAAAATTTAAAAAAATGGATGGATGGATCTTGAGTAGGACCAAGCTAATCAAGCTAAAAAGTATTACATTAGCTACAAAAAATTATGTGTCTTCAACTAAACCTTCGAATAAAAGTGTTTTTTTATAGCAATTTTGGTTTGAAAAACAACCTTTTTTTCTTAAGCACCGATATTATCTAAAAAGAGGTTTTTGGACACTTTTTTCAGTTATTCGGAAATATCTCGTGAACAAAATTTTGTATCGACGATTAAATCGAAAGGAATAGTGATGTATGATATTTACAGATTTAGTAAAAATTATTGAAATTACAAGATACCAAAGCCCAAAAAATCTCTCGGGGATTGCCGACTTGTCGTGGAGAGACGGCTTATTAGGGGCGATGAATCCAAGAGCGTCGCCAGCGGTAGCATAGCTATCGGTAGGGCCACCCATGCCGGTAAGGTCGAGGAAGAGTCCTGAAGCTAAGAGCAGACCACAACAATATTCTGTTACCTTTTTGACAGCTAATTGCCATCAGGAAAGCTTCTGTTTCCCCATATCAGGGGCGGCTTCTAACTAAAAAATCTTTGAACTCATCACTAATTGATTCTCATAAAAGATGTCAGAATAACATGGAACAAACAATAATGGAAACATGTCTTCAAGGAGTACCCAACAATTATTGGTTAATCCCCCTGCTACGGCAGCCAGCACAGAGGATTTGGAGCTGCTAATTTACGATATAACGACAACACGATGAATGTAACCAATTTAAGGCTCTATGCTCCACTTAGGAGTTCAGAATTCGTAGTAGTAGTAGTAAAATCAAAAAAATGTGTAATTTTCGATCATTTTTCAAAATTAAAATTTTTTTGCTTGCTTTTCATAAGCGAAAAAATTTTAATTTAAATTATGTGAAGCATGAAGCTAAAAGCGCATTCTTTTACGAATATTTCGAACTATCAATTTTTAATAATTTGTTTTGTTTGAATTGAAATATAGAAAAAAGCCGATAAGGTGTTTCGCTATTTTTCAAAATTTTTGTTACATATAACTATTCACAGCATGGCTAGGCTGCCATTAGTTGGGAAACATCGAAAAAAACTTTTTTTTTTGTACATAAGTAAATGATTAATTTTTTTTTTGTACGAAAAGTGAGTATTTTGGGTCAATAATTAAACTAAATTATTCCAAGTTAAAAGTTTAAAGGTGCCTTTTGATACCACATGGTAGAAATCGTTTTAATAGATACTTTATCTTTGGCAAAGAGTATAAAGAAAGAAAGAATTTTTTCGGCGGTTCAAAATTTTCGATTTCTAAGAGGCACCCTCGGTAGAAATAGTATTAAGTTACAAATGTATGCATTTTACAGAATTTACTTCCAATATGGCCAAGAGAGCAAACGAAAATGATTTGGCATGTCCGAGATCTTGGAGATAATATGAGCTAGAGCAACTTAATTTCTCGAATCCCATACATTACTATGGAAAATCAATTAATTCATATTTTTTCGACATCGGGTTAAATCAAATTGTTTCCAAATGGTGTACTACCCATAACCCAAATTCCAAATCGGAAGTTTTTGAAGCATTATACGTTTTGCCATAAAGATATCGTGGCACCACTTATATTTATTGGCAATCAACTTTTTGGTACATTAGGCTATAACCCAAAATTGAGGAAAAAATTTAATCGAGAAGATGCTTATTTTTTCTGTCTTTGCTCTGCTTTATGATCTGTGAAAGAAATTTTCTCATACTATATAAAATAAATCAATATGCACTATGTCCTTCTTCGATTTAAATCAAATGAGGACTTCTGAGGTTACAACAGCGAAGATATTTCAGGCGTCTTCTTGGTCTCTGACCAACCAGATCGAAGGAAATGAAGATATAAATTCGGCATACAATCTTTTTTTTGGTATATCTATGCCTAATGGGATTTATGCCGGTTCATTTATTTATTTGTTTGATGGTATGGAGTATCTCAAAGTCATCTGTTATCTACGTTTTTTAAGAAAAATGCATTATTAATTGTTTTATTATAAAACCTTTAAATTGACCCACCACTTGCATTTATTTACAAAATTTTGTGAATATTTTTTTATGATTTACAAGCAAGATTTCTCCAAAAAGTAAATGCACATAATGCCGTACAATACTAAAGAAACAATTTCAATACTCTAACATAAATAGAAAAATTATTTCGGAATAAGTCCGTTTTTCTTCTGCAAGAATGTCACTTGAAGAAAATTCCTTGATTTTCGGATACAAGAAAGATCTTTTTTGCTTAAATTATTGTGTTAGCTGCATTGAATTACTTACTAGTATTTTAGTTAGAAGCTATGGGAGTGGACCTTTAATAAATGAGTTGTAATACGATTTTATTTAAATTGTTTTGCCCTTTCTATTTAAACAATTTTATTTTCTATTTAGACTTTTAAAATAATAAGGGCTTGCCAGCTGTATCCTAACTTATTATGCACTTATAAGTTAGCTTGAACTTTTTGTTGTAACTTACTCTTACATTGACTTAATTGTTGCTTCTGACACTTACCTGTAAAGAAAAGAGAAGTAAAAACTTTATAAATTTAAGATCTTGAAATTTGAGGGAGAAAAAATAAACTTTGTTTTAGCATCCTGCCAAGTTGTTAGACGTCACTTAAGCAATATGTCAACTTCACACATGCGCAAAATGTCGCCCGCCAATTGACGTCGACAAGAATATTAAATTCTTACATCAGACGACGGCGTAATATTATGACTTCAATTAATCATCATAACAAACAATAAAATATATTTTATGGCAGTAGGAAAAAATCCTAAATAGAAACCATAGCATAGAGTTGGGAGCTCACGTATATCGTGTGTCATGAATCCAAACACACACCAGCACACCCACACTCGCACACATACATGGCATGTGTGAGTGGCATATAAACAAGTGGCAAGGCAAACAATCAAACTGCGCCTGTGGCTGCGCAATAAAAAGAAGGAAAAGGAACCAAACCAAATGAAAAACAAAACAGTCAAATAGATATGAAAGAAATGAAAGCAAGGCGGATAGGAAAACAAATTAAAACATTCCTAAAAGGGGCTGGAACGAATTGCAAGACAAAAACTCCATTGCATACATGCGGCCAGGAAATACATATTGCATACACAAAAGGCGCCACAGCAAGAAGAAAAAGCTGCCTGCCTAGGTTCTGGTTCTGGCCAGGAAGTTGTTCGCGCACGCCGCCAAGCAGTTAAGAATGCAGACCAAAACAAAGGCAATCCCTGTGCGGAGTAGGGACTGAGACGGCCACTGAATTGAGTCACTACGCTAGGCTCGTTGAACAAAATCAAAAGGACATTCATTTATAGAGTTGCCAGTTGGCAGTCACACTGAAGTTGGGTTGAAGCTCGAGCTCGGCTGCTTGAATGCCGCAACAGTTGCAAATATATTTTCGTGCCATTTGTTTACTTGGCTTCAGTCAGCTTGGCTATGCCACGGCGAAATATGAAAGGCACACAGATACACACACCTATACACACATACATAGAAAACTGTTGCATACCAAACAACGCACCGTTGCTCATTTTATGGCTGGCTGGCTGCGCATTGTTTGAGTGCCCGTGCAAAAAAAAAGAGCTGAGAAAAGACATAAAGGGAGCAGAGAGAGAGAGAGAGAGAGCGTGGGAGATCGAGAGACTGGGAATAAAGTGAGCATCCTGGCAGCCTGAAAGTTGTGCAAATATTTGTTTAAAAACTTTACGTTGAAATGCATTTGCGGTTGAGTGCCGATGATAAAGTGCAAAGAAAAGGCAAAAAAGCATAAAACAAAAATTGTGAATGAGGCGGCCGCTTGACCGACTGTGGCATACTCTTCAACGACTTGATATAAGAATGTTACAAATTATGTAAATATGATGTAAGTATGATGATTATGAAATGATGTAAGGACAACTTATGCTCCGCCACGCCTCCAGCAGCCTGTTACATAAATTGCTCAAATTCATCATACCCTTTAACTTTACAGAGTATAGGGTACGAAAATAAAGCGCAGTCAATGCAGAAATTGCTTTTGAGTGCTGTTCATAGCTGTTGCCGAAAAATATATAAAAAAGTGTAGCCTACTTTTCTGCGCAAACATTGTAGCTAGATGTGTGCGGCTTATACAAACCGAATGTTCTATACAAAAGTAAAAGCAAACCCTTTAAGTGCCAAAAACTATAGCCTACTTGCTGGGGCATAAGCTTGGCTAACCACCAATGCCTGGCTGCATAATAAACCGGGTTTAAGTGCCTTAAGCTGCCACTCAAGATGCTGGTGTTGTGCTGTCATTGTATATAGCATGTGGCAGTGTGTACTATGTCAATATTTGCACAAAATTTAATGTATCAATTAAAAATTATGAAGTTTACTAATATGTAAAGGCACGTTTTGGGTCGCTGCGTTAAGCCCACAGAGACGTTTTAGTGCGCCACTTGGTATGCTAAGGTTTTTTTGTTCTTGTTGTTATTGTATAATAAAATGCCAAAGCTGCAACATGCTACGGCCAGGACCCGGCCTGGCCCGGCCCGGCCCGGCCTCAGTCGAGGTCTCTGCTCTGCGCTGTGCTGTTTACCAAAGGATATTGCCGTGCATATTGAAAAGCAACAGCAGCCAGTCAGGCAAGCAACAAGGAGCTTAACGTGGGGTCTGCTGTCCTGGTCAAGGCATACTTTTGTAAGCAATTATGCTGTCTCGCTCTAGTGTGTGTGTGTGTGCGTGGAATTATTGTTAGCAGCAGGACTTGCATCTTAATGGAAATGGATTCAACGGCAATTAACATAAGCAAATATATACAACAGGATTGGGTACGGAGTCTGGGCTTTGGTGCACGCTGGTCATGGCTACGCTGTTACGTGCTCGGCGTTTGCGGTTGCCAAAGATAACTTGGCTCATACGTGTAGACGGTCTTGCCCTATAATGGTGTTATCATAAGCTGGGCCGGGTTCCGGGCGCAAAACTCCGTTTTGTGTGGGCGTAGCACCCAGGCTAAAGTGAAAGGGCGTATGCAAGCTAGCTAGCTAACTCACACTCCTTTTGGCATCTAGCACGGTTGAAAGAAAAATGGCTCTTTTAATTTAAATGCAAACACGTTTGCCTGGGCGCCACAATGTATGCTAGGGATTTATGTGATAATCATTTAAGTGAAAATTTAATTGCATACTTTATGTATGGGTTTTTAAAAGATTGTAGCTTTGGTTGGGGTTCGGGGTAGGCAGGTGTTGCTATTGTTATTGTTGCGCACATAAAGCAAAATTTATGTAATTTTTAAGTAAGCTTAAATGGATGGCAACTGCCTACATAGAGCTAAGCTTAATTGTAATGACAGGCGCCCAGCCTTTGGGCCTAAAAGTATGCTATAAATTTCAGGCAAAAGCATTTTAAAGGTGTGGCTGGCCGACATCGTTTAAATAATGGCCTGACACATGATAAATATACATACATATATACATTTACATATGTTCATTTATATATGTCTATGCATACGTGTGCATGTGTATGTGTGGGGTTTAAGTGGCATTAAAGACGCCGCACTGCATGCTACAATAATTGTGCAAATATTTGTAATTACTTAATATGGCAATAATCCTGGGGAAGCTAAGATTTTTGCATGCGGCTTACAAGCATACTACACGCTAAGGGTGTTCGCGAAAAACCCCACAACATTTTTGCTGTAATTATACTTTAGAGGAAATACGTGCAAATAGCCTGCAGTTAGGCAGTCAAGCTGGGGTTCGCTTCTTTTTTTGTCCTGGTACGTTATTAATATATTATTAATATTTACTTAGGTCAGCAGAAACAGCCACGAACCCAAAAAGATGAAAGCTTAACACACACAGACTAACACATACATAAGCATTTATGTATGTGCATGTAAAATTGCTTTAATATAATGTGCCAACAAGGGTCGACTACAAAATGCTGCATATTTTGTGGAGCTGTGTTTATTTTAATATTGCCCCTTAATTGCTTGACCAAAAGATTTTTTAATTAAAATCCTTGTAGCTTGTTGAATTGTGTATTTATGGTTGTATGTGTGAGCTTTTTTGTGTTTGTAGTTGAAGTAAAGCACGTGCTAATAATTCTATGTATATAGTGTACTATATAGTATATAAGAAAGGGTAAAGAGAAGCTTAGTTTAAAGTAACTCGTGAAATTTTTATTACTATTTGACCATTTTATAAGCAATACTGTAGCTATAATGCAGCAAGGTCAGCTAATATTTGCTTTGGCTCGCAAAATTGCTATAATTTTAATTGAAATACAAAATGTTTATTGGAGCTTGAATTTGCAAAAAAATATTTTTTGTTTACAAGTTTAAAGCAAGTCGAATTTTAGTTCACTTAGCCATAAAATTAAATTGAAAAGTAAGTTTAAAAGAAAAAGAATATGCTTGAAACTTAAAAAGGTTTATAGTTATCCAATTTATTTTATTAATAAATAGAAAATGTATTTTTCTCAAAGGAACTGAAACATCTGAGCCTGCTGTTACTAATGCAATAAATCAAACAAGACAAAGTAGAAGACTGGCATACAAAATTTCAAGAACTTTGTTTTAAACAGTATATTGTTTGAAAATATAATTTTTTCACTATAAAAATGTAAACATTTAGCGCCACTAAAATATTTATCATCGTAGTTTGAAAAGTGATTATCTTGTTAATATTCATAGAACTACAGTCTAAAATTTGTTATTTTCGTTTTGTTCTCTGCAGTACAGTTCTTTTTAAATCAGTAAGAGAAGATACTCAATAAAAAACCATAACTAAATTGATCAGGGTTGTCACAGGAACGCCAAACATTTCTCGTCCTGAAATTTTTAAATATGTCGCGGTTTGGCTAGAACTCTTAGGTCCACATTAAAGATAATGATAATTTTGGAAAAAGAAAATATTCAATAAACTGTAAGACTAATTCCAACATAGATTGGTCGAATACACATTTCTCAAAATTTATTTTTATCAGGGCATGTCCCCAAACATAGTCCACTGGCTGTACACTGCCATTGTTAGACCCATACTCATGTATGGAGTCTTGATCTGGTGGCCTACCTTAGATAAGGGGACTCACCTTAAAAAGTTATGTAAGGTTCAGCGAACTGCCGAACTTACAATTAGTGGTCTACGCTCTACACCAAACGAAGCCTTAGATGCTATTTTAAACCGCCTACCACTGAACAAGGTAGGGAAACAAAAAGCCATTCTATCGACTTTACGCATGACAGAGGCGAAAAAATGGAATGATCAAGATTTTGGTCATGCAAAGATTCTTAAAGGGAACCCACCTATCCCCGAAAGTAAAGACTACTGCATACCGCAGGAACATTTTACAACTAACTTCAGAGCCTATATTTCAACTAGAGAGGAGTGGAATACTGGGGTATCAGGCCCAGCAGGCTCGATAAAGGTATACACGGACGGTTCCAAGCTAGACGACCGTGAAGGGGGAGGCGTCTACGTTGAGGATTTCGACATTAGAATTGCTTTTCGGCTCCCGGACCACTGCAGTGTCTTTCAG
This sequence comes from Chymomyza amoena, assembly GCA_037043745.1. NCBI lineage: Eukaryota > Metazoa > Arthropoda > Insecta > Diptera > Drosophilidae > Chymomyza > Chymomyza amoena. The sequence continues at coordinate 23,426 of JBAMAX010000017.1, forward strand.
GCAGAGGTCACAGCAATCCGGGAGGCTTTAACAAAAATAAAAAGCATACAAGTTCAAGATAAGAACATGGGTCCCAGGACATAGGGACTTTGAGGGAAACTGCATTGCGGATGAACTGGCTAGAAGAGGAACTACCCGCATCCTCCTTCAAGACAAGGAGGGCCTGGGTATACGCAGGGCCAGCTGTAAAATGAGAATACGAAACTTTTTCGCTCTCTGTGCAAATAAAACGTGGAATCGAACACGTGCAAAATCTCGTTGCAACCCTGGCCGACATACTGCATTAAAAGAACCAAAAAAACTTTGCTGTCTGAATAGAGCCCAGTGCTTATCTGTTATCCGTGCCATTACGGGACACTGGCTTGTAGGAAACCACGCATCTCGGTTGAATGATCCCCACCATGACTTCTGTAGAAGCTGTGGCGATGAAGAGGAGCTGGAAACGGTGGAACACATCTTCTGTCACTGCCCTGGACTGGGCAGTAAAAGATTTAGGTTCCTACAGTCACACTTTCTAGGCGATCTATGTCAGCTCTCGGAACAGAGTCCAAATTGCCTTTTTAATGTTCATTCAGGCAGCCGGATGGCTTCCTCAACTTTCGTAGGGCTCCTCTCAAGTGGGGAAATGTGGTGAATTACCTCACTCTAGCGGTATCGCAAAGGGCCCATCCTTGGCCTAAGTGAGTTGGGACGTCAGTCCCAACTGCCGCCTTAACCTAACCTAACCATCCCCTGGTTGACACCTTTTAAGCATTTCCTTTCTAGCTCTTAAGCGCATTAGGTTGATTTTTGAGCTAATGAATAACGTCACCAAGCTTAGGGATGTACCAAGAAACAATGAAAATTCTTCTGAGGATATTGCTTTGCACCACTCTAATTTTGTTAATGTCGAATGGACAAGTACAAGTCCATTCTTTTGCTTTTTCTAAATGCATTACCTTTCTTTTGGTTCATAGAAAGCTAAACATTGTATGCATAAAAAAGGTAAAGTGGTTAAAATATAAACATATTGCACTACCCTCGATAAGGTTAAAAAATTTTACTAAAAGTTCAATCACATACACACACACACAACCACTCACACACACATGCAATTACGTATGTCACATTAATGCAGAACAGCAGACAACGAATAGATTGCAAAATTTATAGCATACTTTTAGGTGTGTGTCAGAAAGCAAACGTATAAACCAGCGTACAAATGTCGCACAAATTAAAATCAAATGCTAAGCTGGGGCTTAATTTAATTATACAAAAATAAAATGTCAGTAACTCAATTAAATTTTAATACAATGCGCTGACCGAGGGCGTTCGCCAGCTAAGCTAAAACTAACAACAAACCCAAGTTGAAACGTTTGGAACCGCACTGGGGCCAGGGTTGAAGGCGGTAGTAAAAATAAATTTTCATTTGCAATTTCAATCAGCGCTAATCCTTGGCCAGCGCATGCGGCCTGCCATAGTCTGGTGCGTGATTTTTGTAGCCTAACTGCAGGCGTCGGTCCAAGCGGGCGCTGGCTTAAAAGTGCAAACAAAATTAAGCACGTACCAGGCCGAGCAGCAGCAGCACAACTAGAGCACCCCGACCAGGCTGAGATTAAAGCTGTCCAACTGCGTGAGACACAATATATCCTTATCAAGCCTCAAACTGTGGGCCAGGGCTATGGCCTGGCCCAGCGCCAGACAGTTGTTGGCGACAATAATTCTCAATTTAAAGTGGAACGGAAGCCAGTCGGAAGGAGCTGGAACTCAGCTGCGCCATCAAATGAAAACATTAAAAAGCAGTCCAAAACAAACCAAACCAAACCGCATCAGCAAAAGTAAGCGAAGTGAGCTGGATCAGTTGAGCAGTTGCAGCGAGTGGTACGTGCAACTAATCCCTTGTCGATTAAGTAAATGCCTGCGACGTTTGTTTTGGACATGGCCTGGACACGATGACGATGGATGGCTGAACAGTACTCGAGGCAAATAACAAAAACAAGTACAATAGCAAAAACAACTACCACTGACTGTACATAGAGTTCATTGGGATTAAAAGATTTTCAAAAATTTTGTTATTTGTTGCTTACGTTTTGGTTTTGTGTAGCATACTTTGTAGCGCAGCGTATATAATCGTTCTATAGAATGGGGCGAAGTTCTGCGACAACAACAACAATAAGTTTATGTGGGGTGTTGAAGACTGTCAATTGCTCTGTAACTAGTTTTTGTAGGCGTAATTAAGGCAGTTTGCTTAGCTAAGACTTTGCTAGTAAGAGATTGAGAGAGAGAGGCAGAAAATCTGAGCGGACTTTTAAAATTTGAAAAATAAAAGTTATCAGAATTTTATTATTTGTAAGCCAAGCAATATTTTGGACATCTTACATTTAAAAACACAAAAGTGACCTAGAAACTGAATTTAAAAATATTATAAGTATATATATGTAATTATATTTGTGAAAGTTTCTTCTCTTCCAAATTCTGGTGCATTTTTATAATTATTTAATAAATTATAAAAAGCAGCTCTAAAAAAAGAATCGAGCACTTTTTCATAAAATAATTGTTAATATTCTCAGCTATCTGTAATCAAGACCAATTGTTTTTGAACTAATGAAATTGTAAATTTCTATTTATCTTGAAAATTCTTAATTTGTTCTCTCAGTGTACTTTTTTTTTCTATAGGGGAATTGAAAGAAGTAGGACTGAAATCTGTGTACAGATTGAACTATTTACTCTAACTCAAGCTATTTTGCCTTCAAGGAGTATGAAAAAATTTCATTCTCTACCATAGTACTTACTACTGTGCGCGATTAGAAAGATATTCAAAAACCGAAAGACATTGGCTTACTATTGACATTGCAAATTCTAGAAATTTTCTATTTAGTTGATATGAAGATGAGTAGATAATATTCTATACATGCGTTATATGTTACCACTAGTCAGGATACATAATGTCTGAGAAAATGGAATCTCTACCGCTATACAAAGTAAAGCTATTCCCAGAAGCGGTATTTCAAAATCGAAAAACATTTCAAATGCTGCTGCAAAATAAATCAGACTTTTTAATTGATAGAAAACGCCGCTGTCTAAACTGATCTTAAATCAGTTACACTCGTCTACACTCTCTTTTAGGAAGCATCATACAAAAAAAAAACTAACAACTTTTTGACAGCATCAACGTCAAGACAAGTTTTTGCGCGAAAAACTGCTAACATAGTTGGAATTGAAAATTGAAAGCCCAAATGTATGCAATGGAAATTTTAAACAGCACAAACAGTACAGTTTTGACAGCTGTCAGTTGTTTGCGGCTCATGAAATATTAATGTCATGGAAAATGCCAAAGCACAGTTTTAATTTTAATACATATATGTTTAATACATATAACAATTTGTTTTGTGTGGATGTGAGTGTATGCTTTGGCGCCTGCGGTTAGGCAAAGATTTCCGGATGGTAATTTATACGTTGCATGTGGAAAAGAGGCGCAGCGTCATATACTAATTTTGGTAATTTCCTTAATGTCCTATGGCTAAGCGATGTACGAGCATGGCTCGTTCGTATCTAAAAAGGAAGTAAGTCAAAAAACCAACACATAACCTCGTCCCTAAATAAAAGAAAAACAAGTCGAGATGAGCTTTTTTGTATGTGTGTGTTTGTGTGTGTGTGCGTGTATATTTGCCCTAGGCGCTGATAGTTGCTTTGCATGCACAGAACCCAAAAGAGTCCAGCATGCCTCCAACCCCCTTTGGCAGCCTGTAATTGTAGCTAGTTGCCATGTATAGTTTTGCAGCTTCACAAAACCCTAAAAGTATGCTGCATGTGGAGTATGTTTGATAAAAGTTCAAGCCCCCTTTAGCTCAGCAGCGTCATCCCGCACCCGCACCCCTAAAAACTGAACTGTGCTGAACTTTTCGCATGTTTAAACAACGCAAACGCAAAAATGCTGTTGGCTATTTTAGTTGTATGGCTTACGGGAATTCGAAGGGCCGGAACGGATTCAGTACGCGGGACAGGAAAGCGTTAAAGGGGCCACATTGTTGTTTGGCCAAAGTTTGCAAACGGCTCAGCTTCATGTGTGTCCTTTACATACTGTGTGTATGTGCGTGTGTTTGTTTGTGTAAGTACAGTAAATGTGGCGTTACAGTTTGCTGTACCAAAATTTAATCTCTTGAAAAGTGTCTAGGCTATGCTCTGCCTCGTTTTTGGATTATTGTTGTTGCTTTTGATACGGAAATATTGTTTGTGACGCACTTTTGGCACTAATGTCTGCCGACTTCCGTCTGTGTATAGTTTTGCACTAGTTTTTTTTTTTTCATTTTTATTTTGGGGTATTTTTAACAGCCAGAAGCGTTGTGCCGTAATGCTTTTAAAACATTTCTGGTAGTGGCTTTTAGTGGCAGGCCCAGTAAGGCAAGTTGATTACAGTGGATAGTTTGGTCTATTCGTAGTTTCCAGTTAAATGTTTGTTAAAAGTCAAAAAATATTTGCGATTCGGCGATTTCAGGCTATCTACGAGAAACTTAGTTTAGTTTTGTCACAAAAAAGGGTTACATTTTTGTCTTGGTATTTAAGGTTTCCTTTAGGCATAGTTTTACTTTATTCTGACTTTGCCCTTTATAAGCAAAAAAGTTTAATGCAAAGATTACATTTTCTGAGCCGATAATATATATTTATCATATATTTGTCTCGAAGGGAGTCATGAACATTGGGCAGATATTTGAGCAAAAAGTTTAATTTCTTAAGTTTTTATGCTAAAAGTTATTTTCCCCAATCTATATTACTGCCAACTCTAATATGAACACATTTGCAGTATACAGGGTGCTCCATATACAAAATTGGAATTTAATTTTGCTATAAAAACAAAATGGCTGAATATTTTTCAATGTTCAAAGTTTTATTTGAAAGGTTAGTTCATGACATTTGTTTATCAAAATTCATATTCGCAGTATGCCACTCGATCGGTCCAATTTTGAAGCACATTTTCGATTGTTTCGACCCTTATCCTGGCAATAGCGGCTCCAATCTCGTCCTTCAGCTCATTAATTGTTTGCGGATTGTTGGCATAGCAAACATTTTTCACCGCGCCCAAAAGATAATAGTCCAAACTCGTCAAATCATCAATCTTGGTGGCCAATTCACAACGCCATTTCGGCTGATTATGCGATTTCTGAAGATTGTGTGCAGAAGATCGATTGTGGCGTTCGCTGTGTGGCACGTCTTGTTGAATCCAAATATCGTCCAAAGCTTCATCTTCCATTTGTTCGAAGAACCAGTCGGTCAACATTGCGCGGTAGCCCACGCCATTGATGGTTTCGGCGGCTCCTTCATTTTCGAAGAAAAATGGGCCGATGACGCCGCCAGACCAAATTCCGCACCAAACATTCACTCGTTGTGGTTGCATTGGCTTCTCGTGAAACGCTTGCCCCAGATGCGACAATTTTGCTTATTAACATAACCACCGAGGTGGAAATGAGCTTCGTCCGAAAATATGATTTTTCGATCAAATTCGCCATGTTCGGCCAAACTCATGACTCACCACTTTGGAAATAAGATTTTAATATTTCCCAACTTTCTTTAAGCGTATAGCGTCCCATTTCGTAAATGTCAAAGTTTTTACTAAATAGTTACCAATATATGAATGATATTTGACGTCTTAAAAGTCAATTAATCGGTAGTTCAAATTCCAAACACTAGATAGAATTTCTAATTAACAAGGAGGATCGACTCAAGTTAAAAGAATTTTCGTTGAGAGTACTGATTGGAAATTAATGAGTGGAAAAAGAGGTAGCATATGTGTATCGGTACAAAAGGGGAATATTTTGAGGGAGATAAAATGAATATTGATACAGGTTACTTTAGAGTTTTATTTACAATTTCCGAAAAAAAAATGTTTACAATATTTATAAAAAAATTTGTATCAATCACTTATGTTGCTCTTTAATTTTGAATTTATAGAACTTGTCAAGCTTTACAAATAGAGGATTAATTTTGGCTGCAGTTATTCTCTCGACTCGTTTTTTGCTACTGTGTAAGTTAAGTTAAAAAAACATCGAGAAAATGCCTGCCAATTGTGAACCTTTTGCGAAGCATGTCCAAATATCTTGCAATTATCATACATTTTTTAAACAAAATACCGATTAAATTAATGGATTTGTAGAACCATTTTACGGTTAAGGCTTTCGTAGCATGGTTAACGCTAACAGTGGTATTCCACAGAATTATATTTTAGTTTTGTATATTTTTTAATTGTTTGCTAATGTCAGATAAGCTACACACAGGTTCTAAAATAAAATTAAGCATACGATACTTCCAGCTTCAATACAAATATGTATTAAAGGATTTCGCTGGCAGTACCTAATTGTAGCATACTTTCCGGCAAACTTCGACCCAAAGCATTACTCATTTTGCCTTTTTGCTTTGTCTCAAACTGTGGCACATTTTATTTATCTTGCATATTTGCCGGCGTACTTAAACTTTGGCACATAAATTTTGGATGCTACTATTTTGCATACTCTCTCTGGCGCCCTATAAATTTTGCCATGCATTATATTAATAATTTTTATTTCTTGTCGCTTTATATTCTACTATTTCTTTACTGTTGTTGCTTTATCTATTATTTTTTTTTTGTTTTTGTGACAGTGGTAAGACAAATTTCTTGGCAACGCTAATGACATGCTCAAACATTTCCGAAAGTCGTTATCACAAAAGTAAAGTCATTATTATAATAATGCTCACCCGCACATATTAGAGAGAGCCCAAAGGAGCTACTAAGAATATCATCTATTTAAAAAGTTGACATAAATACAATTATAGATTTGCGAGAGTGCGCGCTGTTAAAATGAAGATGGAAATAATAAAATTGAGCAAAAAAAAAATTGATGTCAACGGCTCAGTGTGCCTGAAAGTATGCTATGACTAAGTGTGTATTGGTGTGTGTTAGTGTGCATGCTGGTGTGTTTGTGTGTGTGTGTGTTTGTGCGCATTGTCGCCGCAGCCAACGAAACGGAAACGCAGCCATTAGAAAGCAAAAGAAAACTGCTGTGCCATTGAGAATTCAAGTTACTGACGACGCTTGGGCATGGGTGGCAGGCACTGGGAGGGGGTGCAAATGACAAACAAACAAGCGATGGCGTCGTGCGCTCGTCGTTGTCCTCGTCTTGGCGTAGATAAAAAGAATTGTCAAAGCGCCTTAAAAGTATGCAATGCCAGCAAAGTAAGCTGCAAAATCGACAAGTACAATGCTGACAGGCAATTGCTACAGTTGCTGTTGTTGTTGCTGTTGTTTTTATTGTAATAATAATATCGATTTGGCAACGACTGGCAGAGGTATAAAAATTGCACGGGATTGCTTGCCTTGTCATCATTGCTGGAGGGTGGGGGGCACTGGGACTGGCAGCGGGCGGCATTGTCGACCACCACGCCGGAATTCGTTAATAAAATTTTATTGAAATTGTAGACAAGCGGCGAAAAAACTGACGACGGCGACAAGAACGTGAAAAACAAAATAAGAAAAACGAAAAAAAATCCAAAATAAAGCAAGAATGGAAAAGCCGCTGCGCAGAAGGCAAAAGAAAACCAATTGTCATCATTGGCACGTAAACGAAGCACGACAGGAAAAGGGTGTTGGCCAAAGGCGCCTCAAATTCAAGTGTTTTGTGATAAGCATCTAAAGCTGCTTCAATTCTCAAAAGCAGCTACCGAAAATAAAAATAACAGCAAAAGGGTTTAGTGTTGACTTTAAAATTTACCCTCCTTTTTTTTTTTGCCACAACTAAAAGCATTTTGGTCAATATTAAATATATGTATGCTGATGTAAGTATATATAAGTATAGCATATACCTGCGGGAGTCGTAGCTTTTCATTTGACAGGCAGCGCCACAAAATATGCTACACTATTACGTTAAAATGTCAATCGCAACAAAAAAAATAAACGAAAAAAAAAAATTGAAGAGCATTCAGTGGCGCCTGGTGGCACATCAAGCTAAAAGCAGCGCCACAAAAGCCAGAAATAAGTCTCTAAGGAACTGCCAGCGCCTTAAGGTATGCAACAAACAAACAAACAACGGCACAAACAACAAGCATAGACAACGTCAAGACACGGACAGAGACTTGCCTGTTGTTGCAAAAACTTTTAGAAAAATTGACAACATTTCGTTCTTTTCTCTGGTGTTTTTATGCTCTAGCTAGTGGGGTATATGATTTTCATAGACAGTGCTGTAAAGCATTATTAAGAGACCGAATGTTTGAGTTTATTTCTTAAAGCTGGACATAAGACTAAAAACGATATATTACTCGGCTGCATGAATTACAAAATTAGGCTCGCAAAACTTTACAATTTAAAAATTTAAACATTACTAAAAATTTGAAAAAAATAATTGTCGGAATTAAATTTGAAAATAATTTGTGCTGACACATTTAAAATTGGTCAACAGCTGTGGCAAACTACTGCAATAACAGCAGCATTAAAAAACGCGTTAAACAAAACAATAAAGATAAGGAAATGTTTTGGTGTAAAATTGATGGCTAGATGGCGCCAGCAGTAATAGCAGCTGTTCTGTTTTAGCGCTAAAAAAAAGTGGGAAAATACGTATCTACATTTATACATATTATACAAATATATTTATTTTGTATTGCCCTGTATAACACAGGTCAAGGTGATTTAGTTGTTACAAAGCTAAGGAACCACAAAAAAGGGTTGCACCCTGTACAAGTGTAGGAAAAAGTGATCTATTTAAGTCTAAGTTCCGATTGATCTACTATAATTATTCAGTTTTTGAAAAAATACCAACAAAATCAATCAAGAATAAAAATCTGCAATTTATAGAGTATACGCTGTTTCTTAAAATTCCTGAGCCGCAATAGCAAAGGACAATGGTCTGGAGTGGGCTATTGTTAACGGAGCGAAAGATGCAGACAAAGTTTAGTTGGTAAACAGAGGCGAGTGACCCTCTGCTTAAGGTAAAACTACCAAGCCTCTATTGAACTGCTGCAAAGTATGCAACACTTATTTGCAGTCTTAAACTTAAACACGTGCGCTGCATTACTCAATGCAGAGACAGACACACACACACACAAATGTAGAGAAATCACGTCAGTATTCAATTTCAGGCAAGTTCGTGCGGCTCATTAAAGTTTATGGCCAGGCAGACAGCCGAAACAGACACAGACATGGAAAATTGGACAATATGACGCTGCTGCAGCAAAAAAAAAATGGCGGCTGCATCAACATTCCGACAGTGCGCATTTCGTTAAAGTTGAAGTTTGCTCATCATTTGGCAGCTCTGAACGTGCCCATACATTGATGATGGCGATACTGACGCGACATGCGATTCAATAGCAGCAGTATGGGTTTTATGCAAACAAAACCTTTCAAGCGGCAGCATTAAATTAAGTAGCCGACGTGGGCACGTAGTTGGCAGTAAGTTGTCCAAAAAGCGCTGCCACACGCTGTGTGCATTTGCCTGAAAATGGCGGCAGCAGCAGGAGCAGCAAGAGCAGCTGCAACTGTTTGGCTAAGATGTTGTGCAGTCTACAATGTAGCCAGATCTTGGCTTTGATGGTTCGTTCCTCTGCCCTAAAGCAAGTCTATTAAAATTGTTTACAACACGCAGCGAGGACAGCAACAGCAACAACAACAACAACAAATATAGTTGAGCAGCTGTAGCATTACATTTTTTTCATGGGGCCTTTTTGTTTTTTTTTGGCTCCGCAGCTTTTTGCCATTTTATGTTGCATACTTTTTGGCGCACGACATGGTCATGTCATTTTTAATGATGCAGCTACAAGAGCATTGGACAAAAAGCCGGAAGTTTTGCGCTTTTAGCTGCTATGACTTTTTTATGAGCATGTCGTGTGCGTTTTTCAGCCAAGACACGAACCCACTAAGCCATTTTCTATATAAGTACAACAAATGTTTTATTTTTTTTTTTTGCATTTCTGCGTTTTATGTTCTAAGGAAATGTGAGATTTTAGCAAATGTCATTAAGTTGCTTGGGCGTTTTTTTTTTGTCCTCCGCTAACACACTCTTACACTCTATCTGCGCTTTATTTTAATAACTAGAGAAACAAAGTCTTGTGCTAAATTTCCGGCTAACTTAAATTTATGCTCATTTTTATATATGGTGCAAAACTTTTGCCCCGCAAAGTATGCCAGGAAACGTGATGCCCATAACAAAAAACACGCATACTAGGTCGATAAGAAGTCGCAGAGATAGCACAAAAGCTAAGACCCTACCAAAGTATGCAAAAGGTGAGCTAACAAGCCATCAGGCCTAAAAGTATGCTTATTTATATACACAACTTCACACAGCCAATCTGTAAGTGTGTGTATACCTGTATGGTTGTATGAGTTTGATTGCCTTTCCAACGCACCAATTTCACTGTCAAGATATTGAGCAAGAAAATTAGTTTACCGAAAACAGCTACATGACGTCCAAAAAGGAGCAGGAAGCTCCTGCTACACCATAGGCAATCCCAAAAAATTGTATGTGGCAGTTGCTGTTTGGATTTGGCTCTGAAGCTAAAATTGAAATTGATGGTTATACCAACGCCAATGCCGCCAGCTCCAAATCAATACAAAGTGGGTGAGTGGGAGGCATGTGTCTAATATGCTAAACGTTACTGATTTAGTATGGGATATGATGATGTATGTGTGGCTGGTTCACAGATTTATGTACAACTTGAGTGTGCCGCATCTAAATGAATATGGCGTAGCATATGTCAAGGCATAAAAGTGTTAAAAGCTAATAAATGTATTTACGAAATGCAGATACTCGATCAAATGTGTTTCGTTGAAGCTGCAAAAAGGTAAAAAAAAATTGTATTTTGAAACAAAATATTTTATAAATGAATTAATAGATTTTGAGGCTTTTTGATCCACTCAGCAGCCAAAAATATAAGTAGTAGTAATGAAATAGCGCCAAGAATTGATTATAATTTTGATTGAATTGACTATAATATAAAAGCCACTTTAGTTTAAAAAAACTAGCCTTGTTATTGGAAATTGGCCGTAATGCCACTTAAACGTGTGTGCCTGTAAATAGCCAATAAATCTGTAACCAACTCTGGGTAAAATATTAGAGAGTCTTGTTTTAGAGAGAATAGTGGAGGTGTTGATTTAGGCCATAACTAGAGAAAATCACCAACACAACTTTTTCGAGTGATAAACACCGCCTTGAAATCCAAGAAGGGAAATATGATATTGATATTCAAATATAGGTCCGGAAATATTAAGTACAGCTTGGTTCATATTGTAATTTGGTAAACCACGTGCAGAACACGATAGTGCCAATTCGAGAAAGCGAAAAAGAAAACACGAACGATGCCAACCCTAGAATGTCCCAAGCAGAATCCTTAATTGAATGGATATATGTACATAAAATCTAATAAGGATGTATTATGTAATATTGAACTTATGTTATAATACGTTTTATCTCTTAACTTTAAAATAGGTTTCAATGATCAAATTCTTTGAATATGAGAAACCCGAAACAACTAAGTATGCAATAAAAAACAAATTAAAGCGCCATAAACTATCGAATCATTTTCTTTAATGCTTGTATAACCCACTTCCCTCATTATGCTAAACAAATATAGAAGGCGAAACAACAGTTTTAAACGAAAAAAATAAATAACTAAAAATAAATATGTATGTATATAACAAAATGGCTGAGCATCAAAGACGGAGGGTAAAAGATTTAAATTTCAAATTAATTTGCAGTACGCTTCATGTGCAAAAATACAAATCTGCAAGCTGGCAACGCGCACCCATACACATAAAAAATACACATAGATACAAACATGTGCTGAGATACGCGCACTAACACACACACACACTCAGACACTCAAAGGTGGGGCAAAATAAATGCCAATGCATGACGCAAAGTAAATACGAATAGCAAAGCGGGCGTATTCGGTAAATGTGGATAAGACGGCTTGGTAAGAACTCATGGTCTGGGACAGCAGCAGCAGCAGCAGGAGCAGGATCAGGAGCAGGAGCAACGTATTACGGCATCCAAAATGATATGCTCTGCCGTGGTCCGGGCATTTCAACCTGTTTTCGCAGTCATTTCACAGCAGCAGCGTAAAATATGCAAAAGAAATTTCTGAGTTCTTTTCGAAATTTTTTCTTGTTTTTGTTGTTGGTTGTTATTCTCGCTTTTTGTTTTTGTGGCATGGCTGAATTGGTGCAACATATGCCACCAGCCAGTGGCGCGAATGTTATGTTAAAGCGTGTTTTTGTTGTTTTTTTTTTCGTACAGCTCCTTGTTTGCTTCCTCGTCCCTTTGCTGGCTGTGGCATCAATTATGCTTTTATTTATATAACAATTTCGGTGCTGTTCGTGGAAACGTCAATTTTCGTCAGGCAACAAGACGCGCTTAATGTGTCTTGACAAAAATGGCGTCCAATATGGCGCAAATGTTGCGGGCATTGAGTTGTTTGGGCAGGCGCTTCCCAGAGAGAGAGAGAGTGTGTGGCAAGTGGGGCACCTTACGCTTGAGCAGCTGCAGACGCACACACACACACACACACACACACACACGCACACCTTTGTGCGTTAAGACAAGATGTAAAAAAGAAAGCAGAAATTAAGTTTTTGTTGAATACAGAATACTCTTCTGTACTGAAAGTTTCACTATTTATTCAGAGATGTGCTTGGTTTTGTAAAGGGGACTTTTCTTGAATTTTATTTGAAATCTCTTAGCGACGAACGCTTCTAAATATATTTCGGTTAGTTTCTGATTTAGATATCAAAGCTTTAAAGTAATTTTTATTATAAGACTAATATGACAGGCTTACCACCTAAGCAATATGGTTTTTTATTTTATTTATAAAAAGAGCATAACAATACTTAGATCTAAAAAAAGGATTGTTTTAAAAAATACAATGATAAAAAAATTGGAATTTAATGTCGCCTATATAAGAGTCAGGGCGGGAGAGACATTTTTTAAATTTCTTTGCTGGTAAGTGAGAGCAAGCCGTTGAGCGCTCTTAAGAAATGTGCCAAATTTCTCAGATTCTGGTGAAAGACTTTACTCTGCACGTTGTCATGTACTTCATCTACCTTGTCAGCATTTCCTCGTGGAACTATATATATATATAAATATATGTATATATATCGGCATGGAGATCATTCAAAGAAGCACTTTTGTTCATCGTCGTTTCTTTACTCTCAGTTGGCGCAATATCATACTTTAAAAGTCTTGGAAATACAACTAATGCGTAATAAATGTATATATTAATATAGGTTTACCCAAGAAGACTTAGGTTATAAGGCGTCTAGCGCGGCTGTTGAAGAATAATGTTGAGGTGGAAGGTCGAGCCTATACTTTAAGGTCTTATATATATAATATAGCAAGAGAGAGTACATTTTTTAAATTTGTGAGGATGTGCAAAAATTTTAAACTTTTCTTAGGTAACAATTTTCATATTTTCTTCAGCAGAACACAAAAAATAAATACACAACTAAGACGGATGCTATGTTTTGAAGCTATAGAATAACATTATATAAACAATAGTGCTCCAAATTTCACAAAACCGAAATGAATAGATTTTATTGGTTTTCTAGTTTGCGTGATGCCTATGTAAGATTTTAGTTCTTAGATAGATTCTTATCATTATCAATCGATAGCTTTTCACATTTTCCCCATTCTTTTCGATAACTTCTTGTTTTGATTTTTTATGCCACAAAGCAGTCGTATTTAAAACACCTAATATCATATATTGGTATCACCAGCGCACGGCTAAAATCTATATTTTTTTTGTTAGTGTCCATATACATTATAGGCATCTAAGCTGTCCAACCCAACTATGTAGCACACAGAGACTCAACTAGGGTATTGCAAAGATGAAGGCGCCTAGAAAGATGACGACGCCTGGCAGCTGCTTTTGTACCTGCTCCTTGTAGCGTCTGTCCTGCCCATCTTCCTTTCTATTTTAATTCACACGCCATTGTTTGGCTCCGTATTTGTGTATTGGTGTAGGTGTGGGTTGTTGTTTTTGTTGTTGTTGTTGTGCTGTTGTGTTCTTGTATATAACAACAGCGCCTAAAAGTAGAAGCTGAATTTGAAATGTGCACATCCAGGAGAAGCAGCAGGCACAGCAGCAGCTGCGAACAATGGCGCGCCGCGTCGCCTCCAAGGGGCACGGTGGTGTTGCTGATTGTGTTTTTGATGCTGTTGTTGTGCTTCATGTTGTTTTGGTATTCTTGTTGCTGTTGTTGTTGCGCTTCATCTAGGTGTTAGTTGTGTGCGGACACATTGTGAATGCGTCTTGCCTCCATTTTGTTTTTTTTTGTGTTTGCGCGCTAAAGCATACTTATGTGCGCGTTTAAGCAAATTTTTAAATCGGTGCAGTAGTCAAATGACGCCATTTGAATTTAAAAAAGGGCTGCTAGGTACTAGAATTTAAGTACTTGCTTTAATGTTAGGCTAAATTGTTGTTATATTTTTTGGAAATTAAGTGTCAGCTGTAGATTTTAATTAAAAATTACAGACGTAAGTGGGCAACCAAAGCTTCTATAACTAGAAGAGCTTTAATTTTTTAAATTTTGTGATTGTGGCGGAAGCCTTTAAGTTGAAAGCAGGTAAATAAAAGTTGCTTTGGAAGATTGGTGTAGAGAAAGTTAGCTACAAAAAAGTCATATTTTAAAATGGAAATATTAAGGAAAAACGGTACAATTGATCTTCAGGTCGCAGTGCTCACTTTATTTTTTGAAAGAACCCAACAATTAAATAAAAAAAAGGTTGATTGATTGGCTTTGCAAAAAGTGTTGGCAATGATTGTTAGTTAGTTTTAATTGTTGCGGCAAAATAGAAAAGTTGTTCTTACTGCTGGCGCCATCTACTGTTCTGAAAGCCTAACGATAAAGATCATTAAAATAAAAGGACAATACTGTTGTGTTTAATTACCTGCATTCAATTTTCCTATTTGTTATTCTATAAAGTTTGTTCTATTATGGCTCAGATTTTCAGCGTTACATTCAGGCTCAAGCTGTTTTTTGAATGGAGTAATAATTTTGTAGTTATACATTTATTTTTTTTTATTTAACTATGCTTTAATTATTAGATCTTCTCGGTGTGAGCACTAACAATATGTTTACAAATCTTAACAAATAAATTTTTTTTTGGACTAAAAGAGCATAGCAGTGTTAGATCTTGAGCTAGATTTTGGGATCTTTCATCTTTGACGGGTGGTATATTCAGATCTTTATAAATGTTTTCATTTCGAGCAAACCAAGTTGCCGCGATGATAGTTCTCAGAATTTTTTGCACAGTTGATACTAGAATACTGAATTCAACATTGTGAATATTTTAGAAAGCTTTTAAAGTTCCAGATGCCATATTTTTAAATCCTTAGTAATCTTGAAAACCGTATTCCTACAACGTACTGACGTATTTATTTATAAAATAATGTTAAGCTAAAAGTTAAAAGAACACTCATGAAAATGGTGAAAATAAGAATGCAACATTCTTCGATTCAATAATGCGCTTAAAAACATCAAAAATTATACGAAGTACCTAAATGAACTTTTTATAAACTGTTGCTTTTAATTTACTGTCAGCCAACGAAAATTCACTTAGCTGATCTGTCAGATAGCCAACAGATTGCTTTATACCACAAATAAACAAATTCCGTCTTGGCCATGGCTTTTATCTTAAAAAGTCAGAGCTCAGTATGACCATTGCTCGGACTGCTTAATGCTCTATACACTTGGGCTTAGCCTATGCAAATATGTTGCTGGCCAAAAGTCAACGCTGTTGACACAAATATTTCCATTTGTTAACGCCCCAAAAAATTCGGGACAGACCAAAAATGCTAATTGCCTAATTTATGCTGCCCTCCAGCTGGCAAATTGTTAGTCTAGGCAGAACTTTTTCTTTTTTTTTTTACTTATGTGAGTGAATTTGGCCGTTATTTTAAATATTTATTTTGGCAACAAGAATTTGTTGTGGCTTGTTTTTGTAGGCTGTTGGTTTGTAGCGCTTTTGCGCTTCGTCAATCAAAAGCATTTAGTAGAGAGCTTTAATGCATGCGCGCTCTTTCATTAACAGGCAGCCATACTGTTAGCCAACACATACATAGTACGCCATTTTCTAAGCTGCACTTATACACACATACAGGCAAACACACAGATGCACTGACACTGGCTACGCAAACACAAACACACACACGAACAGATATACACCTATAGTGAAGTGCGATGTTTAAAAGCGGAAAGAAAAAATCGCATCAGCGGCTTATGCAAATGTGTGGAAAAAAAAATGAATGTTGTGTTGAGTGAATACGAAATTATTGTTTACAACTGTAAACTTTTTTGCAGTTCACACTCAGTGTGCGGTTTTATTTAGAAATGGCGAAGAGCGTAAGAATGAGAGAGAGTGAGTGTGAGCAAACTGTTGGCAAGGCATTGTATGCAGTGCGCAATTTACACAAACCGCACTAAAAGCGACTTATAACATGTTGAGTGCCAAGAGATTAACAACAACAACAACAAGAGCGGCCAAAAGACTTGCACGAACAAAAAAAAAAAGAAGGCCAAAACCAAGCCTGACTCAGAGAGACCAACAGTAAATTCCTTTTTAATGAGCGTTGGTCGCCGGCTTTTGCATGTGTGTGGGTGTGTGTGTATCTGTGTGGCATGTATGTGTGTGTTGGTGTGTGGCCAGTCAGTCAGCGTTCATAAGCTGCTTAAGGTTTTGCGTAATCAAAAATTTTTTAAAAGCTTTTTGTGGTACATCAACATGAAAGCCAAAAAACGACAAGCAACACACTGCAAGAGAGACAGGGCAGCAGTTCGGCCAAAGAGGGTGGGGAAAAACTTTGTTAAGCTTGAAATTAACTTGCGGTTATTCCCAGGCAAACCTGCAGCGCCTTTAGGTAGCCCATCAATTTGCTCTCTCGTACTCTTGCTCTCTTGCAGACTGTGCTTCTAATTAATATGGAGCATTTAACAAAATTACGTTGCATACTTTTGAGCGCATTTAGTAACACAACAATAAAAAAATGTGAAACGCTTGGGGCGATGCCCGACAGTGGGACACACTGCAGCCATTGAACAAAGAGAAACTTTTAATTTATATTTATATTTTAAAATGCTGCAAAAAATAAAAAATATTTTTCGAGCATTACTAGGTACTATGAAAACCATTAGAAGTACCACACTAATACTAAAAACGGCGTTAGAGAATATACTCTTTAATTTTCACAGTGGTGAAAGTTTTATTTTTGAGCAGAAATAAATTCAAAAATTTATTTTTATTTTTTTTCGATATTATTTTATTTATGAAAAACCCATTAAATATAATATTATATAAAATAGTTTTAAAAAAAATTTGTTTTCCCCATATAAATAAAATTTGTTCTCTTTAGTTTTTTTCTATTAATTTTTATTAGATGAGTCAAAATAAGTAATTCGTTTATGAGAAATATCTTGTCAAACTAAATATTTGTTACCGATAACTTGATAAATAGTCTAAAATTGAGAATCCTGATCCTAAAATTGACTTAAAGTGATCGAGTATTCTGCTCATATTCACTTTATAAATTTTAGTTATGGGAGGATAACATTTTATTGGAATTCAATAGGATATGATTGATTTAGCACAAAATGTATTGAAAAATGTTGCCACTTTAGGTTTCAGACCTCTTAAGCTTTTGTGGATTCTATGACAAAAGGCGGACACGGCTCAGGTGCTGGTGAAAAGAACGCCATATCTTATTGTGCCTGCTTCATACATTAGACGAATATTATAATACACTTGATCCTGCTGCATATAGGGTATACAAAAAGAGCGTTTCAAAATTAAAAATGTTATATTGTGCAGCAGCTGGCAGTTTTTGCACCGCTAATTACCAGCGCTATGTGGCACTAACTCCAAATTGCAATTACTACTTGGAGGAGTACCGCGCACCTTGCCACCGCCGAACTGACATTAAAATGCTTAATGTGGCAGGCTGACTGGCTGGCTTGTCCAAGTTAGCGCAGCACCGGAAAAAAATTACTTCGCTCTTAAAATTAAAAAAAAGGGTGGAAAAAATTTACAATAACGTCTACAAAAAGTGTAGAAACATACACATTCGTATACTTATTTCATTTTTTTTTTTTCTAGCTGGCAATTTGCTGTAGTCGTTTTTTTTTTGCCGTGAGGGGTTCACGGAGTGTTGCTGCTACTTGATGCTCATCTTAAAAATTGCCCAGGTGAAAAATTGCAGCTGTCGTTGTTAGTTCTCAACGTAGATTGCTGCCAGTTCTGGTTTTAGTAAGTTGGAGTGGAAAATGGGGGGTCTACAGTGGGTGCCGTCTGGGGTCAGACATTGCATTCAATCTTGGGGCAGCGTACTTTGTAGCGCTCTAGGCAGAACGGCAGAAGCTGCGAAGTGGCAAGTAAGGGGTGGACAGGGGGTGGACACGGGCTGGTCATTGCGCTTAGCTAGGCTTTCGATTAAATTAATGTTGCATACTTAAGAACAATGTTTATTAAAAATAAAAAAAAAATCGTGGTAGCTTTTTATTATCCATAGAATATTGTTGGCAATAATTGCATGTTTTTTTAGGAGCAGCTTTTTCCACAATATTTTTGCTCTTGTTTGCATTGTACCTCTTAGAAGTTATAGTAGAGTAGTATTAAGCTTGTGGTGGCGGACCAACTGGAAAATTATTAGCGTAATCGCAGTCTCTCATCTAACGAGGTTAATATGCAATATCCACGTACTGCTTTCGCAAGTTGCACCAGTTCCATTATTTAGTGTAATGAGAAACGAAAGCTCATACTTCTATAAATAGGGTTGTGCTTAGATCATAGAACTAAACGTGTCAGAAATGTACCATAGTAATGAATGTAGGAAATCTCTTAGATGGCTGTCCGCGAATATCTAAAGAATGATAATTTGGACGCATGATCTCCAAAAATTGAGAATAGAATTCTGTGAAAATTTTGATAGCGTGAAATTCAATGTAAGAAAATGTTTAGTTTTCAATAAAAGAATTTATAACTATTTTTGGGATACATGGTAACCATATCATTCCGTGCAATACTTAAGAATAAACAGATAATAAGATGAACCCCACAATGCGATCTGGATTTGATAAGAAATTTAAAAGCTTCCAATGTTTGCGATTTAAGATATTCACAAAAAAATGTTTTTTAAAAGAATTGAACTACTGTTTGTTGCTACGATTTTATTTGCTTGGTTGTTGGGCGTCATTGTTTAAAGTATGAACATAGGATACCAAATTTAAAATAAAGTCGACTACATCCCAACTAAAGTCCTTATGGCCCTTGGCTATATGCTTTGATTTGCTGTCTTGTTTTAAATTGCTTTGCATTGGCTGCAATCAGCTGAAAAATATTGACGGTTGAGTTTATGTATATGAAGTATATATGAATACATACACTAACAAAAATTGAAATTGACTTAAACCGTTTCGTGGCTGGTTTCCGGTTTTCTGGTTTTGGTTCTACTTTGTTCCTGTTTTGTTTGTTTGCAGTTGGGCCTCACTCGCGGCTATGTTTTTTGATGCTTTTGCTATTTGTTCGAACGAGTATATTTTTGTCGAGCCGTAGCCCAGCTTATCAATGGGTTTGGGCCAAGTTAAAAGTAAGTTGGCGCATTGATTTGACTGCTTACCCACAGCAAAAAAAAGAAAAGAAAAATCAAACAAACCATATTGAAAAGTGTAAAAAGAAAATTTTGCTGTCCCAGGGGGCATAGAACATTGGGTTCTATAAGAAACCTACAAGTGCTTACCCTTTTTGGTTCTACAGAATGTTGCTGTAATTATGCCACAGCTCAACTTGGTTGTAATATACATATATACTTTTTATGCATATGAGTTATTCAAAAAGTTTCTACCACAAACTCAACTTGGTTCTATTTAAGGTTTATTTTTGTTTTTGAGTATGCCAGAAAGTTTTAGCTCCTTAAAGCGTATACCCCATAAGAATAGGGTAAAGAAGGGTTTAAGCTCTGTAAAAAAATTCGACGCTGGAAGCTAAAATAAATAATAATAATAATTAAATAACTTTGTTGTATATGTGCGGCAGGGTGGCCACTTTTGCAAAAAAAAATGTTTTTCGTTGACCTATTTGCGACCCCATCAAATACACTCGGATCGTCTTTTACTTCTACAATCACTATATGCTTGTAAAAAGGAAACTTTGTCACTGTGGTGATTTTGAAGTCATTGGTTCCAAAATTTGCCCTTTCAGTGGCGGCCACCCTAATGTAATTAAATTATTTCTGGTATTTGTATTTATTTACATTTGCTAGAATTTAAAAACAAATTATTAAATTTGATTTTATTAATCTGTTGTATATTTGTACTTTTACTCCAAATATTTTCATTAATATAAAATTCGTAGTTAAGTGAAAAAAGGAAAACATTTTTGCTCAAATAAAAGTCAATATTACTAGAATTTTATTATTATTATTTAAAATTATTCAAAATGTTCGTTAGGCCAAATCATTCTTACTTATGCTTGCTTTACACGATTAAATTATTTGCTCAAAGTACATAAATTACACTGTACAACAGTGATTAAGAACTTTCAAGTGACCTAGTGTACGTTGTAGATCTTGACGAGTAGATCACGATAGTGTGTTTCAAAATTGTCTAACACCCCCAAAATCGCAAGTTATTACTTAAAAACCGTTTTTCGGGTATTGCGATTACTCCCACAATCACAACGTCGCCATTTTTCAACCGATTTTCGATTGCTGAAGAAGAAGATTCAAGCTTTGAGATGATATACTTGTTTATACTTCATAGAAAGCAACTACGAGATTTTTGAAAAGTTATCTAAGACTTAAACTTTTTTTTCGTTTTTCACACTTTGACGTCATTTTTATATAACATTTTGTTAAAACACCTTTACTTTTTACATTTAATCTTAAAGAAATATTAATTCTGAGTAAGAAAAGTCATTGATTATCAAAATCGATCGATAAATTTTTAAGTTACGACGCTTATTGTAAACAGGAAATATTTATTTTTTTACTAGTCCCTCTATTCCTCAAATAAATTTTATTTTTTTTTTTTAATATGAAGCTCCACCTGGCGGCAGAAATGAAAGGCTACATTTATTTGATCACTTGATAGTACATTTCATCATACTTCATGTATTAACGTTGACGTCTAAAAATCGTTTCTACTTCGAAGAGAGAAGAACGTAAAAGATACATTTCCCGGCAAGTGTATTAAAGCTTCGGTTAGTGTAGGTAGCAGACTTTTGTGTGGGCGCCAAAAAGTCGTTGTTGTCGTCATCATCATCATCATCAACTTTCGCCTAAGTAAACACGTGATTTCAACGGCGTTTGTTTAAAAACGCATCTAAATTGCAAATTAAGCAACAAATTTCATCAACAATATTTGAATTTGAATTTAAATGCGGCAACGAGTTGCAAAGACCGAGTCAGAGTCATAGCCAGTGCCAGAGCCGGAGCCTGAGTCGGAGTCAGAGTCACTCACTTAGTCAGTCAGTTAGTCGTTTAGTTAGTCAGGCAGTTAGTCCACGAAGACAACAAGCCACAAAACCGAAACCGAAAACGTAAAATGTGAAATTCGTTTCAAAAAAGTAAACGTTAGATGGATGTTTGAGTAGGCAAAGGAATGGCTGGAAGGATGGTGACTGGATTGAGTTTTGTTGCGTTGCAATGGCGTAAACATCGAAAATACAACAATGGCAGCCATTTCAGTCTCGCTTGCTTGCCATCGCACTCTGGCGCACTGTGTAAATGTATGTGTATGTGAATCTGCGTTCATGAGTGTGTGTCTGTGCGCTAGTTGGTTGGTTTGTGTATTTGCTTGTGTGTTTGTGTTTGTCAAAAGAAGCAATTTACGTGCAAAATAACTCAAGTGTCATGCAAATTTCATTTATTTTTTACAAGCAGCTCTAAAAAAAATAAAGAAAGTAAGAGAAATAAGGAAAAACCAAAATAACGAAAACAAAATTTTCACAACGTGGACCCGCCGGAATCGGCGTTACGGTTGTCATAGAGCGTCACTTCTCATCCTCCCGCTCCTGCTTGACACACACTGTGTGCGCGTGTGTGTATGTGTGTTTTTCTTTAGAAAATTTTTATAATGAAGTCAGTCACCGGTACAATCATCATAGCCCAAGCCGACAAACAATTTCTCGTTGCCTTGCCAAAAGGTATTTTTTATTATTATTTCCATTATTTCTTGTTATTTTATTTTCTATACACAATTTTCTTGTTGTTGTTGTTGAGAGAATTAGAAGCACGCTGTCTTGATTTTCTATTGAAGTGGCAGTAAAAGTAAAAAAATATATACATACATATATACCATATATTTACAAAAAAAAACAAAATTTTAGTCGGTATTTAATTTAATTCTAATTTATTTATAAAAGCAAAAGAGGCAAAGTTTTTATATTTTGGCAGAACGCACAGCACTTGTAGCTTAAATGAAGTTTGTTAAGTACTTTTCAACAACAACAGCAGGAACAACAACAACATTTATAAGTAGAGCATTGGCTAAAGACGAAGGCAAAGACGAAGTTAAGGCGCTGCTTCAGATTCACTTCAGGTTTGAAATTTCATTATTTTCGTATTATTTGCACACAAGTGCAAGTACTTGGAAAAATTTGTTCCAAGAGCAAGGAAAATTTATATAAATTCTATAATATTAAATAAACGTTTGTGGCTTAAAGCTTTTATGGGAAAAGGAAAAATGAATTTGGCAGCAATTGTTTGTTTTCTTTTCTTGTTTGAAAAACAAATGTCAAGTAACGTGGGAATTTAACAATTGTGTTTTATAACAATTAAGTATAGGGCTAAATAGAATGTCGTTCGATTTTTTATTTATGTCATTTTAAAGTTTTAACAGATTAATACTCAAGTTTTTATATAATACGCTTATAAAAATGTTTAAGTATCTTATTGAAAGAAAAAAGTTGCTGTATTCACCTAAATAAATTTATTTACTTTATTTTTATACCCTGTGCCGTATGGTACAAAGGGTATATTAAGTTTGTGCAGGCCGAAAATGCATGTAACATATAGAAGGAGACGTCGGAGATACCCCAAAGTTACCTAAAATATGATCAGGGTGAATAGAGAAGTCAATATACCCATGTCCGTCTTTCCGTTTGAACGCCTGGATCTCAGAGATGGTAAGAGCTAGAGTAAACAAACTTTCACATTGATCCCATATTATTGCATAGGAGGCAAGTTTATTTTATTTTTTTTTATATCGGGGATAAATTATATAGCTCCCATATGGGTGTTTTGAGACGAACTCGACAAAAAAAAGTTTTAGTTGGATAATTCGTTTGTTCAAGAAGATATCGTAACCAAATTTGGAATTTAAAAGTTTATGGTTCCCAAGTACTGTACCAAATTCCTCAAAAATATAGCTCCCATAGGAACGATCGGCCAAAATAACTTTTTTAAATAAAAATTCGCTATATTTTGTTTTTTAATAAAGATATCGTAACTAGATTTGGCATTTGAAAATTTTTAGAGCACTTAAGCAATGTGCTAAATTTGAACAAAATCGGTTGACTATATCATATAGTTCCCATAGGGCCGATCTTCCAAAAAATCGATTTTAGAACAAAATTTGTTGTGTTTCGTTTGTTTGTTGAGATATCGGGACCAAATTTGATATTCCTGAGTTTTTTTATAGTTCCTAAGCACTGCACTAAACTTAATCCAAATCGGTTGACTATATCATATAGCTCCAATAGAACCAATCGGTTCAAAAAAAAACTTTTTTTAAACAAAATCCGCTGTGTTTCATTTGTTTGTAATGATATTTGAAATAAATTTAGCATTCAGATCTCTTTTAAGGTATTTAATCACTGTAATCGGTACTCTATATCATATAGCTCCCATAGGTACAATTGGTCAAAAACAAATTTTTTTGCTAAAAATTCTATTGTTTTTGTTTTTTTTTTGAAGGAACCGGATTATATTGCAAGCTAGTGGTACAGGGTATCCAAAGTCGTCCGCGCCCGACTTTACGTACGCCATTTTTTTTATATTGAAGATATTGCTTAGCAATAAAGAGCAAAAATTTTTCTCAAAAATATTTAAAAAAAACTATGTAACAGCCAAGAAAGAATGTTTTTTTTTGTAAATATATTTTGGCTTCTGTGCAAAATCTGAGTATCTAAGATTCGTATTTAAGAATATATATTTTTTCAATTAAATCAAATTTTCCATTATAGTTTTTTAACAAGGGAGATTTATTTGCTATTGGTTACCATATAAAATTGAAAATGAAAATCTTTTGTATATTTTCGAATTTTGCGCATTATTCTGATTTTTTTTTGTTTTGTACAAAATTTGTAAAAATCCAAAACATAATTTTTTTTATATATAATTTTTGTCGTTTTTCAACAATCCCATTGCCTAGTAAATATGGTGTCATCGTTTGCAAAAGGTTTTGTAAACCATTTAGATCTTAAGAAACGGTTCGAAGAAGATGCTTAACGCATCTCTTCTCCAGTCTAAACTATATGGTGCCAATGCTTCCCGAATGATTTTAAATATTTATTGAACTTTTTATTTAAGTTTTACATTTTTTATTTTTTTTTTGTACCAAGTGTTCTTGAGGATGAAATTCTTATTACAGGAGCACTATTTGCACCCTGTACATAGCCTCAAAAGTGCGAAAAACTCAGTTTTTCGTTTGCATAACCTCAAATATCCCAAAATCCTGACAGAAGTTGTAAGAATCTGTTTCAAATGTGTTTCAAGCGTTTTTGTAAAAATGCAAATAACTAGCTCTTTGGAACTTACCGGCATAGTTTGACTTCCGTGTAAATTGGTTATTGCGGATTGAGCCTCCTGTTGCGAACCAAATTTAACGAAAGCGCAGCCTATAAAGAGAGAGAGAGAAAGAAAAAAAATTATTAAAATCTTCAAATTTTCGTTAGGATTTTCTTTATCATTTATTTTATTTGCAGTGAAAATTCAATTTAAGGCAATCCGCCTAAGAGTTTAAGTAAGACTTTTATAGAAATTGCTAAAATAAATTTTATTCAATAGAGAATGGAATGCTTAATGCTCTAATGCACACCATAATAATACACCCATAAAGCTTACAAAGGGATTATATATACTTTGTACATACATATACACATATACTACATAAAATTATCAACTCCAACACACTTTAAAAGTAAATAGCACTCAAAAAAAATAAAAATCACTGAAAATTCCCAAATATGCAAACGAATATTTTTCAGGCATATCGAAAACTTGTTTCAGTAAGCTGTGGTCGATCTGTATTTACATTCAAGTGCATAAGTATATGCACATATATGTACTATACATTTATATGTATTATATATATGTGGCATTTAAATAAAATTTTAAGTGCAATTAAAAAACATTTTTCGCTGGCGCAGAAGAATCACGAAAAGCGTTCTACCATGAAAATCAACAACGTCCCATCAACGCCCATTATATAAAAATAATAGTATTCGGCTTGTTGGTAAGTGTAAAATTCAAAAAAATAAAATAAAAAATTATTTAAAAAAAAATCATCTGCGCACTTGACGCTCATTATTTTGTAATTTGTGTGCCAGCTGCTGCTGAATGGCTGCTCTTGTTGGTGGTAGGGAGTGTAAGGGCAGTGGGAGGAGACAGATCCCAACTCGGGAATATTAAAGTTAAAAACCCCGCAATGGTAAAATTATTATTAAATATCATTTATGCTAATTTAATACACAGTAATAATCACAGAGAAGCGAAATTAAATGTAGAGTATTTATGGAAGTTGGTTTTCCATTGGATGTTTTCTTTTCGAGGAAAAGCAGTGAGCATAAATGTTAATGTAAAAAATTCGTAAAGGTTTTTTTTCGTATACTTAACAGGGTATTGGTATATAAAGTGAAATTTAAAGCGTTATAAAGATCCAAAAGTGCTTAGATTGACTCAACAGAAAACTTTTCAATAATATGAAAATTGATCAAAAATCTAATTTTTTCTTAATCCCATATTGAGCAAATGAATTAATCGCTACAGATAAAATAAAATTTATTGTTTGTACCTTCGGTGCTAACAAAAGGTTTGATATTTTTGGTTTTAAGCGTAGTCATAACGTTTTGACTGACGACCAATTTTTGAATGGCTTAAATCTGCTTGAATATTTTTTCTCAGCCAAAAATGGAATTGAATGATTTATTTAAAATTTCGGCGTAGACTCTCTCGACAAGAGTGCATGAAGATTGTTTCAAATCGAAAACTATCGCCGAAGGTAAGAAAGATTGCCATTTGAAATTCTGTGAAATTGATTGGGCTTTAAATTCACCAATCATTTGGACGCCATGTTGATTTGTCACTTAGCTTCACTGGTTCAAA
Source organism: Chymomyza amoena (assembly GCA_037043745.1). Classification (NCBI taxonomy): domain Eukaryota; kingdom Metazoa; phylum Arthropoda; class Insecta; order Diptera; family Drosophilidae; genus Chymomyza; species Chymomyza amoena. The sequence goes on from JBAMAX010000017.1 coordinate 49,730, forward strand.
AAAAAAAAAATTTTAAATAGAAAGGTCCTTCATAATAATAATACAGGGTCCGGCACTCGAAGTGTAACCAATTAAAAAGGCCATAAATTCATTTTGGAAAATTACCTTTACTCAATTCAAGGTACAAAATGTGTAAAAATAATACGAAATTTAGAAACAATTTACTTTCGCTCAATATGGCCACCTTTTGCCTTCACTATGGCCTTGAGACGGTCCAAAAATGAATCGCAAGCTGCCCGAATGTGACTTGCAGGTATTTTGGCCCACTCGTGGACAATGGCTTTTTTCAGCGCCTCGACACTGTTGTATCTTTTAGTTCGGACTTTGCTCTCCAAAATGGCCCAAAGAGAATAATCCATCGGATTCGCGTCTGGTGAATTCGAGAGCCATTGTGTGGACGTTATGAAGTTCGGAACGTTGTTTTTCAGCCATTCTTGGTTCACTCGAGCTTTGTGAGACGGTGCCGAGTCCTGTTGAAACGTCCATGGTCTGCCACCGAAATGCTTGTCTGCCCACGGCTTCAAAGCAACCTCCAGAATACTTTCCCGATAATATTGCGCATTAACCTTGACGCCAGGCTCGATGAAAACGATTGGAGAGCGCCCATTTGCGGTTACAGCGGCCCAAACCATTATCTGTGGCGGGTGCTGCCTCCTGGTGGCCAATCGATGACTCAAATTCTCGTATGAACGGTCCCTCAAGTAAACCCTATCGTTTTGAGAGTTTACGAATTGCTCAATTGTAAAAATTTTCTCGTCAGAAAACACAATGTTCGGCAATTGACCGCTTTCGGCCAAGCGAAGCAACTCCTTCGCTCTCTCAAGTCTGACTTGTTGCTGCTTCGGTGTGAGATCATGTGCCTTTTGGATCTTGTAAGGCTTGACCTTGAGATCATTTTTCAGTATGCGACGGATGCTACGGTCAGATATTTTCAGTTCTTTCGCCATTTGATTGGCACTTCGTCGGGGATTTCGCTCAAGTCGCTTCTTCACTTTTTGAACCATCTCACGTGACGTTGCAGTCTTTTGATGACCACCTCCATGACGTTTTGCGATGCTACCAGTATCATTGTAACGAGTTATGGTGCGATAAACGAAAACTTTATTTACTTTAAGGTGTTCGAGCTCACGAACAATCGCTGGTTATGATTTTCCAGCTAAATATAATGCAACTACACTATTACGTTTGAAATCCATTACTGATTTTTTTTCGCGTTTACTCACGGCAAAATGCTTTCGAGCGCTTGTAAACAATACTCTAAACTGTCATTTAGCTAACTTACAGACAGCTGATGCCCGTGCGTAGAAACAATACAATAGCTGAAGAATCTGTTTATTTATAGTTATGCTCCTTCAATGCACACCTTCAACTTTAAAATGTCCAGATTTCAAAAATTTCTTTCTTTTCTTTAAAGCCAACAAATTCTGTTTGAAAAATACTAAAGAAATAGGTTAACTAAACTGAGAGATGACAACTGGTTTGTAAGATAAAAAAGAACCAAGGGAATCAATTGCAGTTCCTAAGTGAAAAGGAACGAAAAGAACCTTAGACATGAATTCAACTAGATTGCCCAAACCCAACAGTACTGTGGATAAGTAACATCAATGTGAAAGATGGGCTCAGCATCCACTTCACCCTTAAAGTTAACGCTCTACAGTGCCTAACAATTGTTACCCCCTCTGCCTAGAGAATTAATTAAGGCTTTACAGTTGGTCGGCCGCTTAACCTTCAGCTACCATGATGTTTGTTGTTATTTACGCAACAATAGTAACAACAACAACAACAACAACAATGTTGTTGAAAATTAAGACCCTTCAGCGTTTTAGCTGCAGATAAAAAACGTAGTGACCCAACCCAACCTGGCCTAAAGCAATCCCGCTCCCATTTACAGCTAAATTGTGCCGGCAATGGCTGCCTTTGTAGTTTTGTGCGCTCTTCTTCTCACAGCTCTTCTCCTCAGCTTCTCTTTATGCGTTGTCCCTTCTCTGTGTTGGGCTCTCTCTCTCTTTTCTGCCGGGTAGCGCATGTTGGCAACAAATCCCGCCTAAAACCATGCAACATGCGAGCTGACAAGCCGAAAGGCAGACAAGAGGAAATTTCGCGTGCAAACAAGGCAGAAGAACAAAAAAAAAATAATTTAGAGCAAGGGGCAGGGGTGCGGATTGGCAGGCAGAGGAAAAGTTTTTTTTTGTTTCTTTCGTTGAAAATGCACAAAAAATAAAGTGTAAAAAATTCAAGTGGATTTTGTTTTGAGAGCAGGCCAAACGGGAAGTAGAAGGGGCCAAAATGGGCGGCATTGTTGCTGTTGTTGTTGTTTTATGTTTTTGTGTTGAAGTGACAACAAAATCCCACACACACACAAATACACTATAAGCGGCACAGAGAGAGAGAGAGAGCAAGAGGGATAGACAGATACAAGTGCAAATCAGCGTTGTTGTTTGTTACTCACTCTAAACAATAAAAGAAATAAAATATTTTGTTGGCTGTTAATCCAGAAAACACAGAAAGAGGAAAAGCACACAATATGAAAAGCGGCAGCCCAAAATATATATATATATACAAACAATACACACACATATATATACGAGTACATATGTATACAAACAAAAATATCTAACAGCAAAAGCTAAAAAGCAAAACAATTGTTTAGCATTTTTTTAAACTTAAATCAGAGTTGATTTTGTGTCTCTTTTTGTGACAATTTTTTTTTTGAATGTTGTGTCCTTTATTTTTTTTGGGAATTTTTTTTAATTTAATGCCTTTTGCTGTGTTTATGTTGGATTTTTATTATTCTTGTCATAACTTTTAAAAGTAACAAAGTTGCAAGCAAAATATTTGGAGTATATACAAAGATATATGAGACAAAGTTACTCCATAGTTGAAGCTACATGGAAAGAAATCTCAGGCAAAGATGATGAATACATCAATTCTTTGTAGCAGAGATACTGCGATAACGATAACCGCCAAAAAATCGATATCAATGATATGGTATTTAGGTTTTTCAATTTGCGGCTATTTTATCAATTCGGTTGCTTAATACGAATTTAGAATTAAATAAGAATTCGATTAAGAAAAGAGTTACTGGAACTATGATTCATAAAGCAGTACTTCAAAGTCTCGCTTATATTATATTTTTGAGTAATTACTATATTGGAACTGCCAGTTTATTATTTATAACATTTTTTTGTATGACAAGCTAAGCTCTTTGCCATTAAGAATAGATTTCATTGAAGTTGTAAAGTTTTAATTGAGTTCTCAAACAACTGTCATTTACACAAACCCACAATTCAAACACTTGAACATTCATTGCCATCTAAATAAACCAAACTTCAGCTATACTGTATACTTAATTGTATATACTTAAGATATATATGTACTATATATTTATATGCTGTATATACTTACTTGTATAGCTGCAGCTCAACTAATTTGTATGCATCAAACGAACTTCGTTGACTTTCCATAGCAATTTCGCGTATATTTACCTTGACAACTAACTATGCGCTGTCATTTCTTGACTCTTCTTGTCTTCAAGCATTAAGGATAATTTGTCGAACTTCAAGTCATTATATTAATTAAAAGTAAATTAAGCGACAGTCAGCCAGTGAATGAGTTGAGTTACAGACCAAAACAGCCAACTGACAATCATTCTGACATCCTTTTACTTTGAACTTGTTCTCAGTCAGCAAGGACTAAATTCAATTTGCATACAAATCAAAAGCAGAGATGGACACTTTTTAGCTGCCGCATTATAATTAACCGTGGGACAAGAGAATGACTTAAGTCTTAACTGTAGCTCTTAAAGCTAACAAAGTGCTAGCTTTAATTACTTAACGTTGGTTGGGCAGGGGGTGGAGCGGGGCGGCGTTCAAGGGCGGTTCTTGTCAATTAGTTGAAATTAAAAAGTGAACAAGACTGAGTGGGGCAAGTTTCAGTTTAGTTGCAGGTTGTTACTTATTTTTCTTATGCAAGTTCCGGTGAAGTGGAAAATGCAGCCAAGACTGCGACAACTCCGCCAACAGCCTCTAACTAATGACACTTTTTAATCAAATATGCTAATGATAATGCAAAACTTTTTTGCACTCATTAAAAATTACACTCATTTGGAATACTTTTTCGTAGTCGTTTCCTTTTTTTTTTGGGATTTATTGTGTAGGAGGATACAATAAAAAGCCTAAGGATAAGCAACGCAATTCTCATTTCCGAAGAAAGCCTTCCCAAAAAAGTGTTTAAATCAATTTCTAATGACAGCTCTTTAAGAATTATTAACAAGCCACGTCCTTTAGAGCAGCAGCAAAGAGTTCAACAATGTTGTGTTTATCAGGGTCACATCGGAATATGTACTAATCAGAGATCTGCTGCAACGGGTATCTCGATTTTATAAGCCGGAACACTAACTTGAGTTAAGTACGAAATAGTTTTTCGGGTCAGCAGCCTGAATTTACTGATTGTAAAAAAGCTGTATGCGGTATCAGTTACGATTGTGTACCGATTTCATGTAGGTATTGACAAGTTGGCAGTCCGTTTGCTGCCAATACGAGTCAGTCATAATCAAATCTTATCTAATGACTTCAACCGAAACCACACACAAACAAGCTGAAAATGTAGCCATGGCAACTGCTTGAATTGAAAAATGTATAAAATGTTTGGTCTCATACCAGATCGAACCTGTAGAGAGTCCGTTTGACTGCAAACATAATTGAGCTCACTTATTCATACATGTTGCATGACTCTGAAGTATTGTTTTTTGAAACGGTTGCAACAAAGCTCAGTTGATCTTAAATTAGAAAAAGAACTATGTGGAACGGGTTAATCGTTATTCCCTACTTCTTTAAAATTGGGAGCATTGTGTTTTTATATCCTGTACCGTATGGTACAAAGGGTATATTAAATTGGTCAAGCCGAAAATGTATGTAACATATAGAAGGAGACGTCGGAGACACCCCAAAGTTACCTAAAATATGACTAGGGTGTATAGAGAAGTCGATATACCCATGTCCGTCCATCTGTCCGTTTGAACGCCTAAATCTCAGAGATGGTAAGAGCTAGAGTAACCAAACTTTTACATTAGGTCACATATAATAATTATATTATTCCATAGGAGACAAGTTTATTTTATTTTTTTGATATCGGAGATAAATTATATAGCTCCCATATGGGTGTTTGAGACGACCTCGACAAAAAAAAGGGTTTAGATGGATAATTCGTTTGTTCATCAAGATATCGTAACTAAATTTGGTATTCAAAAGTTTTTAAGGTTCCCAAGCCCTGTCCAAATTTCATCAAAATTGGTGCATATAGCTCCCATAGGACCGATCGGTCAAAATAACTTTTTTAAATCAAAATTCGCTATATTTATTTTTTATTTTTAATAAAGATATCGTAACCAGATTTGGCGCTTTGAAATTTTTTAGAGCACTTCAGCAAGGCGCCATATTTGAACAAAATCGGTTGACTATATTATATAGCTCCCATAGGACCAATCGGTCCAAAAAAACGTTTTTTATACAAAATTCGTTGCATCGTCTGTTTGTAAAGATATTTGAACTAAATTTGGCATTCAGATCTTTTTTAAGGTATTAAAGCACAGTGCCAAAAATGATCGAAATCGGTTGACTATATCATTAGCACCCATAGGAACGATCGGTCAAAAAAAATGTTTGCTTAAAAATTCTTCTGTTTTTGGTTTTTTGTGAAGGAACCGGATTTTATTGCAAGCTAATGGTACAGGGTATCCTAAAATCGTCCGCGTCCGACTTTACGTACGCCAGTTTTACTCTTAGACTTTTAAATTTTGCAATATTAGCCCTTTACTTCCGATGCCCATTTCTTTCTCTTCATAAATTCGACAAATCCCAAATATCCTTAACGCATTACTAACAGACCACATAAAAATATTGAAAAAACTTGAGTATTAATTAAAAACCAATGTATTCAAGCAACATTGCAGATTTATGTTAGGCAAGTATTTCTAAGGACTTGTGTAAAAAATGTTATTATTTTGTAGTTGGTTCGAGATACGAGTTGGGTAGTTGAGAGCAGAGCAAAGGAGTCATATCATACATACTCATTGCGTATGAAAAATCGCCGCTGGTCATACACGTAACCAAATTGTGTGGGTGAACAAAAACCAGGCCGAGTGGCATGGAAAGAAGTTAAAGCCGGTCAGAATACATGGATAACGAGCGTGTTGAGCCCAGGCCGGGTCTGGGTTTGGGTGACACACACACACACATACACATGCATATGGTTGGTCATTTGAGCTGCCAGCTAGGAGAGGGAGCTATGGAAAGAAGAACTGCGGAGGGATGCAGAGAGTGGAAAGCATGTTATGTTCGTTGCTGCAGTTGTTCACGTAGTTGTTGTTGTTGTTGTTGTCGTTGTTTCTGCTGTTTCTGCATGGGACAAGTATTTTAAAATCCAATTAAAAACGCCCTGGTGGGATTTTTCAATCGCTGTTGCTGTTGTTGTTGCTGCTGCTGCTGATGTTGACAACAAGAGGCAGGCAACACAGTTGCATTAAGCCCACGACGGCTACCGTTTCGGTTTGTGCCACATCATTGCCGGGTGTTGGTTCGAAATATACTCACACACACACACACACAAACACATACACATGCATGACACATTGATGGCCATTGCATGTTTGCCTCTTGGGCGCAAAAGCGCACCATGAATCTTGTTAGCCAACGTTTACGCTTATTATGCGTTGTTGCAGCGGCAGCATCAACAGCAATGACAGTGGAAGTGGCAGCAATGCTATCGAATTTGTTTGATGCATGTGCCGCCATGATGAGGCTTACACAGATACACACCCACACACAGAGATCTACTGGCAACTTGAATGCAGCTAGCAAATAAGGTAATGCTATATGTGTGTGTGTGTGTTTTGATGCTGCTACACTTCGCTCTCAATGTTCCAAATTGCATTTGCGGCATGACACTCACAGTTGAGCGCATTCTGTGTGGAATCGAGTGAAAGAGAGAAAATGGTAAAACAAAAATCAAATAAAGGCAACCCAGGCATATGGTAGGTAAATAATGCCATTTTATTATTGTTTGGTGTATCCAACTATAAGTTGGTTATTTTCAATGCTATAAATAGTTTCCAGTGGACTATAAGGGAGTGTTAAAGAGATACAGAAAGCTGAGGCATATAATTATAGCATAGATTTTGCTAATAAAGTTAGCCAAAGGATTGGCAATACAATCATTTAAATTTACAAGCAGTTAAATCTGTTTTTATTCTGAACTGAAGCTAAGGAGTTTTTAGGAAAGGCGCTGCAGACAATAAGTTGATTATTCTTTAAAATCTAGATTTAGAATACTGTATTGGAGACCCAAATGTTTCCCAACCAATGTGTCTCTTCGTCGGCGATTGTCTTTTTGTGTAGTTTTGCTATTTAATCGGCGAAAATAAGTGAAGCGGGCCACTTTTTGGGTGACCTTCTCCGATTTTGATGATTTTTACACAGTTGGTAGCGCTACTAGCCAATAGTAAACATGCCCAATTTTATTGCAAAATTTCGATTATTTATCGAGTTATCGATAGCTGAATATCGGGTTCTTAATTTTTAGACTATTTTTCGATAAGCCATATCTTCTAATCGCATAAAGATATTGATGTGAATTTTTTTTTACCATGATAGGTAAAATATAAATTTTTAAAAAATAATCTCGACTTTTTTTTAATTTTTTTATCATTTTTAGTTTTAAATTTTAAAGTGATCTACCACTTTTGAAAAAAAGTGCTAATATCATTTTATGCGTGGAAATTCACTGAAAAAGACGAAAAAAATGGTGTAACTCTTAGAACTGTAGAAGTTATGCTTATTTTTGCGATGACAGCTCGCATTTTCGCCATAGTAAACCGTCATCGAAAAGGAATAAATAAGCATAACTTTTCCTAATTGAAAGATAATAAGTTCAAACTTGACATGAATTATGGTTTTGACATTTTAAGATGAATTTAAAAAGTACCAATGAGTATCATGAACCTGTCTCCAGATATTAAGGTCAAAGGTCACAAAAATCGGTTTTTTGCAAATAACATTTTACCAGTGCTTGTAATTATTTTGTTTTGTTCTAAAATATTGTAGGGCTTGAAATTCTCTACAAAATCGCTAAAATCGATCATTTTTTCGTACAACTTGCGCATCACAAGATAAAGTGTTCAGAGTGCAAAGCATCTACAAGACGCATTTTATGGAATTTTCACATTAAAGCACTCTTCACATACCAAGGTATAACTCAGAAACAATTGGCTGTAGAAGATTTTGTAGGGAATTTTATGCGTTATAATTATTTAGAGCATTGGAAAACATTTTTAAATACTGGTAAAATTTTATTTGCAAAAAAGTAACCTCGAGCTGACCCAAAAAAGAAAACAACAAATAACACGGTTTTAAATATTACTTCATGTTTCTAGTGTTATGGATAACTAAACAGCTGCCAGTCTACAAACACTAAAAGGCCTTTTTTTGTCCTTTGTCAAAGTTTCAATTTGCTTCAAATATGCAAAGGTTTTTCTGTTTTCTTAACGCAACCAAATCAAAAAGTATTATTAACCAATACTTTTATTCTGGCAAGTTTTCATACTATTTATGCCCGATAAAGTAACAATTCAATTATTTGCTCTCGTCCCTTAATAACACGATTTTTAAAATTAAATAATTAAACAAAAACCCAATCTCTTATCCACTCTTAACGTGTTTGCATTGCGCATTTCATTAAATATAAAATATGCCTTTGAGATTTGATTTTAAGCATAATTTGATCTTAAAGGATTAACTTTACAGGCTTCAATAAACAACAGCATATACATATAAAAGCTTTAGCACCATTTTGGGCTATCCTTAATGGCAATATTAGTCTGCCAAAAAGGGTAAGCTGGCTCTAAATAACAACCGTACTCTTGCCAAAAACTTAAAAAAGGCACACTTTGCGTAAAACTCAACGAAATAGTAAATAACAACAAAACAACAGACAACAATGTGAACTGTATCTGGGTAAAAGCAACAAATTTTTCGGCTGGTGCTTAACAAATGTTACATAGAAAGCATTGCCAAGCTTTGGACAAGTTGAACTATCTGGCTGACTGGCTATTTGGTTCACATTTTGTCTCTATGGCGCAATGTCGTCCTGTCCCTGTCCCTTTCCCAATCCCTGTTCCTGCTGTTCAGTTGAATTCTGTTGGTGTCATTTGTTAAAGAGGCTTGTCAACATGCCTTATAACAAGCCGGCTCGGTCTGCAGCTGGCATTTAAGCCTGGTGTGAGACTACAACAAAAAGCACAAAAAAAAAACGAAGAGTCAGTCGAGGAAGAAGCAGCAAATAGTCAAACCCAAAAGCAATAATATTTTAGCTTTTGTTATAGGTTTTGTCGCCTGGGACTACTGAAACCGGACTGTAGTAGTACGTTGGATGTTTGTGTATTTGTTTGTTTGTTTGTATTTTGTAGCATACTTTTGTGCATTATTTGCACAGCACTTGTAGAAAACTAGCAGCAGACGGAAAGTCACTTGGCTATGCCTTTTCAATTTGCCAGCACAGAAATTTTGTTTGTTTGTCGCCAAATCTATGTATAAGCGTGCATGTGTGTGTGTATATATATATATATATATATATACACAAAATATTATTTTCTTAATTGGTGTTTATTGTATGTCAGAAGCATACACTAACAGCTATCTAGTCACATAGCCCCATTGTAAGGCTGACAAATTTGGAACTCACTCGAGTGCCATAAAAATGTCTACGTCGATCTATCCAAACACCAGCTCTAGACCCTAGTCTTAAGTGTTTTCTATGAAAAAAAGACAACTTGCTTGCTGTTGAATTGTAAGTTTCAGTTTTGTATTTTATATCTTTTCATTTCTTTTAAGCACTTCGTTTTGTTTTTTCGATTTTTTGTGGTTGCTTGTCATTTGGAAGCCCTGCAGCACTGACAGAATTGCTTGATTTTGACCAGCATTTGCACTGCAATTTGTCTTACCACTTTGCAAGCTAAAAAAAAGCCAATGTTTAACAATAAAGAACAAAGAAAATGTTAACTTTAGCGCCATAAAGTTTAAATACACAATACTGAGAGACGTTACTTATAGTACATATATTTTACGTTATATTTATTAATAATATACAATAAAGAGGTAGAGAAGTGGCAAAGAGATGCTTCAACTTAATAAAAAGTTATCACACTCTGGCCTAATGCCAACGCTTACCACAATAATTTTAGTAGCGCCATCTATCGGATATTTTAAAGCTACTAATTGATCACAGTATAGCAGCGCCATCTTTTGGCAGTTTAAAAGTGTTTGAGCAATAACGATTGTGCGTAATTTATATACAAATATAAACATAAAATAAAAAAACCAAATAGATGTTCTAAATTAAGTTTAAGTTTCTAATAAACATAATTTCATATTTTTAAATTCTAAAATTCATTCGTCAATATATACATCAGATCTTGAGACCTTTGGTCTTGTTTACTTTGGCTCTAAGGCAAACTCCATTTTAAATAGCTAGCTTAAAATGGATTTTAGGTTAAGATGGCAGATCGCTTTTTTAAAAGATGAAAACCTGAGTAGTAAAGCATACACTTTCAGTTAAGAGCCTAAAGAAGGGCATATTATGATTAAAAATGCTTTATTTCAACTCCTAAAAACTATTTAATAAATAAAATGTACCCTTTAGCAGCAGACGCGACTACACAAAAAAATGGCAGCACTATTTTTAGTATTATTTTTTTGTTTTGCCATTATGCTTCTGCTTGCGGAAAAATTTATTCTTATTTTTTATTTAGATTTGTTTATATGGCCAGTAAATTGCTTATGAAATTGCAATTTGAGCCAACAGTCTGCGTTGTCTCTGTACTGATTTTTATTTAATTTCATCCTGTGGCAATGCCGTAAAATATGCAACATGACTGGCTGGCTGGCTGGCTTGTGGCAACTCAATTGGAAAGGCAAAAAAAAGGAAAAAGTAGAAGAAAAGTTTCATATTACGTAGCATACATTTTGGGACACATGGCATAAATTTTGCGACTATTTTGCATATCAACTTCAAGTTTAACTCCAAATACTGAAATGAATGCTGTCCAGTTGGAATATATACTGCTATAAAGATATATGAACTGATGCCCCAGGCACAAATGCTGCAGGACTCTGTCAAGCAAATTTTATTAACTGTAGTTGTGCCAGTATGTGCGTGTGTATGTGTGTGTATGTAAAGGCAAATAAATCTATCTGTATGCCAAGCCATAGGCTTAGTCAAACTAAACTTTTGTTTATCAACTTCAAAAAAGGTAGGTAAGGCAAGAAAGTGAAAAAGAAGTATCTGAAAGTTTTCTTGCAAATCAAGAATAATGGTCCCATTGAACATTTGGCCATATGTGTGCCTACGTGTGTTTTATTGTCTCCGACTTTGATTTGTATGCAAAGTGTTAAGGTTCATGTTGCAAAAAGTTCAATTTCAGTTCTACTTACCAAAAAGGTCATTGTTTGTATTTTGAACTTTGTCTTTATTTGTAGTTCTAGTTGGCCACATTGATAAGATTTCTGCTTTTTTTTATGCTTCCAAAAGCTTTCTTTTTTTTTTTTGCGTTTGGCCAAGATTGTGAATTATGATAAACTCTATTGAGGAATGCTGCCAAACTTTTGCGTTACAGTTCAGTAAAGCTGAAGCAATGAAATGGGAGCTTATTTTTAGATTTGTTGGGTTGGGGGAAAACTATATATGATAAAGTTGTGGGGTGTGCTCATTTAATCGGCAGAAAATCAAATATGTGGGCCAAATACAGTCATCATATTTATTGTATAAGCTTTAAATAAATTCTTCTTAATTTTTAAAACAAGTTACTAAAATATGATATAAAATTGTGAAACTAATAATACGAGGGTGGATTGATAAGTTTCCGGCCTGACCAAGAAAAACAACGTTTTTTAAGAATTTTTTTTTATTTCTCAACATAATCTCTTTCAAGGCTGATACATTTCTCATAGCGGTGTTCTAGTCTAGTTATGCCATCTCTATAGACTGATTCGTCAAGCTCCTCAAAAAACCCATTTACAGCTTCGATTACTTCTTCATTGTCCGCAAATCTCTTACCGCCAAGCCATTTTTTGAGGTTAGGAAACAGATAATAGTCACTCGGGGCTAGGTCTGGAGAGTAGGGAGGGTGCGGCATTAATTCAAACTTCAGATCGTTGATTTTAGCCATCGCAACGATTGACTTGTGCGCTGGTGCGTTATCGTGATGAAACAAGATTCTTTTCTTCGCCAGACGAGGTCGTTTAATTTTCACCTCGTGGCTCAAACGTTGCAATAAGTCTGCGTAGTATTGACCAGTGATAGTTTTACCCTTTTCAAGGTAATCAATGTATATAATACCTCTTGCATCCCAAAAAACAGTAAACATAAACTTGTTCGCTGAAAAAATTGTTTTTGCCTTCTTTGGAGTTGGTTCCCCTGGTCCAATCCACTGTTTAGACTGTTCTTTGGTTTCAGGAGTGTAGTGGTGGACCCAAGTTTCGTCAACGGTTATAAATCGATGCAAAAATTCGCTTGGATTACGCTTATACAACGTCAAATTGGCGGTAGAAATGTTTTTTCGAATTTCGAATTTTCAAGAAAAACACAGAGGCGTCTTGTTCAGTGTGCTCTCAAATCTAAACTAACATGGCGATCGGGCTGAAACTATAGCTACAAGCTATCTAAGGATGGTCAGGCCGGAAACTTATCAATCCACCCTCGTATTAATAATATAAATTTTGGCTTTACTTCATATACCTAAAGTTTTGTTAATAAAAATATAAATACAGCTTTATTCGCACACTGTTCATTTAAATGATGACCAAAAACCCATTAAACAAGCTTTAAAACTTGGCAACTCATGTTGAAATTCGAAAAAAATAAAATTCAACAAACTCGACCCAGACCAACTAAATAAACTCTCAACAAAGATTTAAAACCCGCACCAAAGTAATTTCTGTGCTAGCAACAGTTTTTACCAGCTCTTGCATACACACACATACACAGATACACACACACACACGCACACCACAAACAAGGTAAATGCTTTTGCAACAACAACAACATGCAAAACCTTATGTTGAGGAACATGAGACAGGGAGGGCAGTGTTGGTGGCAGCAATAACCGCAACATAATAATTATGCAACAGAAACCGCAATGCATGCGGGACGGCAACAAAAACAACAACAACAGCAACCAGTAGCAACAAAAACAAAGCAAACGCGCCTGGTTGCAGGTTTTGATTTGGGGCCCCGGTATAGCTGGGCCCCATGTAAGGCCCAACCCAGTCAAATTGTTATGCCAGGGGAAAGTGTGAACAAAAAGCTGTTGCGTGTGTTGTAAAATGGTAAAAAAAAATGCAACAAAAATAAAAACACTGAACGCGAGGCAACAACGCCAAACCGCAAAGTCAAATGCAACTAAAACCGCAGCACAGTTGGACTTTCAGCAGGGGCACTTTGGGGCACATATTACCCTCGTATGAGGTCGAGACCTGCATGTTGTTAAAGAGACATTTAAACTGTTGCCATCGCGTCCTTAAAGCCTACGCCAAGTGGGAAATCAAAAAATCAAGGCTTAAGTCACACAATTGTTATGATTTTGATAGTGAAAAACATTTCAACTAGCTTATGAAATTAGCAGCTAGTAACAAGGCGACGATTTATAGCTTACTAAATAACCGAAGCATCAAACTTAAGACTTGCAGCCAGTATTTAATTTACAAAGCACAGACTCCTTTATTTTTACCTCGCACATCTTTTGACGATTTATTCAGTTAGAGTAAAGCCCAGTAACTAAAGCCGCATAACTTAATAGCCGCTTGCTTCATTTGAACTTTATTGCCAGCTACGGGCTTTATATCTCTGACCAGGTTAAGGATGTAGCCAGGGTCTGCCCTAAGCCGCAAAACAAAAATAAAATAAATAAAAAACAAAAAAAAAAAATAAAACTGCTGGGCAGCACAAGAAAATCAATTTAGCCTGGCTTAAGTGGGCAACATCAAAGCGAATGGCGAAGCAAAAGCCTTACCAACGTATACCTGTACAGGTAAAATACACTTTAAGCCTAATAAAGTGCGCGCGCCCAAAAGCATGCAACATATTTTCTTGTTTTTAGCCCTAGCTAATTGTATTTCGCAAAAGAGAATTTGATTGCAAGGATTTATGCGCTGTTCGTTGATTGAAAAAAGGAAAACTGCGACCAAGAATTAGAGACAGAGTCAGAGCGAAAAGGAGAGGGAGAGAGTGTGAGAGAGATAGTAGCAGCTGGTGTCTAGGCAGTGCATAAATTGTGTGCGCTCAAGTTGGCCAACATTATTCATTTTTAATGCCAAAACACAGCGGCGACCACAACAATTTGGCCACATGTAAGTAAGCACAGCAACTTAGCCATAATTGCCAACATGGAAAGCCAAGACGGCAACGACGTCGACGACGACGACAAAGACGCGAACTACGACAGTCAGAATAAGACTACGATACAGTGGATGAAATGTCACTCTTGTGACACTCACGTGAGAATATCTTTATTCTATGATATTATTCTTTATTCTTTACACAATTCACTTAATAGAAATATGAAACTTTTAACGCTGTTAAGTAAGGAGAGAGAGTGAATGTCAAAGAAATATTTTTTTAAGATCTCGGTACGTAGGTGTCTCGGTGACTTTTCCGTTGCTGCGTACTGGCCTTGAAAAGAAATTTCGAATTGAAGAATGTTTAGAAGGATTTAAGGAGAATTGCTCTCCATGAGCTTTTCGTACTCATTTTACGAATATTTAATCAGTAACACCATATGTTCTGTTTTAGCGCTAAAATCAAAAAATAAATGTGTAGCAAATTAATTTAAAATAATAAATCCATGACGAGTAGACAAAGAATATGCACGAACTAAATAAAGGAAGTGGAGGGCTGTGTGACTTCAACCACAATTTTAATTATCACGAAAGTGGAAATAAAATGGCTTTGAACGATTCGTTTATTTCAATTACTTTTATTTTTACACTTTCAATACAGTTGCCTTTTGTAAGCAAGTAGCAGAATCAAAGCATGTGTTGTTTCTGCTGGCGACATCTATCGGTCAAATGCCTATGTGCTCACTAAAGCTACGCTTACAATTGTACAGTTAATTCTTTCAGGGCTTTTAACAAAACTGCGTACTGGCCTCAATTTTAGAAAATATAGAAAACGAAAACTTTAAATAATCCTCAAGTGCTACAATTGTGTTTAGAGTGAATAAGATCTTTAAATAATAAATCCTATATTTTTACAAATGTTGTTAAGCATGTTAAGGTCTTCATATTACTTATATTTATGCTTGTCAAATTCCTTTAACTAGTAAATAATTATAAGTAATCCATTGTCTTCGAGAGCTTGCTAAATAAAATCACATACAGCTTCTTGTATATTAGAATTAAGGAAAACCAAATAAAAAATAAAAAAATATTATTTTTATTTCGAGAGATACAATTTGAGATTTTGCCTCCATATTGCAAAATGTGGCCCACAGTGCAATGTTGCACTTAAGACAACCGTAAGTGTAGGGCCAGGCATACAGACAGACAGACATACAGATAGACAGACAGAGGGAAATGCCAGGTAGGCATCATTAAAATGAGTTAGCGGCATGGTAGGGCACTTTTGGCTGCAATGCCCAAGACGATCATGTAGACAACAACTGCCCCAAGCGATGCCGAGAGAAAACATTTGTCTGATAAAGAGACAGGGAGAGACCGTAAAGGAGTCACGTAAAAAGCCACTGCCTGGTCCTGTCCAGGTCTTTTGGGTGCAATTTGCAGTCAAGGCAGTTGCAGCAATTAAGCCAAGAGCTAGATTAAGTGTAAGCGCTGTCACGGCAGCTGTGCAGCCACTTTTGTTACCAACTTCTGCTGCTTTTGACGGCCAATTTGCGGTATAAAAGTTGAACCAACAACAACAACAATATTTGCCGAAGAATATTTGACTTTCAGTTAGCATGGACTGCATCTTGTATCTCAAGAGTAAGAGCTGTATAAAGTAAGGGGTTCTTCTGACTCAATTACTAGAATTTGGGGTAATACAATTTAAGAAACTTTGAGCTATTTTGCCTTAAAACCTATTTTTTTTTTGATAAAATTAATTATCTCAATCTGAATATGCTTAATATCCTGACTTGAAACAACTCTTTTTCATAGGTTGGAAAGACAGAAAGAGACTGGTGCGAAGGGAATACAGGGCAATTCACCCGGCATAATTTTTGTTTGATTTGGGCCAACTTCCGCTGACGAATATGTTGATGTGAGAATTGAAGCCGGAGAAACAAAGACAAAAGCGAAGCATCAAAGTATAATTAATAAAAGTAAATATAATAAAGAATGTTCATATTCTTATTAATCGCGACTGGTCACACTATATTTGTGGTGTACTTGAAATAAACCCGAAAAAGTTAACATTGCCAGCCTTAACCTCTCCACATAAAAAGAGTTGAAATGATCTAACCCCTTACTAATTTGCGCAGTTATCAATTACACACAAAATATTTTATATTAATTAATTAAAAATAATATTTCAGCATATACAATATAAATCATTATATAGCATACTTTTGAGCTGCTGCAGTTTATAATTGTTGTAAATAAAATTACGCAACTTATGTCAATCACATAACATACAATACATACATACTATACAAGTATATTATATATATTTTTGCTGGCTGAAATTAAATAAGCAATTGCAATAGGATCAGGCTACAAAAACAACTACAACAAATCTACACTCAATGCCGCATAGCGTAACAAAATTCAATATCTTTAATTGCATGTTGCCTAGGCAACATGCAACAACAACAACAACAACTTTTGCAACAACATTCAGATCTATTGTAAGCCATTCGAAGCTGAACTGTCGTTCCAACTGACTGCCTGCCTGACTCCCTCTCAGGCAGCCACTTATATAAGTTCTCACAGTCTGCAAATATCTATGAGTCGCACGGTATGGGGGTATGGGGAGTATGGTTTGGAGCATCGGTTTCGGGATTTTGGTTTGCGTAAACCTGTAATTTAGCAAAACGTTATGTAAACTTTAAATCGAGTTATGCATTTTAATTGGTTGTTGTACAATTTTCATCAAACGGCGAACAACTCATGCCAGATACAATAAACTTTATATGCCACACGAGCAAACAGAGATATCTCATATATTATACAATGCAACGAATTTTTATGTTACGCAATGGAAATGTTTTGAGTTTTGCAAAATATGCGTGCTACATAAGTAAAAATATGAAATAAGAGATTGTAGTCATAATCAAAAAAATGTTAAAAAAATGCGTGTAACACATAAGGAATTGAGTAAGACCCGCGTCTGCCAGAAAATTTGCATTACATTTTTTTATATCATTTCATCTTAAATTCCTCACAGTCCCTTGCAGCTGCTTTTTACTGTGAAATTTAAATCTTTTGATACCAAAAATTTTAATCAATAAAATAATAGTTTCTAAACGCCTGAAGTCCTATGTTGCACTGGTTTTTAATTAATTTGTTTCCTAGAATTAATTTTAAGTTGCAATGTTAAATAAATATATAAATAATTTCTTATATATGTGTCTATTGGACACTCTCTAAGAAAGTTAAATTTAGGAATGCTGCAAGAAGTATAAAAAGGCATTAAGATAAAGTTTCTCACACTAACGGGTGATTCATTAAGTCCTTTTTTTTTTAATGATATATTCTTTAAAAATAATCTAGTTCAAATGTTGGGCGCAACTGCGTTTTAAATGGTCCATCCTGAAGGTTCAATTTTCCATGACTCGTTCAAGCATTTCCACTGGTATTTGGCCAATAGCACGAGTAATCTTGGCTTCCAAGGCCTCAATCGTTGCTGGTTTGTCCACGTAAACTGTTGACTTTACGTAACCCCAAAGAAAAAGTCGAGCAGTGTGATATAGCACGATCTTGGCGGCCAAGGTACGGGTCCCGTACGTGAAATTAATCTCTCACCAAATTGACCTCGCAGTAGAGCCATTGTTTCATTGGCAATGTGAACCGGAGCGTCATCCTGTTGGAACCAAATGTCGTCGAGATCACGGGCAACAATTTCAGACAACAAAAAGTCCGTTAACATGGTCCGATAACGTGCGCCATTGATGGTAACGTTTGCACCTTGCTCATTTTTAAAAAAATACGGACAATCATTGGCCACCAGCCCACAGACCGCACCAAACCGTTGTTTTTCTTGGATATAATGGCAGCTGGTGAACCTCTTCGGGATGATCTTCTCCCCAAATACGGCGATTTTTCTTATTCACGAAACCGTGGAGTCAAAAGTGGGCCTCATCACTGAACAAAATTTTGGTCGAAAACAACGGATTTTCATCGTTCTTACCAAGAGCCCATTCACTAAAACGGCAACTTGCAGGAAGATCATTCGGCTTTCCATGATGATTTGCCAATGAATACTGAACAACTTTGCCTTTGACAGCTGTCATGGATTACGCGTGATCCACACGAAAATCCCTACTGAAAAAAAAAGGTCTTAATGAATCACCCTTTATTTATATCGGGTTTTTCAATAGGGACACTACAAAAGTAGACCGATAGGGACATCAAACGACGCCATATTTTTTCCCGCTCTCTTGACATTTGTCTTCAGTAAGGTTTGCCGTTTCATTATGAAAAGATTGTTCCGTAGTGTCGACAATATTGCTGCCGCTAGCGCATCAATTGAGGAAGACCCAATTCAGTCTCTCACACGTCGTTCTCAAGCGTTGGGCATCTCTGTGACGTCGTTGTGGTGAATTTTTCGAAAAGATCTTGGCCTTCATCCTAACGAGATCAAATTGACGCAAGAACTAAAGCCGCTTGACCACCAGAACATCGTATGTTCGTGAATTGGGCTAAGCAACAATTTGAAAATGATCCGGATTTTCATCGAAAAATCATTTTCAGCGATAAAACGGCTTCGTTAATACGCAAAATATGCGTTATTGGTCAGGCAGCAATCCACACGTACTCCATGAGTCACCATTGCATCCCGAAAAATTACAGTTTGGTGCGAATTATGGGCTGACGGAATCATTGGGCCGTACTTCTTCCGAGATGATCAATACCGGCACATTATTGTGAATGGGAATCGCTACCGCTCAATGATAACCGAATATTTTTGGCCCGAATTGGATGATATGGACTTGGATAATATATGGTTTCAACCGGACGGAGCCACAAGGCACACAGCGAATGTGACAAACGATTTATTGAAAACCAAGTTGGTGAACGTGTTATCTCACGAAATGGCCCAGTCAATTGGCCGCCTCGGTCGTGCGATTTGACGCCGTTAGATTATTTCCTGTGGGGCTATGTCAAGTCTGTGGTCTATGCCAAGAAGCCAGCGACGATTGATGAACTTCGCACGAATATCGAACGTGAAATTGCAGCAGTATCGGCCGATTTATGCTTGAAAAACTGATGTACCTCAAAAAAAACCATGCATTCGAATATACTTATACAGCTATTAGCACACTGTGCCTCAGACGAAAACTCCTGAAAAATGCTCTATATATGTATTAAGTATTGTGGCAATAGCTACAGGGGCCATTATAAATCTTCATTGTTGTTAGCCGTAAAGTAGCAGTTGCATAGACAACAATCAATTCGGTTGCTATTTTTTTTTGTGCTGTAACTATGATCAACAAGGACCTGTGCCGGACTCCAGGTTTGCCTCCAGGACCTTGTGCGAAGAGCAACATCAATTTGCATGAAATGTGAATTGGGTTTGTTCGCCTGTAGTAAACTGAACACCAGTAGACTGAAGCGTATGCGTACGAGTGTATATATAATTACAAAATATGGGAAACAGTGAGAACGAAGATCGATAGTCGGATACCCTGAAGGTATTTGCATTAATAGTTTGAGGATTAATTTGTAGAGCTATAATGTCTTATTATTGATTAGGTTCACGTGAGTTTTCGCTACAAAATCATAAAGATTTCGTGACTTACTTTACGGAACTTCGAATAGCCAAAACTTTGCGATAAAAAAATCTTCAACTCGTAAGTTAAAGGGTTAGAGTGGTAGGTACTAAATGGTGTGTTCGGAGAGTAGACTACAAAATTATATAACCTCAAAAGAATGCAAAATCTGTATTTTTCTGGAACGTAAATAAATAAATAAATGAAAATCATGCATAGCAAATTACTTCGGAAATGATGCTTAGCTTTCCAACAATTGACATGACCCTAGCATTTGTAGACCTGGGATATTATTACGTAATGTATATTGACAATTGTTGCATCGGCGCTGTTTTGAAAAAAGTTAACTATCCACAATTGTTGATAAGTTTAAGGACCTAAATCTTTGACACTTGCGTAGGAATCATTTTTGAGAAAAGTTAACTTAAGTTTGATTATGATTACATAAGTTTATTTGCCACTTTTTACGGATTTAGATTGTTTTCAAATGAAATAAAATGAAACATTTTTGGGAAAGCCTCTTGCTGCCAGTGCATTGTAATTAGTTAAGTTAGTTTTTAAATTTACTTAACGTTATTAAATAAATACATTTTTGGGAAATCTTTTCAGATAAATTTTTATTCGATTTAAAAAATGTTTTCCAATTTTACTGTGTAGTTTGGAATAAGGAGATTCTTATTAGAATGAATTGAAAATTCTACTTCAGAGCTTACGATTAAGTCTGGCTATCTAGCTCCTGTTCTATGAGGATCTACTTGTACACACAGACAGTCTGCTTTAGTCTATAGTTACATGCATTAAGCAAATCTATAATACTCCTAACCCCTATGGGTGTAGGGTATAAAAACAACAACATCGTACTGTAAATATGCTCATACACACACACACACGGATACAATATACTCATACATAGAAAGAAGCGTTGAGTACGTGCAAATCTGACCAAAAATTTAAATTGAAGTTAAAATTTTGCCAAATGTTGTTGTTGTTGTTCATGATAATGATGCTAGATGATGATGATGATGATGATGATGATACATAAGAGTGTGTGCATGTGTGCGAAGTCTCTCTATTGCTGCATGTGTGTTTGCATAACTGGACCCTCTCTTTGCTGTATGCCTCATATGCCTCAGTCTCTCTGCAGCAAGCTTTGTCTCTGTGGCATTTTGCGAAAACAAGTATATCGAATTTTAATTACATTTGCTGTGTCTCCCTTAGACGTGTGTGTTGTGTGTGTGTGTGAGTGTGTGTGACTATTTGTTGTGCTTTTTTGTACTGCATGGAAATGTGAATTTTGATTGAGTGTGCTGCAACTGCCTAGACAAAGTAAAAACAAGGATAAAGATACAGAGAGAGGTAGAGAATGAGAAGTGCCTTTTCTTGTTTTTGCTACTTCTAATAAAATTTTCATAGGTAATGCATTTTCGGATAATCATAATATGCATTGATGCACAAAATTGCAGAGCATACTTTTTATGGCGTTGGCAGGGCTGCATTTATATTTATTGAAATTTTGATGTCTACTGTCATGTTCATAAAACCCGACCACAACAACATTGTCTATCATTATAATATGCAAAAATGTTGAGGCCTATTGAAAAAGGCTCAGGATGAACAGCGTGTTTATGTTGTCTGCCACGACTTACACTTGGCCACATTATTATGCATTGTTGGTTGTCAATATGGTTTTAGCTGATTCCTTTTTTGGCTAACTTATTTGCATTTTAACAGAGGCCATAACATATGCACTTATATGCATATATTAGTTATTGTATTTGGGCTTGGACACAGCTTAGTTGGTTTCTACGAAATATTTTTTGGCACCTTGCTTAGGTTCAATTTGGATTCTGTATATGGAATACATTTGCATTTTTTTATTTTTGGAAGAGATGGCAACGAAATAACATTAAATAGGTCAACACTGCTTACCGCTACAAGGACTATGTATCTTGTCGTAAGGATGATGCCGTGTGCACTTACCTGAAATGAAAAAGTGGTAGAAAGCCAATTAATTACAAAGCCAAAGTGATGCTAGTTAGTGCTTAAGATATGCCTATTATATGGTTCAAGACCTGGGTACATAGTTACACATTTTTGAAAAATAGTAGCTTAGCTTCAAAATGGCGTCCATTCTGTCGCATCTTATCTAGCTACCTGTTTTCTAACCATGCAAGATTCACGTCACAAACTTTAAATATGTGCCTAGGCACACAGCTAACCATTAACACATAAACAGAAACACATACATACACGCATACATGTTGAGATACATTTGGTTTATGTTCTGACAGTTTGTCTGTCTGGCGGATACTTGACGCAACTTTTTAGTACCGCTGCTGAGCCCGCCCAGCGTTACCATCCAAGCTCAGCGCCAATTTTATATTATTTTATTTCATTTTATACATGCTTTGAAAAAGGATAACAACAACAATGGCGTAAACAGATGCAGAGGCTGCGGCAGCTTGGTTGCCTTTAGACATTTTCATTTTCATTAAATAAAATACGCCGCATGGGGGGTGCGGCGGCGTCTCAAGAAGCGGCCGCATATCCTGTTACGCAAAGGATATTGTCTAACAACAAAAGTGGAATAAATTAATTTGGAGCATGTCTTTACTAAGCAAAGTTGTTGCTGCTGTTGTTGTTACGTTGGCAATGAGCTAGAAAATGAGCTCCGGAATATGTATGTATGTAGTATGCTGCATGGCATATACTTAGGCTTTCAGCCTGGCTGCTATCTAATAGCAATATATAGTACTATATGCCGCTGACAGGTGGCAAGGCAACACTGGCAAGAGCGTGTATTAAATGAGTACGCCGTAAGTTGAGCTGTGGCACTTATTAAAAAAAATTAAAGCATAACTTGAGACGGCTGCTGTTAGTAAATACTATTTGCCCCAACCGTATGAGCAGTATAGTATATAGTATATGTATTCATACATAACTGAAGAATCTATGCAGTGCTTGGATAGAAATCAATTAGAGCATCTGCCAATGGGCGCTGTCAATTTCACTTTCGCCTAATTGCACACAGCTGGGCGTATACTTATGGCTGTAGCTGTAGCTGCTGTAAATTACATTAATATTTCAATAATCCAACTATAAGAGATATAATATCTAAAGTGGCATGCTACATGCTTGATATGCGAGCAGACTAATCTTTTATTAATACGCCAACCCAGAAATGCGTTCAAGTGAGTTAATTAAATTTGGGAAAAAAAGAAGAGAAAAAACCCGAGTTAGCAGCGCTTCGACTAATATTATGTATCTATGTATGTCTGTGCTGTAATAAGTAAACTGCTCTCCGCCTCCGTCTCCGACAGATAAAATGGTCAGCTGGCAACCCTTTTCAATGGCTTTACTTTGTTTAATGCTTAGCAAAGTTTTTTGACATTTTTATTGACAAGAATAAGAAAATACTGGCGTAAAAGCTAACAGGTCTGGCTCTGGGTTCCCTGCGTCTGGTTCTGGGCTTCTTGTTAGTTTTTATAGTTAAGCGGGTTTTAATTTTGTGCTACATACTTTGCGGCGCAAAACTTTGTCTGCGGCGGAAATAAGTTGGCAGTCCAGTTGTTCTTTGTTGTTGTTGTTGTGGTCTGTGCCGTGTGCGGTCAAATCTAATTTCCGCAGCTTTACTACTTTATTAAACTATTACAACCTCATCCCCCCCAAAAAACTAAATAACCAAGACATGGCGCCAACTGCAGCTTCGACGTTCTCGTATAAAAAAAGTTATATGCTACATACACACATACATTTCAACTTATACATAATAAGTGTTTCTATGTATGTGCGTAAACACAAAATGTGTTAATAAAGAACACTTGCCACACTTGCCACATTTTGCCATATTTGGCACATGTAGGCAACATTGACTTGGACTTGCTGACTTGGCTTAAATAAAACGAGCTTATTTCGCCGTCTGGGGGTCAGCTGGCTTGTACTAGCGGGGGCTAAGGTAACCAACTCAACCACCTGGCTTTTATGATGCTCGGCTCAAATTTTTGCGGTCTTGTGTACGTTTAATTGCTTTGACCTCTCTCTGCTCTCTAAGGTTTGCCAATGTATGCTGCCAGGGCTGCCATTGCATGTTAATTAGCATTAAGCAGCATGCTGCTGTCAAGGCACAGCCTTGGCAGGATACGCTCTGTTACCCCCAACCAACACACAACAACGTGTGTTATAAAAATTTATTAGCTTTGGGTGCTGCAACACTGGCCCAGCAGTTAATATACATATATACACAATATACATATATGTATATGGTTTTTATGAGAAACTTTAGCTATATTGCAATTAAATTTAAGCTGCATTAAACTGCGCCTCACAAAAGACTTGCGGTAAGGTTGGTCTAAAGGCGGCCTAGCGAAAGTGGCCCCCGGGCAGGGGGAGAGCAGGGTTTTATAGTTGCCGACAAAGTTCTCTTGGCAATGGCAAAAGTTCGCGCTGCCTTTGATATGGATTTTAATTCCTGTTGCTGCTGCTGTTGCTTGTGAGCAGCCATTTTGTATGCCCAAAGCGTTTACATTGAGAGCGACGACTTTTGGCTTATACAAAGCCAGCCAACAAAAAAATAAAAAAAAAACAACAAGAACTACCAAGGCAAAAACAAGGGATAGCCTGAGCCGCTTGTGACTGGCTTAAATGGCACTTATGAGCTTATGCCACAACTTACATTATTATTATTACTATTTTTCTTATATCACATATAGTATCTGTACACATACATGCACTATATATGTATGTATCTGTATCTGTATGTTGCACTCGTTGTATGTAAGTGGCTTGTATTTCTGTTGCCATCGCATTTGTGTTGTTCTTTAGTATTTTAATTAGAACACATAAGCAGCAAGTTTTATAGCGCCTGCGGGTGTCTTATATGTGTCAGAAACTTTTGCTCAAATTGGCTAACAATTTTTAAAGACAACTTATTTTAAGTTGTTTAATTAAAAGTTATAGCCTAAATTATAAGTGCAACATTTTTGTGGTTTTCAACTCCACATCTTTATATTGGTTTAACATTAAGAAATGAGTTAAGCAACCTTTAATCTCATTGCACTTTTTTGGACTGCATAGATGACGTTTTTTTGCGTAACGTGGAAGTTTTCACTTATCTCTCTTACTCAAGATCATCACTATACGAACTTCTCAATCTCCACAGCTTTGCTATGAAAGATAAATTACAGAGTTTAATTGACTTCAGTACGTCGCAGAGACGTATCGTTATATTTTGTGTGAGTTTTTTTGTACTCCAAGTTTGGTAGTAGCGAAAGCTTGCTGATATATTAAAAGTAAATTATACGAGCAAAACTAATGTGTGGTTTAAATCGAAAATTAATCTTTTAAAGATCATATGCTTAGTACCAAAGAAGATATATTTTTGTTAGATGATAACATAACTTCCTCACACGAGTGACAAAAGTTAGAGCAGGAACATTTGACCAATAAATTTCTAGCTTTTTTTGTTTAAGAACTATATGAGTTCCTGAACATAGATTGAAAAGTTTTATTGAAATTTAAAAAATACAATTTTAGATTGTAAATTATTTTTATTTAAATGTTTAATTGCATAGTAAAGTGATGCAAATGGATTAATAAAATATTTTGCCTTGACAATTCTTGTTGAGGACGTCAAAAATAACGTACTTCGCGTAGACGAATCGTTTCATTTATTTTTTTAGAAGGCCTTAAATAAGCAAAAGTTTTATAATTTTGCAGAGCTTAGGAGCTTACGTACAACAGCATAGAAAAAATGATTTTTTCATTTATGAAGATTTATTTAAGAAAAAATTTAAACTATTTTTAAGTCGAAGATTCAAAGAATGACAGCAAATTGAGGTGTGTCTGTCAGAGTATGTTCTGCAGGAGATCAGAATCAGAATGAAGCCTAAATAAAAGAAAATAAATAAATACCTTTAAAGCAAAAAAAATGTTTTGCCGATACATAAATACATACAAGGTACACACTAATTTTAGAAGCTGATTATGACGGTTTAAATCTTTTTCACTCAAAATGTAAATTCAAATTGTAACATAAGTCCCAGAGTTTTCAGAATAGTTAAAACAATCTTGTAACAACAATGTATTCAATAAAAAAAAGGACAATCCATTTTTAAAATAAAGCAGTTTATAATTTTATTAAAGAAACTATGAATTTTTATTCTAGTATGACAAAGAGAAAAAAGTACATACAAAATTACGTGCACAAGCTCATAAAAAGTGAAAAATTTCATGAGGATAGAGAAAATCGATTGGAATAAATTCATATATTCAAATAATTTATACGATGGAAGCAAAATAAGATCCTATAGGCAAATTGATTTAATTTTTAGAATAGCTTAAGTGCTGGCTTATATGTCTAATGGTGGATTTGCGCTTAAAAGCCTTGCATTGGATCTCATGCCAAGATTTATATCATAAGATTCCTGTACTTATTTTACTTTAAAAAGTTTATTTCGAAAAAATAAATTTTATTACACGAAGCAATCTTGTGCTTAAGCTTGTTTCTCCCAGAGCATCTTGACATTTTCTGTTTATGACAGTAGGCAAAATTTCTCAAATCATAATTGAATTAAATGATCGTTTAAATCAAATATTAATTTGGTATGTCTTGCTTTGTCAAATTAACTTTTAATTGCCACTAAACAGAGTTTTGCAGCTGACACACAAAAAGGAAATTTCAATTATACAATACATGTATACACACACACACACACACACACACACTCCCACGCACAGTCAGCCATATAAACGGAAGTTGTCATTGTTGTTGTTGCTGTCTTCTATGTTATATCAAAAGCGCTGAAACCTCATAAATGCCAATAATTAATGTGACATTTTTGGCGTAATTGAAGCACCAGCAATACATCCTGTCAGATACATACTATACATATACAGAAGCTTTATGTGTGTGTGTGGTTCTCCCTCTGTCTGTGTATGCGTGTGACAAAAGCATACCAAAACTTGTTAGATACTCAAAATTCTACAACTGCTTTACCAAACAGTCAGCTAATTGAATTGAATTACAACAACAGCGCAAAAAGCTGTCAGGGAAAGGGTGCCACCGTTAGAGTCCTGTTTAGGTATTGCAAATTTTTGCTGCTCCTTGAAATATTTAGCTCAGGTGCGTTTTGTTAAGTATATTGGGACAGGCGACTTCGGTGGCATTTAATAAGAAATTTATTGCCTGCAAAAATAAGCAGACGTAATTGCAAGCCCTAGAAAACTTTTTCAATACCAACACGCACGCAAACACACACTTATACACACATTTATATACACATATACCTATGTACTAACACGCTTTGCCAACTTTGCAATGACAGTTTAAGTTGTTTTTAAAGTACCTTAGCTTCTCTCTCTGTAAATTGAACACTTGTTGTTTGGCCAACAATTTTTATAGCAGGTATTGTGTTTTGTATTTGTATAGGCAGATTCTCTCGCTTTCGCTCTCTGGCAGCAGCACACACATACACACTCACATACGGTACTCATAGATACGCTTGGCTTCCGCTCTTGTCACCGTTTGACATTCAAGTATGTGTGCGTGTGTGTGTATCTGTGTGAGTGTGTGTTTATATCTAGTGTCATGTACACATATCACAGTACTGCTCGTCATCATTTCATTTCAATTTCAATTTATATGAGCAAAGTTTTATGAAGTGCATGTCATGCTGCCCGCTGCCTGCTGTCCTTGCCAACCCGCACCTTCCCATCCTTTTTAGTGTATAATTTTACTGTAGAGCATTTATTAAATTTCATTTCATTTTCATATAACAAAACTCTCATGTTTATTTTACGGCACTCAGCGGCACACTAAAATAAACTTTATACCAACAAGTACTGATTGAGTGCAGTGCCCAGCTTTCGGACAGGAAATACGCCAAACAACAGGACAAAGCTTAAAATATTGTTAAAAACAAATTGAATTTTACACTTTCGAAAAGTGTGAAGCAAAACTTTTCACTCATTTTATTAGTAGCTTAAATATGGAACTGAAAAGTTACGCATAGTAGCTGAGTACATTTTTAGTAATTAAATTGTAAATGAATATTGTAGATGTAAGCAAAGGTATAAAATTTCCTATAATAAATATTTATTTATACAATGATCCTATGGATTGACTTCAAACAAAACAGCATGGAACCATAATTATCGTAGATTATAATCGCAGTAGACCCAATTTTGTCGACGGCCTTTCTCTTTGCACGTTTTTGGTAACAGAGGCCAGTAATTTTGTAAACTATTTTTTTTTTAACTTTTTGATTGATTTTTTTTAACGTATCTAGTAGATACTATCTACTAGAAATTATTATTATTTTGGTCCGAATCACTTCAACGAAGGCAGCTGTGTTTATAGAGTGTGGGCATCAAGTAACGTCTAAAGATCTAGTTTTTCCGTCGATAATTTGACAGATAAATGTATCTATTCATTTATCTATATAGACGTAGAGATGGATAGATGGTTAGAAGGATATAAGGATAGATGGAAAGATGGATAGATGGATAGATAGATAGATAGATGGATAGATGGATAGATGGATAGATGGATAGATGGATAGATGGATAGATGGATAGATAGATAGATGGATAGATGGATAGATGGATAGATGGATAGATGGATAGATGGATAGATGGATAGATGGATAGATGGATAGATGGATAGATGGATGGATGGATAGATGGATAGATGGATAGATGGATAGATGGATAGATGGATAGATGGATAGATGGATAGATGGATAGATGGGTAGATGGATAGATGAATAGATGGATAAATGGATAGATGGATAGATGGATAGATGGATAGATGGATAGATGGATAGATGGATAGATGGATAGATGGATAGATGAATAGATAGATAGATGGATAGATGAAATAGATGGATAGATGGATAGATGGGTAGATGGATAGATGGATAGATGGATAGATGGATAGATGGATAGATGGATAGATGGATAGATGGATAGATGGATAGATGGATAGATGGATAGATGGATAGATGGATAGATGGATAGATGGATAGATGGATAGATGGATAGATGGATAGATGGATATATGGATAGATGGATAGATGGATAGATGGATAGATGGATAGATGGATAGATGGATAGATGGATAGATGGATAGATGGATAGATGGATAGATGGATAGATGGATAGATGGATAGATGGATAGATGGATAGATGGATAGATGGATAGATGGATAGATGGATAGATGGATAGATGGATAGATGGATAGATGGATAGATGGATAGATGGATAGATGGATAGATGGATAGATGGATAGATGGATAGATGGATAGATGGATAGATGGATAGATGGATAGATGGATAGATGGATAGATGGATAGATGGATAGATGGATAGATGGATAGATGGATAGATGGATAGATGGATAGATGGATAGATGGATAGATGGATAGATGGATAGATGGATAGATGAATAGATGGATGGAGAAATAGATCGATAGATGGAAGCACATCTACTAGGCAAAAAATACCTTTTTTTATGAAAAAAATATTTTGGTTTTTAATCCCAAAAATACTTTCCAAACTACTTTAATTAATATCTTTTTAAGCAACCCACTTTCTCGTCTCATAAAGAAACCCCAAATGTACTTTGTTCAAGTGATATTTGCTACTAAATATCAAAGGCTTTAAGTTAAAATAATTTTACTCCTGCAATTTTTGCAAGTTCTAGTCGCCAAATTGCGTATTATTTTTCTTTTTGTTGGGACAATTTCAATTGACTTCGCAACAAATAACTGAGTATAGAATTTGTCTAAGCTGCCCTTTGACTGCTTGGTATGTCAGACAAAAAGACTGAAATTTTTATCTTTTGCTATTAGTTTTCAGATAAATACATAGATACATTTTAAATGTAAGGTTAATTATTTTTTACATATTATACGTACATGCTCATTTTAGTATTTAATTTAAAAACGTTAATACATTATCGCTTCTTAATATTTTTATAGGTAATACTTATACTATTGCCTTGGCGATAAATTCAATCTCAAGCCTATGACTATAATATATTCTGGACTCTGCTTAATAGCTCATCAATTAATGTAAAACATACTTCAATTAGAAACACGAACGAAGCAATTTCCAGAGTTTCACTCATTATTTCCCCTCATGTTTATGCTATGCAACTTGAGGTCCATGTAAATGCGTGTGATGCAATTACTTAATGACAGGCCAGCGACAAGCAGTCAGAAGCCGTCATATTGTCAAGTGTGTTTAGGTCCTTGCTGCAGTGGCTGCTGCAGCTGCTCAGCAGAGCTGCCCGGGGAGAGCAGTGGCTTTAAACTTGAAAGGCCTTAATGCTGTTTCAACGTCACTTATGCCAACTCTCTGTCAACAACAGGCTGACAATCGGGTAAGCTATAAGCGAACTGAAACTTGGCACTGGCAATGTGCTTTGGGCCACTCTGCTACTTATGCAAATGCGAATGCTTGACACCCTTTGTTGCTCATATATGTACTATATATGTATGTATATGGTATATATATAGAAAGTTTGATTACCGCCATCATTGCAGTCTGACACATCAAGCAGGACCAAAGAGTGCAGCAACAGACGCTACCAAGAACACCACTTGCCGACAATTGTGTTAATTGCACAGTTGACAAGACGTCGCCTCGCCAACGTGTTCAAAGTGTACCCCAAGTGCAGAAGGAGCGCTGGATGGCAACTTTGCAGTCGCTCCGATGACAATGAAGTGCATGCATGAATATTCTAATCAAATGAGCCACCAACCAACACAGGCTCTGGCTCTGGCTCGTTTGTCTTCCTTGCCATTGTCGAGTTGTACAATTTTTGCATTGCCACCATATGTGTGTGGCCGACCATAAAGGACCCCCAAACCTGCTACAAGAGCTGGCAACTACCTACCCCTCCTCCGTCAAGTCAAGCCCACATTATGTCAGCCAGGCAGTTAGTCAGTCAGTCAGTCAGTCATTCAGTTACCCATATGTTGCCAGCCGCATGCTTTGTGTTTTGTATTGGGCTGGCAAAAGTTTCAAAGTCAGTCAAGGCATTCCATGTCCTCCTCCCAAGCCTTAGTTAGAAGCGGCCTTTCGCCTCATTCGTTTCGTTTCATTCACTCACTGAAATCGAATTTGCATAATTTAACATGATGGTTGCGCTTATTCCTGTTGCCTGTCAGACACTCAACCTGCCAGACCGATCCTACACCCCTAGCCCCCAACACATTTGCCTTTTATTGTTGTTGGCTGCGTTTTCTTTGCTGCTTGCCAAGGACAATCAACACACAGTCAACGTCGCTGTCGCAGTCGCCATCGCAGTCGCAGCTGACGTACGCGTCAAGCGTCACCACATTTGCCGCCACATGCATCATCATTTGCATACATTTTCAAATTGTATGCCATGACAGTTAGTCAGTCATTCAGTCAGTCCGCCATGCAGTCATTCAGTCTATCAGTCAGCCCCAGGACTGGTTATTCCTCTGCTGCTTCAGCGCCCTTAGGCAACCCTCTTCATTACTTTTTGCGCGTTTTCACACATTTGATTTGCCGCTCTCTCTTTTTTCCTCTTTTCTTGCTTACTTCATTCGATTTTCTTTTAATATAATTCGCCGCCTCACACACACACACTCAAACACACACACACATACGTTGTTACGAAAAATTGACGTTGATGGATTTTGGCACTTACACAGGCTAGCGTCTGTCACTTTGGCAACTTGGGGCCTGACTTTGAAGCGCATTTTAATGAAGAATGATGGCCACACCGGCAACCACGAACCACTGTAAACTGACAGTTTTCGCGGCTTTGAACTTTGCCGCATTGGTCTTTGACAATCGCCATCGCCGCCTATCAATGGCTGCTTTTTGCTTGTCTTTGAGGAGTTTTCTTTTATAGAATGTAGAAGTCTAAAAGTTGCCAATATTGACAGCTTTTGAAATTATTTTGCTGCAAGGCAAGCATTTATCATAAATACTTCAAATAGCCAAGATTTGTCTTTGCTTGAAAATGTCAAAGCACTTTACGTGTATTTGGAGTTAAATAAAACAATCATTTGGAGCATATAAAAATCAATAATAGCCACAGTTTGAAAGAGTCATGATCCAAGATTTACGAGATTATTAGCCATTAAGGCTATACAACACAAAAACAGCTGTATTTAATATTAAATTTTATTACTCGTTTGTCTTTATTTTTGATTATGAACTGTTATTTTAACTATTGACATTACCATTGATCCCAAACACGTCGTACATTGCCACACTTGGAGAGAAAGTGGTAACAGCAATTATTTTGTTAACTGTGCATTAAATTCTTTGCATTTTTTAATGATAACATTTTTTAACAAATAGTTTTTTAACTTTCATTTCACACCATAAACATATATTAATATGGTAAAATAAGTGTTCCCAATTAATAATATTTATTACAACAACTATGTGGCAACATCGTAGCTTGAAAAGATTTTCAACGTTGACACAGAATGGCATTATAAAAGATTTTTGAAAATGTTAACCAAGAATTAAAACATTAGAAATATAAAAAAATTAAGATACAGATAACTCAGGAATTGAAATATGTTTTCACATTTGTAAAAGTTTCTTTGAATAAAATATGTTTTATTGGTGATATCAAAGATTTGAAAAACGTTACGAATCAATTCTGTGGCATCAAGGTTCGGAATTGCAAAGAAATGGTTTTCTGTGGCACCCCAGAATATATTTCTTCCCAAAACAGTCATTGATTTTTGTACTTTTTATTAAGCTCAAACGAACAAATTTTATATTTCTTGCTACAATAACAAATTTAAGTACGATTTTTGAAATTTAGATCTGTGGATAAAGAAATGTTGCTCAAAAGTTGCCATTTTTTAACACTCGTGCATTTTTTTGGCGAAATCTTGTTTGGTTAATGTCCTGCAGTTACCAAGAAACTAGGCGTACTTTCAAATCTTTAACTTTTGTTGGCGATTTTATTTTTTAGCTTATCGGTAGCCAATTTTAAAATTGTTATGCAATTGTCTATAGACTGTCCAGACGGTCACACCAGATGTCGTTACTGTTCGCCACGGACCTTATGGCATACAAAGCGGCTGTTATTTTAATGCCACCCAAAAGGCAAATACAAAAACAAAACATAAATACACACACTTGTACACACGCACATACATATATACTTCTATGCAAATTGTCACACTGTACCCAAATCTGGTTGGAAGCTGTGGCTCTCCCGCACTTCCCCGCATTCCCAACGTCCTTTTCATGCATATCAAAATGGCAACAATAAACGGTAACAAAAAGAACAACAATAACAAACATTAACATGGAAATACATACAGACAAACAAAAGCAGACGCAGTCATGTTGCAAATGTAAGCAAAATATAAAAAAAATTCAGTGTATGAAATAAACACATACACACACATACATATACATATATGTATATACTGCTGCTGTGTGCGTGGGTAAAACCAAAAGTTTTGACATAATAAAATGAAATGTTATTGTTAAAAAAGTTACTTGCATATTAAAACAAATGCAGCTTATTTTTTTCTCTTTCTCGCTGTCCTTTGTTTATTTTGCGTTCGTCGACCATTTGCAAGTAAAAATAGTCTCCCTCTCTCGCTCACACACACTCACACTCAAATGCAAACATAAACGTGACTGCGACAGCGACGCCGACTGCGACAGAGCAAACAACTTTAATTGAACTGTTTACCCGATTTTTATTTTATTCCATTTGAGCTCGTACATTTTTCGAAGCTCTGTAATTGTTATGGTTATGTTACTGATGATTATTTGGCTCGTTGCACAGCTGCTGTCCTGGCTAAGGATGCCCTGTCCGCGCTGCACAACTTTGGATGGCCTAGGCGCATACTCTATATAAGGAACAAGAGCCATTTTGGCATTATCTGCTGGCGCCGTTGCATAAATAACTCGTTTGACTGCAAGTTACAATAACATTGCAACTGGGGCAAATTGTGCATGACATTTTGAAAGCAAAAATAAAATGGACAATGGAAAAACAAGACTACAAATATAAAATCCAAAGATACACACGAATGGCTAAAGGGTGGAATATCAAGTCACTTGTCTTGCAAGATTGCACGCTTAAGCATTATTTTTTCAATATATTTTTTTTTGTATACATTTCTAATGCAATTGGCCTTCAATACCCGCCCAATCAATATGTATAAAAAATAAAGTTTTAAAAATGCTGCATGTTGAACAGAAAAGACAAACGTTTGTACTTATGTACTTTTTAAAGTTGTACACTTACTTCTATACATAACTAAACAAGGTTGCATAGAAAGCTTGAAAGAAACGCTAAGGATCTGGTGACGTCATAGAATATAAGACTGTACTGTCAAAGCAAGATTTATTACTTAAATCGCTAAAGTCGAAATATGGATCGAAATGAGTTCTTTGTGTTTTATGATTGGAAACTAGATCGAGTGATATTTCATATTGATTTATACTCAATACCTTTAGATAGTTAATGGCCAGTACTGGCCTGTAGTCTAAGGATCGGTATTTATGATAGAATACCAGTAATAGGCACTCGTATTGGATATTGTATATTTGCATTCCACTACATAAGTAGTTACCTAAAAAAAACATTAATTTTCGGAGCTATTCTTATCTGCATTATCTTATATATAAAATTCTCGTGACACAATGTTATGTTACTGTGAAGCTTATAGACTCACGAAAGGCTGAACCGATTTGGCTAATTTTGGTCTTGAAATGTTCGTAGAAGTCCAAGGATGGTTTAAGGTTAAAAAAATATAACAAAATTGTGACGAAAATACTAAAAAGGACAATTTGATTTTCCAGTACAAATTTTTTTTTTAATTTAGGTTGGCATTGCCTACATTGTCAGATTAACTAATATTTTTAAGTTAATAGTTTTTGTCGAAAGGAAACACAAAAACTATAAACGATTCATGTTTTGATTTCTGTGTAAAATACATATGATCAGATCAATATTTGCAGATAATGCCGTCAAAAAGACGTAACATGGGTAGACGTTCAATTCCATGAATGAGTTGAATTGATTAAGAGAAGCAAGATCACGTTCTGCTCATACAACAGAAGAACGAGATGAATGCAATACAAATGCTCGAATGAGAATGAGACGAAATCGGAATTATCAGATGAAATCCTTGTAGAACAGTATTTAATCCAAAGAACATTCAGGCAAATGCGCAATGGATCCAATCTGAACAGAGCACATTTACATGCAATCCTCAGTGGGCTGAAATTAAAGATCATTTGTTCGATGAACAATCGCCGGTAGATCGCCATGATATAACAGCGCGCGTATTTAAACAAAAACTAAAATCGCTCATGGATTTTATTATCAAAAGCAGTGTATTCGGAGAGGTTCGTTGCTGGATGTATTCGGTAGAATGGCAG
The DNA here is from genome assembly GCA_037043745.1 of Chymomyza amoena. Classification (NCBI taxonomy): domain Eukaryota; kingdom Metazoa; phylum Arthropoda; class Insecta; order Diptera; family Drosophilidae; genus Chymomyza; species Chymomyza amoena. The sequence continues at coordinate 85,114 of JBAMAX010000017.1, forward strand.
AAGAGAGGATTATCACAAAGAATATGATCCACGGACCATGTGGTGTGCTCAACCCAACTTCACCATGCATGATCGGCGTCAAATGCATTGACTTCGGACACTGTTACGGGCTACGGTGGATACCCATTGTATCGCCGTAGATCAACAGAAGACAATGGCAGATCAACCACAATCAAAGTGAAAAATCAAGAAATTTAAATTGACAATCGTTGGGTTGTTCCATTTTCGCCATTATTATCAAAAAAGTATAAATCCCACATTAACCTCGAGTATTGCAACTCAGTAAAATCAATAAAATATATCTGCAAATACGTCAATAAGGGAAGCGTTGCATTAGCAGTAACGAGGCAATATGGCGAATTTTCTCATTCCAAATTCACAAACGACACCCAACCGTTGTCCATTTAGCAGTTCATCTAGAAAATGGCCAACGTGTTTCTAGACGAGCGAGCGAAGCGAGCGTGCCGGAGGCCGGCTAATCTTATATAAAAAAGGCTTTAGTCCAAAAATTTTGTTTTTAATAGACTAGTTGCCAGATGTTCTTATTTGTGATCATCTCATTTTTATCGTGAAATGAAACCTTTTAAACCTTATAAGCTTCATGGTTATTTCATTGAAATACACTTCAGAGACCTGCAACATGTATGAATGCGTCAGGTCAATCATGTATGCTGAAAATGTGATCGCACTGACAGTTTCGATCATGTATAAGAGCCAACATTTTATGTTACAACTCAAGCAGTTTGCGTTCGTTTCATTTTTATCGTGAAATTAAACCTCTTATAGAGTACCTAATGAGCATGCAACATGTATGAAAGAGTCAGCTCAATCATGTTTGTTGAAGTTGCGTTTGCAGTAAAATAGGCTCTCGACAGGTTCTATCAGGTATGAGACCCATCATTTTATATTTCAATTCAAGCAGTTATAAATCAATAACCATCAATTGTAATAATTAAGATTATATCTTTTTATTTTAATAAATGCTAGCTTTAAGCAAATCTTCTACATTCTTTGGCAATAAAGTAAGTAAACCTTTTAAATTGAAAATAATAAACTATTATAGTTCAAAGTATTTTAAAGTTTTCATTTATAAATTGAGTGTGCAAAGAGTTGAAGTGATATATGGAAATATATGGTGCACGTTTTGTTGTTATACTTTTTACTAGTATAATTTTTCTAGTAGCTTTAAAAGCAGCATTAAATTATTTTAATGCTTTTGGTTTTAAACCCAAGCTTAATAATAGTTTGAAAAGCCAAGTAAATAATTGTATATAGTTATATTAACACAATATTATATTTTAACTAACGTACAACAAAACGAGCTGAACAGGTTACGTATACGTAATAATCTAAGAGCGAAAAGTAACATATATGTATATATAGTATAGTAAATAGTACTCACCTTTGCTAGTACCGTCCGGGCCACGTAATATGGTGCACTCCTCTATAGTGCCAAATGGATGGAAAATTTGTCTTACATCGTCTTCGGTTTGTTGCTTGCTGAGCATGCCAACGAACAGCTTGCGATCTAAATGCTCTGTTTATTTTTGTTGTTGTTGTGAATTTACCAATAGTTTGTTTGATTTTTTCAATTTTTGTTTATATATAATATCAAAAGAGGCAGCAAAATGGAAATGTCGTAAATTATCCAACAAAAAGAATATATATATAAAAAATGGATGAAAATAAAAAATATGTTAGCGTTTTGGGCGCGCATTGTTATAAATTAATTTAAAAAGAAAAAAAATGAATTCAACGTAAATAAGGCCACATGAGCGTTATGTATGAATATATATGTGATACATATAGAGATGTTAATTATGTAAATGCAACAAGGTTACACATTACGCAACAATTTGTAACGAGTAACGAACGAACGCAGCAGGCACATTGAATAAAATTCGAGTTACAAAAAAGCAACGAGCGCAAATATTAAAGGAATAAAATAAAATAAAAATTAATAACAACATTGAGAATGAAATTAATTTGAGAATTTTTTTTTTTTAAACCAAAAGCAAAGCAAATTACGTTTACAACATTTATTTATGAGAAAACCAAATAAGTTAACATTTTTTATTTAATTTTATGAATCAAATTAATTTGAAAAAATTTTCAACAAGTTGCGTAGCAAAATAAATATAAATAAATTTATTAAGAAACAGTTTTCCAATTTTGCCAATTTTGATTTATTTTTTTATTACAAATTATTTATATTGTTTTTATTTTTTTTGTATAGAGCACGAACAAGTGTTACATAAAAAGGAAAGAAAAGAAGAAAAAAATGGGTGATATTTTTTAGTTAAATTGTTGTACTTTTTGTTTTGTCATAACTTACAATACAAAATTTAAAATGTCTTATAACAATAACAATAATTAGCTAAAATTACAACAAAAACACGTACACTCACGCACACATACAGCACTCACTCCCACTAAAACACATACACAGTTTGGGTCACAGCTACAAATTTAATATATATATATAAGTACAAGTACAATATTTTAGCCACTACTGTAATAAAAGGAATAAGGAGTTAAGATGTGTTGTATAATGAAACAACTATATTTTTAAGAAAATTTATATTAAGAAATAGAGACAGAGTGAGAGAAATATTAAGAGCGGAAGACAAAGCAAACTGGCTACGAGGGTGGGCTAATAAGTAATCGAGAAATCGTAGTGATCGTATAATCCAAGACTTATACTATGCGACAATCCTTCGCAACGTGTATGACTAGGGAAAAATTTCAAAAATGTTGTTTTTATTTTATCAAAATAAGGATGATAAACCTTTATATAGAAATGACAGCTTAATCTTTATTATATAATTATAGTTCAAAATTTGATAAAGCATATCAAATATATTCACCAATTTGGAAAAAATTATATGCCCTTAAGGACTTGCGTTTAAAAATTATATTTCAGTTACACCATAATCGTTAAATTAATTTTATTTAAAAGTAGTCTAAATAAATTATAACGAACTTGTTAGCCTGCCCTCGTACATGGCATAAGCGCAATCATCGAAAATTGAGCAGCACATAATTGCCAAAACATTTGCCAGAACTAGCGGCAGCTGTGCAAAGTGGCAAAAGCAATTCTACTAGAAATAACTAATACGACACGTTAGCCAACACTTACTAGGCACACACACTCGCACACACACACACACACACACACAAATCTAGTGCTGCAGGCAATTGTCTTGCTTGGAAGCAGCAGCCAGAGTCTAAGCCTAATGGCATTGACGGTAGATGCCCTTTTTGCTTTGAGACCCAGGCTAAGCACGTGCAATAAGCCAAACAACGCCACTGGCATGCTAAACAAAAACCAGGCAGCCCAAAAGGATCAAGTAACGACTAGGGCTGCAATTGAGGGTCATGGGGCTCAAAAGGGTTGAACACACGAGTTCCACAGTTAGCCATGTAAAGCTTAATAAAAATGTAAAGCACGTGGGCTGGCTGGAAGTGAAAAAAAGAAATACAAAAATAAAGAGCAGAGACAGCGCGGAGATAAGGTAAAAATAGTGCAGCATACTTTGCGGCGCATAGTTCAACTGGCCTGTTAACAGTTTGGGCGCCAAAAAGCAGGCAAAGTGAAAAGAAAAACAAAAACTCGGCAAAACACTTGGCCAAGGATTTGCACAGTGTTTAGCCGGCGTTGCAGCAATTTTCTACAATTACCAGCGCAGGTGGGAACAGAAGGATCAACTAGGGGGTTTCATGAAAGGCACACAACTCTCAGCGATTCCTTTGGCTTTGGTTGTTGTTGTTCTCGTTGTATTGGAGTCAAGCGAAAAAAGCAGTGAAAATAATATTAAAGGACATTAGGCTCATATAGACAAGTTAAGTGGCTCTTTTTAGTGCCAGGGATGCTTGTCGTCGACATCGTCGTCGTCGTTGTCGTCGTCATGTGCGCCATGTGTGCAGGTTTTTAGATTTTATTTTATGCCTCGGTTTTTGCCAAAGCAAAAGAAGTCATTAACGTGTCGTCGTTGTCTTTGATGCTGTTGGCAAAAGCCAGTAACAAAAAGAGAGACAGAGAGACCCAACAAAACCAAATTAAATTAGTTAACCACATGGCAGGCTCAGGGCAGGTTCCACTTTTGTGCTTTCTACAGTTCCCAGCAGCGCCGACCGACAACCTGGCAGCCTGCAACATAGCAACCTGGCAGCCACTAATTGTTGCATGTTATGTTTTTGCTTATCTCTTGCTCTTGCTGTTGCTCTCCTGAGGCAGCCTCAAAAGCGCAGTCAGCTCGAAATAGAGACGCCCAGACAAGTAATTGTATTTTAAATGTAGCAAAGGTGAAAAAGTCAAAGCCAACGAACGTCGCGTGTATAAATTATACAAAAAAAATACTTCATCCAGAAGGAGCTCTAAAAAAAAAGATATTGTGGAGTAGTCAAAAAAAAAAATAAAAAATCAAGCCAACTAAACACAAAGTCGCTTACTCCGAAAAAGCTCATGTATGTTGTTTTTTTCTCTCCTCTTTTATTATTTTTTTTTGGTTTTTTGGTGCTTTGGCCAATTGACATGTAAATTGACATTTAATGGTTGCTAATGAGCGTCTAAGGATTAGCTTTTTGGCTAGTTGCTGCTGTGGATGCTGTAGACGATTTGAATACATTTTTGTGCCTTAGTCGCTAAGCCAAGGAATTTGACTAAGTGGTCTATTTTGGTAGCACTCTAATAGCTGAGATGCCATTAAAGAACATCAAAGGAAAAGTTTTGATTTATAGTGTGGTTTGATGAAAGATTTTTTGTGTTTATTTATGTCTCCAAATATAGTAATTTTGTAGTTATTGCAGTCTTCATTCATTCAATAAGGTATGCCAAATTTAGGCAAAAGATATCCATAAAATTTTTAAAAATTAATAGAGAATAAGAGCAATTGAAAAAAAATGTAATTTCACATTTCATGAGTAACGTTTACTAAATTCGCTGTACCTAATATTTTTAAACTGCTTTAAGTAGAAACTCTTTTTGTTGGTTATTACGATTATTTCAAAAGAAATCGTTTCCTTTTTTATTAGTTTCCTTGATAGTGAGTAAAAGTGATAAAATAAACTTCAAACCTAAATTAGAGTACCAAAAAAAATGTTTTATTTGAAAGTACAGGGTGCGCCATTTGAATGTGGTCGATGGAAATATTGAATAACTTTGACAGATTTCAACCGATTGACGTCGTCGAACACATTTTGGAAAGGTTATTGCATTACAATTTTAACAATGAATCGATTTACGCCCAAAGAACGCGCGGAAATAGTGACAATGTTCATTAAATGTAATCGTTCAGTTGTTGCAACACAGCGTGCGTATCGTCAAAAGTATCGCGGTCGTTCTGCGCCTAAAAGTGACACTATTCCTCGCTTAGCTTCAAATTTCGAGAATCTCGGGTCTGTAGCGGACCGTCCACATTCAAATCAACCACGTCCTCAACGATCAAATGAAAATATTGAAGCTGTTCAACTGAGTGTTGCAGAGAATCCTTCTGTCTCGTACCGCCGCCGGTCTCAGCAACTAAACATCAGTGGAACTACTTTGAGGAGGATTCTGAGAGATGATCTGGATATGTTTCCATATAAAGTGCAGTTAACCCAAAGATTATTGGAAACAGACAATCCGCGACGCGTGGCTTACGCCAATAACGTTATTCGAGTGAGTGAATCGGAGCCCGATTTTTGGGAGCGAATTTTAATGACTGATGAGGCCCATTTCACGCTATCTGGCACTGTAAATAAACAAAACTGTCGCATTTGGGGGAAAGAAAATCCTCATACTATCCATCAAACTCCACTGCATGATCAGAAAGTGACTGTTTGGGCCAGTGTTTGCTCAAAAACCATCATCGGTCCGTTCTTCTTCAGAGTTGGGGAAACTGTCAATGGGGATCGGTATCGATGGATGTTGGCACACTCTGTTTTACCAGAAATGCGTGAAAAAGATCTTAAAGGCTTTTGGTTTCAACAAGACGGCGCGACATGTCACACCGCGAAATCAACGATGAAATTCTTGCGTCAAAAGTTCCCAGGACGTGTGGTATCGAAAGGGGGGATATTGACTGGCCACCGAGATCGCCCGATTTAACGGCACCGGACTTTTTTGTGGGGATTTTTAAAAAGCAAAGTGTATGCCAACAATCCGTAGACTTTAGACGAGCTTAAGGACAATATTCGAGCCGAAATCACTGCGATATCACCCGAGATGCTGGCAAATGTCATGGAAAATGCCAAAAAAAGAGCTGAATTTTGTATCCGCAATAAAGGAGGTCATTTGATTGACGTTGTTTTTGGCAACTGAATTGAAAAAATTGTAAAGCTTCTAATTTTATAAAAATAAATAGTTTTTCAAAATCGATTGAGAATTGTTCAAGTTATTCAATATTTCCATCGACCACATTCAAATGGCACACCCTGTATTACTTTTCTGTACCACAAATCAAAGCATTACATTGCTTCAATACCCATTTTGGCTTCATTATGACAGCATATAAAATACTGTTTACTTATGTAAGTGCTTAGATCTTACTGTGTAGTATACCAAATTTCAGTCCCATAAATCATTTAACAAACAAATAAATACTCCATTAATTTTCACAGCTTTACTGGAGAACACTAAGATGCCTAATGCCAACCAATTCATATTTGAAAACTTTAATCAGATTATGGCGCTTCAAAATGCGCATAGCTCAAAATGCTATGCAAATATATTTAAGTTATTAATTATTTTATAGGATTTTCAATGGCCAGGGCCAAAGAGCAGCTTAAGTAAGTAAATCTGCCTTACGATTTATAATTATAATTGAGCCAAGAAAGAGTAGTAAACCTTCGCAAGATTTCGAAATAACATTTGTTTAACAAAAATTGATTGAAATATGAATAATAAGGTCGTACATAAGACAAACAAACTAGACACACACACACAGACAAAAGTAAGACGTTTTCGCAGGATAGCAGCTGCTAACCCAACCCCCCTAGCTACAGTATCTATAAGTTTGTAGCTTGTATTTATGTATGTAAGTAATGCGTTACTGTTTGTCTACAATGTGCATTTGGCTATGTTTATTTTCCTATAAATTATTGAAATTGTAATTACTTAGGCAGGAAATGGGTAAATGAGCATGTCGTATATTGTGTACTTAGTTATCCTGCCAGTGCAGTAGTAAAATAATATTATTAAAGCATTTCTGACTTTTTCTGTCGCTTCAAGTTGTTGTTGTTTTTATGAAAATTTAATTAGAATTATGCATTTTGTTTTTGATTAATTGGAAGTTGTACATATCGACAGAGTTAACTATTTAGTTTTTCAATATTTATAGTGATATTCATTTAATTTGAGTTTGCTGTTGTTTTGCGCTCACGCTGCGTATGATTGATGTTATGCGTGTGTTTTATAGTCAGAGCACTAATTAATATGTAATTAGCAGCAGCATATTTAAATATATTAAAATAGAAATTTGCTTGACATGGAACCGGATGTATGCATTTACAAGAAAATTTTTAAAACGAAAGTTCAAAGAAATAATTTTTATTGCTCAAGTAAAGAAACGCTTCAATATCAGTTGTATCAAATATTAGATAATCTACAGTGCATTAAATGTTATTTAGTTATATATTCAAAGGGTGCAATACAGCTCAGTAAATCGTTTGTTATAAAAAAATATTTTTATTTTAAGATTGTGGCGTTGAAATATGTCAAGCACAAAAACAGAACCGGAGAAAGCCAAAAGAATTCTGAGTCCGAGTCCATAAAATAAAAATACCATATATAAATAGCAAGATATTCTGCCACTAACACTACTTTGACCTGAACTAGCAATAACAAAAATATTTATTTAAGTTAATGTGGAATTGAAAAAAATTTTTGGAAAATAACAGGTGGGTCAAAAAGTCTTTGGCCTGACATAGAGATGGCGACTCCAGTTGATTATCCTTATGATTTTTCGACACTACCAACCTTCAAATACATCCTGTCAAAATTTCAAGTCAATCCGTTTATAATTACCCAAGTTACAGACGTTCAAGTGACGCTACTTTTGTGTTTACAAAAATCATGGATTCAAAGCAATTTCGTGTTTTGATTTATCATTGTTTTTTGATGGGAAAAAGTACCGTCACAGCCCACCAATGGCTTGAAAAGTGTTGTAAGGATCTGCACCATCAAAATCAAGTGTTAATACTGGTTCGATGAGTTTAGACGCGGTCGTACAGACACCGATGATGCTGAACGCTCTGGTCGTCCAAATGGGGCAGTTACGGCAGAAAATGTCGAAAAAGTCGAGCAAATGATACTTTCCAACCGCAAAGTGAAGTTGCAAGAGGTAGCTGATGCCATAAAGTTATCAAAAGGTACCATTTTCTCCATAATACACGAATATTTGGGCATGAAAAAGCTGTTTTCAAAGTGGGTGCCGCGCTTCCTCAAACCAGAAGAAAAACAACACCGAATGAAAACTTCCCAGAGAGGACAAAATCAGCAAATTGGGCTTCGAATTGCTTCCCAACCCAGCGAATAGTCCAGATCTGGCCCTCAGCGATCACCACCTTTTCACCCAGCTCAAAAAGATGGTCTGTGGCAGGAGATTTCGCTCTAATGAGGAGGTGATCGCCGAAACTGAAGCGTATTTTGGGGCCTCGAAACTTCGGCCTACAAGACCGTTATTAAAAAGTTAGAGAAGCGGTTTAATGCTTGTATCTCTGCCAAAGGGAGCTACTTTGATGGATAAATATGAATTACTGTAGAAAATTGTGTTTTTCTTAGTTAGGCCAAAGACTTATTGACCCACCAGTTATTAACTGTCTTCTGTATTTTTAGTAAGAATAGAAAAATATCCGAAGGCAAACCTAATTCATTATCGATTACACTAGTTTCCTCAAGAAGTTAGCCTTCGAAAAAAGTGTTTTTCTTCATAACAGCTAGAGATCCTGTACGATTTCGAAGATCTTAGACTCGAAATGTTTGCAAATTCTCTTTTAGCTTAAAGCTTAGAATTATTGAAACGAAAAAATGTTTGTTAATAAAAATCAAGCTGGCTAGAAAATTTTGTTCATGATATAGCTGAAAGAAGTACCCATAAACATGTTTTTTTTTTAAATCTCGAAAGCGGTGTTTACGAAAAAAAACTGCGAAAATTACGCGTTTCTCGGCCCAAATTTACTCATAAATACACTTTTATACGAAGGTTTACTCGATGACCCTTAAATTTGTAGGAGCACAATGGCCACCCCAGTTGAACGACATTCCTCAAAGATCACGTCTGGAATAGCGTAAAAATGAAACCGTATTTGGAAAGGTGATGCTTTTAAGGAATTTATATGGGAGCTTGAAAGACTGTAAATAATGGTGCATGAGTTTTAAGAATACTAAAAGTATCTTTGATAAGCCAACACAAATTTAGATAGTCTTGTTCACTCAATTCACTACCATCGTTTAAAAGACGTTACAAGACATTCATGAATTATTTAATAACCGACCAATATGTAAAAGTGGTTCAGGCTTACTATGAAAATAGTCGTTTTGTGAATAAGAGAAACCAGGAACCATGCTAGGATGCCCTTGGACATTATCAGTGTCACTTATTGATGGTATATCAGCCAAATGAGTTTTATGGAAATAAAAAGAAGACATCAAAAATTACGATGTTCGAATACGGGCTTATAGCTTTGTCTTTTTCTTGTATAAATAAGTAGCTTCTTACTTGCATTCGAAATATACATTTTCCCAATTTTTTTCTGGTAAATTTACGAATAAAGTTTAATTCACAAACAAACCAACAGATGGCCCACTCTATACTATAAATTTTTGGTAGAGTATAAAGCTCATCAAAATCAATTCATTTATGCTACAACGAATTAAATTAGCTAAAAATATTATGCACATTTTTCATACATCTCTGCACATTTCCATAGCTCTGAGATCTCTAAAGCAAAAACTTCCTACCACTTAACCCTTCAACTTGCTCTTTTTATGACAATGCGGCCTTTAGGTCCCGAGGTGTCAGTATTTATACAGCAAATAAGCTAAAAATGTTCCCTTTATGCCTGCCACAACTGCGGAACACAGTGTCTGCTGCAAGTATGCTGCCAACAATTGTCTGTGGCAATTGTCAAAAATGCTTTGCATTCCCAGCCTGCTGCTGCACTGCCTGACATTTATATATATGACTGGTGATAACTCAGCGTTGCTGTCGTCATAGCGCTCCTTGGATGATGTTGACACCAAGTGCCACTGGCTGAGCTTTTGTTGTCTGCCATTGTGCGAAGTGGGATTCCTTGGGGTCTCTTTGAAGGGTTTAAAGCATGTGCAGCCGGTTTATTTGTCAGACAGTCATTTGAAATTTAGAGTAATAAGCGGCAAGTTGAGTTTAGGCTGGGGAGCAGTCAGTCAAAGCAAAAAAGCTTTAGACAGGCGTCGGAGACAGGCCGCGGAGTTGGTTATTAGCCTTATAAGTAGTTGAAAAGTTCCACTAAGCCATTTTGACTGCGCTGTCTGGCATTGGTCTTGGGCCTGCTTTGGCATGCCAAAAATGTGTCGAAATTGTGCCTAATTGTTAATTAGTGTCAGTGTAAATTAGTATTTACAAGCAAGTTGCAAACTTTTTGCCGAGACTGTACAGAGCGACACAATACGCCATAGTGGCAATTTTTTAGGCGTCTCAAACTTGTAGCGGAAATTGTGGAAAAGTCAACGCCAAAAGTTTGTGCTCCTTGTGGCATTGAAGTGTTAATTAATATTGAAAAGGATAAACTTTTGTCTGACTTTTGTTTGGTGTTTTTGGTTTTACGAAATGAAAATTGAAAAGGTCTTATGCCAAAGAAATAAAGTTGATGGCCTCGTCTTGGGCTTGTTTAAACATTTGCATTGGCGCTGAAATTGCAGCTGGAGTAGGGTAGCTAGTGTAGCTGCCACTGGCATTGGCCATTTAAAGTTGGCAATAAATTTGCAGCTGTCGGAGCTGCTGTGCCGGCAATCTTGACATGCCCATTAACATTTCATGTGCACCTTGGCGTTGTCTTTGCCATAGGACAACGACGACGTCGACTCAACTCACTCCCACAACGACTATCACACTAAAAGTCAATATAATGTAAAAATTTCTTTTATGACCCAGGATTATCATTTTGCATTGCAGTCGTTGGCAACGCGGTGCTTGACATGAAGTTGGCTACGTTCTTCTGCGGTTGCACCGGGTAACCACCAACAGAAATTGGCTATAAAAGTCAATGGCAATGGCAACGGTAAAAGATACTTGGCTTGCACTCGTCTCCATTTCTTTTTTGTTTTATTTTTTTAATGTCACGTTAAAATAAAATATAGAAAATTTTTATTTTAAGTAGTGACGCGTCAGGGATAAAGTTAATGGCACATAGCATTTTCATTTTGAACGCATAAAAGCTGTCCAAGGAAAATGCTTAAAAGAACAAAAAACGAAATGGAAAGCAAAACCACCTATGCGGCTTTGTTTTTTTTTTTTGTGATGCACTGAAGCGGTCTTTATGTGTGCGCAGATTTCATTTTTATATATTTAAGGTGAGGCTCCTTGATGTCCGCCTCGTTGCTACGCTAAATCTTCATCTTCCTATAAAGTAAAATTTCAGTTTTATGATCTAGACGGCATTGCTGCATATGCTGCATGCTTTATAATTATATGGCTGTCGTTTTTTATAAAGGAACTTGAGAAATTTTTTATATACATTTGCATTAACGTGCGCTTAGAGCGACAAGATTTGATTTCATAGCTTAGATTGCTGAGTAGCTTGTTTAAACCCTAGATTTTATTACAAAATGTATAGTTTTGAACCAAAATGCAATCTTTTGACTCTCACATACATCAAATGACAATGCAAATATTTTCGGAATTCGTACCAATTCATTTTTGTTATCGAAACTATAATAATTATAAACATAAAAACCTTATGAGATTGCAATAATATTTTTTTAGCGCCCCACAAAAGGCGCCTTTTAAACTTGAAAAAAATAATTATTTTTGTAACTTTGTTTAAATGGGCTGCAAACAGAGTCAATACTTCTTAAATAATGCTTCGGAAATATTAACGAAATATATGTATTTCGAAATAGGTATTTTTGGATTTTTGTCGTCTTGACTTACTGTTTATTAGGGATCTTACAAACTAAAATAATTTTTAAGAAATCTGCGGAGATGGAAATAACATTTTTATAAATCCACAGAATGGCTGCTTTAGTAGCACCGTAAAAGTAATTATTATTTACATTCTAACCCAATTAAAAAATAAAGCCAATTCAATGCAGTGTTGATTTTAAAAGTATATTTAATATTTAAATAACTTTATTACTTTTTTTTTGTAAATAAAATAATTTCTAATCTAAGTTAATTATATTTCGTATGCTTACTTTGATTTTTAGAAACTTTGTATACCGAGCTCTGTCATCAGCTCAAAAGCTGCTTATGGCTTTTGTTGGAGTATGGTTAAGGTTTTAAATCGAATAGATATTTGGAATGTTGTAGCTTATAATTGTTAAACGTAGCTTTAAAATTTACTTTTTTGTTTGTTTTTTATTTTCGTTATTTATTACAATTAAAATTCCTTTATAAATTTAATCAACAAGTTTTGCGTAATTGATACGAGTATCCCTGTAGTCTTATTTAAGTCTTAAATCACCAAAGAGTTAGTTCAATTAACAATTTAATAAGCTTATTGTTTAAATGTGAGTTATTTAAACATTTCTTCTGTTCAGGTGTTTGCTAAAGCTTTGTCTAGTTTTAGGCACGCGTTAAAAAATAACTACCGATCACTGGCTATGTGTTTATTATGTATTTAACTTTGCACTACGCGGCGTATGTGTAATATAATATGAGATATATTTTAATGGTCCTTAGTTGTTGTCTTGTAGATTTATTTAGTTGACATATTTTACAAACTTTGATGCCTTTAGATTTAGATTAGCTAATTTGAAATAACTTAACTACTTTCATGGACGTTTATTGATCAGTGGCATTTATTCACGTAATTTTTTAAATATTTGAATGATTAACGCTTAGTTTTAGTTATATATGTATATATTTTTATGGTACATTAGTTTTCAGCTTGCTCTTTAAACATTCCAAGCACAGTCGTGTTTGTCAAAGCAGACGTCTCCATTTTGTTTTTGCTGCCACTTTTAGTTCAACGTCGCCATTTTGTTGTTTGCCACATCCGCTTTATGGCTGCATGCTATGTATTTATTTATTTATATTTTGTATTTCACAGTTGGTTTGCACGCATTTTGTTGTTGTTGTTGCGAATGATTTTCATTGCGTAAAAAAAGAGAAGAGCAGAAAAAAGAAAGAGAAAAAGTAAGAATAAATAAAATTTTGTATCTCTGTTGTTGTTTTTACTTTTGTATATATTTACTTTAAATAATGTTGCTTATTTGTAATTAACATTGTTTTTGTTTTTACACATTTTAAATCTGAACCATGATTTGATTTATTATTATTATACTTGTAATTTTTATTTAATTTTTGGAAGGATAAATATATATTCACAACATTAAGCACAAATTTAACGTTTTGATTACTTTGGTTGGAGAACTCTATTTAGATTTTAACATTTTGCTAGAAACTGATTTATTTTTTGTGGTAATTTTACGCACAACATCAAGTAACAACAACACTGAGATATAAAATTTTTATTATTGAAATGAACAACATAAACAAATATAACATATAAAACTTAAAATTGTTAATCAATCAATAGTCAACTGATATTTAGTCACATTTGGCTTATGGCGAATGTTTTTCAAAAGCATCAAATTTTGATTTAACAAATTGTTTCAGTTCAATACTTTTAAAGATAGCATAATACGCACGATATATAGAAGGTATACATAATATTATAATATATAAAAATACATGACAACAACACACGGCATAATAGTAACAATTGTGGTTAATAATGCATATATAAATATTGTTTGGGCTAAAATATTTAAGTTGGCTATAATTTTTGAAGCTATTATGTAAACCTGAAATGTAGTAAGTATACATAAATAATTGTAAATAAATTGTGTATAGAAATTACGCCACATTGTGCTTAAGATAAATGAGCATTTTACTTGACGAAAAGTATAATTAATTAATCGTTAAAGATAACTTAAGGCATATATTTGTTTTTTATTATAACTTTATATCAAGACTCTAACTGGAGTATTATCATCTCTTAATCATTAGGTAGAAAAATTTGATCAAAGTAAAAAAAATGATTTAAACCGAATGGAAACAAATCGACAAATTAGGCTTGCACATAAGCCACTGCTTATTGCAGTGCATGCATTCAATTCACACTGCTTGGTAGTCGAAGATCAAAACAGTGGCGAATTTTGGCCATTAAATTTATGATCTGCTTAAGAAATACATCAGTTGAGACTTCTTTGCTAATTGAAAATATATTGCTTGAGTAAATTTTGAGAAAATACAACAATTTTGATTGGGCAAGAATTAAATCAATGTAAAAGCTTAACACCTTGACAGCCGGTGCCACAAACAAGCAAACAAATGAACCAACAAAAGCAACAATTCTTCAAATAAGCAGAGAAATTACAAAAACAACAATAACTATGCAACGGCATGGCACGTCAGACGTCAATCAAATGGGCTTTGAGCTAAGAAAATGCTTCAATAAACATGTCTTACATAAAACATTTTAATTAAATTATATTTTCTATTGTATGTGTGTTTGTGTGCGTTTATATATATATAAGTATTTGTGTGCGAGTGCAATATTTATCAATTTTGTATGGTGAGGCCAAAACAAGAGTCATCACAATAACCATACGTCTTCATCTAGAACTCACACACACCCACATACAGATACAAACGCACTCACACAAGCAAACAAAAGTCTTTTAACGCTCAATACACATCAGTCATTTACACACACACACAAGCATAGAAACAACGCAAACAAAGATACACACTCACACACATACACTTGGAAACAATTTTATGGCAACGCTCTACTTTAATTTAATTTTTGTGGTTTGTGTGTGGGCTGAGTTGGCAGCACTCATTGCTGTTGCTGTTTTTGTTGTTGTTGTTGTTGTTGCTCTTGTTTGTTTGTTCGTTGCGCGCAATTAATTGAACTTGCAGCACATGCCTCAGACTATTGACAGCTGGCAAGGTCCTTGAGAAGGGGTTCGTTCGTTCTTCCTGCTCTGCTGCGGTTGAGTCGATGAACACTTAAGCCGTGCTCAATGCAAGCCAGCACAGTCGACTCTCTTTGCTTCGCTTTGCTCTCTGCTCGTTTACCCGTTACGCTTTACGGAATGTAACTAAGACAAACACCACAACGATAACAAAACACACACACAAACATGTAGTATAGTATGTATACACAACTATACTATTACAAGTTGCATATGTATGTACTATATATATATGAATGTAGTTTGTTGCCTTTTGTGTTTGTATATAAAACGCTTTTGGTTCTTATGTTGGCTTAGCAGCGAACTTGTCTAAACCAGACAGCACTGGTAAAAGAAAGGCGAAGCGAGAAGTGGGCGTGGGAGCTGAAGAGGGTAAGTGAAAAGATTGTTGTATTTTGCAATTACAATTACGCGTGAAAAGAAAATCTAGAAATAGCTTTAGAAATTGTAAACAAAGCGAGCCAAACACTAAGCAGTGCATAGTAAAACAACTTTGATAAAATTATGCTCGATGGAAAATATAAAATGATTTTAGAGCCAGTTTGAGCCATACGGAAAATTTTGTTTATTTGCCTATAAGATGAAAGTTTCGTTGAAGATTCAGCAAAAGTTTTTGAAACATTGAAATATGCGCATATAAGTTTAGAAAAACCAAAATAGAGCAAAATGTTTAAAGCAATAAGTCTAAATAAAACTTCTGATATTTCAAGAATCGGAATTTCGATGGTGATTTATGAAAAAAATACATCTTTCTTGTCTCTTTTGGCATCATGTATTATTTTCTCTCACATGAAAGAGGTTTAAAATTCACAAACTAATGGGAAGGTGTTAGGGGAAAAATGGAGAACATTACAGCTGTCTTAGGGTATTGAGCGGTACTAATATAATTTATTTATATACATATGTATAACATATAATACTAATCCACAACCTTAATAAAGTTATAGGTTATGCAGGCAGGTCGGCACAAAGCCGAGATCACTCGAAATCCTTGCAATCCTTGGCTTATCTGAGATAAAATAGGGGTGATGTTTATGATGGAGTTGCTGAACCGTTTCGAGGGTTCGATAAAATGAGCCAGATCCGCTAAAGGTATATTTGCCAGATACTGGGTGCGATTTATAAGAAGTGGAGGGCTGTCACACAGCAGTTGTAGAATGCATTCTGTCTCCTCCTCATCCGCGCAGCTGCGACACAAATCATTGTAAGGACATGGATCCTGTCAGCTAGAGGGCCTAGGCCACTGCGCCATCGCAGTGCCGCGTTACAATCTCGTCACCCTCCTAATACTGCTCTAGTGGAATTGCAGGAGTTCGTAAGTTCGCTTTGGGTTGCATCTTGACCAGAGTGCTCGGAAGATGTGACATGCCAGACATGTTGTCTGATCTCTGAAATTACATCTTGCAGAGGCCTTGGTATATCCTTAGCAGATGTGGCCTTAGGTAACGCTGATAATTTTCTATCACACTCGTCTGCGCCATTCATTTCTAGGTAAGCAATCTTAATATTTAACAATAAGTCAATACCAATCTAAAATGGATTGATAGTATAAGGATTATACATCTAACCAAAGAACTATACGGAAAATGAATTTTCAATGAAATGTAATCATTTATTCGCCCTAAAATATCGCTACTATTGAGAGTATGCTTTGAAATTTTTAAACAAGCTTCATTGTTGGATTTGGGCAAGGTCACTAAAACATATTGCACAATTACCTGGCACAAACAGAAAAAGCAAAAAAAAAAAAAAATCAAAAAAATTAAGCTTAAAAAGCAAAAAAAAAAAAAATAGCTAACAAAATTTATGTTATTGTTTGTCTGACTGCCACTAGACCAGGTCTAACGTTACTGGCTTTTACTGTAAGCTGCCTGCTCGAATATTATTTGCACATATTTTGCCCGCATGTGTGTTCAGTGTTTGTTGCAACATTTTATTTATCGCACTGGCCATAAAATGCACGCTGGGGGCATTTGTAACAATTTTCAGGCACATACAATGAAATACATAAAGTGAAAGCCAGAGGGGGGGTGGTGGTGGAAACAGCAACAACAACAATAGAGCAGCTTGGCCGTGTCTGCTATTCTTAGTCAAGTTAAAATATTACAACATCATGCTTAAAAGTCACGTTTAAATGCTGACGACGTTGACGATGGCGTCGACAGCGGCAGAAGCAGTAGCAGCAGCAACAACAATAACAAAGCCACGTTGAAAGATTATTGCATTTTAGACTTTGTACAGAGCTGCCAACTTGGCTGCTGTTTCACCTGTGCGCCACACACACACACACACACACACACAAACGTAGTTCATTTCAGTCAGTACCAGCGTCTGCCCCCTCCCGTACATTATCCGAAATAAGTAATAGTGTTGCAACGTGCCTGGCGCATTTTATTTCCTTTTCGCAAGTTGCGGCAGGCGGCAGTCAATGGCAATGGCAGGGGCAGATTTAAAGGGGGTGGCTCTTGCGGCTCTGTCTGGCAACCTGCCATTGATTGTATAATTCTTGTGTTGGAGTGAAAATTGTATATGCTTGATGTCTGATTGAATTGAATTGATGTGATGTGAGTGCTGGAAATTCCCGCCTGCTGCCACACATGCTCCGACAGTAAGTCTTATGTTGCCCCACTCGTTTGCTTTTTGCGGTTACGAAACCAATTTATTTGGTTTTTGCCATATATGTAGAGTATGTGTGTGAGAGTGTATGGATACTGTTATTTATTTTAAATAGCACTGGCAACTCTGCTAGCTTGTGTTGGCAGGTGTGTATGTTGTGCAAAAATCCTTGAAACTCAAAAATGATTTTATAAGATGAGAAACAAAATTTTTGTGGCATACATTTGGGCTTTGTAAGTGGTAGAGGACGAGCTCAAGGGGCAATACTCATATGTAGCAAGCCAAATATCTTTTTGGGTAGCTTAGTAAGTAGTTGGTTAGAGCAGTTGTGAGCATTGGCTTTAGGGTCACTACAGTAGATTCATGAAATAAATACATGCATAAAAGATTAAGAAATTATTTGAAATTTATTTAGATGTACAAAAGACAATGTAGCTAATAAGAATTGAGAAATTTGAAGACAGAATAGCTTTAACTGAAACATATGTGTTCCTAAGACTTATCAATAAACATTAAAAATTCAACGATTGATGAACGCAAAACACGACCCTAAGTGACATATCGAAGCCTACGGACTTATGGCACCCTAAGAGAATACCTCAATTACGTTTTTTTCGTCTTCTTTTTGAAAAAATAAACAACAACTTTTGACATACTAAGAGTTAACTAACTTCAAATGCGAGGCAGCTAAGCCCTGGGCTCAAGTTGACACAAAGCAGGCAGCCGGAGTGGGGTTGAATGCAGCTGCTTAAAATTCAATTTCACTTTAATATTAAGCCTAAAACAAACTAAGCTAACTGATGCCCGCCCACGCACTTGACATACAGCCAGGCAGCCTCAATAATAATACACATCAGACTACCCCCAGTCGGAAAATTCCAGCCGAAAAGTCAGTAGCATGCTTATCCGGGCATGTGACCGCCTGTCATACGATGCCGCTGTGGAGTCAAGAAACCAAAAGTCACTTTTTCAATTTTCAAAATTAAAAAAAAAAAATGAGCACACACACACGCACACTCATGCACACGTACAAGTAAATCACTAAGTTACTGTGTCGCATTGATAAACCCTTATCAAGTAAATTTTTTTTGTTTCTTTTTTTTGTAGCTTTCACGCACACACACACATACAGGCTCATGCACGCTCAAACACGTTGACACATTGTCAGAGCGTAACAACAGCAGCATAAAACTCACTAAACGAAACGCAGTAAAAGTCAGCTGACAAGGGTGAGAGAGTGCGTGTGTGTGTGTGTGTGTGAGTGCGTATAAAAGCATTGCCTACATTTGAGCGTAAATTTAAAAGCCAAGTCAAAAAGTCTGCTCTACTTGGATATAAGGGGCGACCGTTACGTAGAACGCATATTAAAATCTATAAAATATGCTTCTGACTGCTTTATGACTTGAAAGCCGGCTAAGAGCAGCAGCAGCTAGAACTGAGCGAGACAAAGTTCAATATTTATAAATCTTTGCCTTTGCTCTCGTGCTCTTACTCAACGTTCTTTATGGGTTAATGGTGCGAAAACGTGACTTAATGTGCGTGTGTAAAATGCTATTCTCAGACATATATATATATATATATATGTACATAATTTTTTTTGGGTTATTTTTTACTTACTTCCATTACCATAGAAGTTATGAGCGGGTGCGTATAGCTAAGAGAGTAGTCGCAGCTGCTGTACAAAGGTCAAAGCAATTTGGATGGCGCCCTTGCCGGTAACGGTTTCTTTTAATAGAAATGTCAGACAATTGGATGATAAGCTTTTAAAGCACAAGTTGGCTTAATATAACTGCTGCTGGCGCTAGATACAGCTTTAATAGTGGAATTTTGTAATATTTATTCAGGAGTACAACTAAGAACAGTTGACATTATATTTTAGGAAAACAGTAAATTTATTGAGAAAAGAAAAATAGAGGTTATAACTAATCAGCGTATCTAGCCCGATGGGTGAACTTTTTAACGAAATGTTATAAGAAAATTAAAAAATAAAATGGAATAGAATTGCTTAAATAGTTAAATTTTGTATAAGATATTTATTATAAAATTAAAAAAAATCCATTAAATGGAAATGGATTTTTTTGCTTATAGAAAATATAGAGTCGTGCACCATTATATCTAATATTCTTGTTAAATTTTAAGTAGTTCTGCCAAATTTAAGCCTCCTACCAATATATTTAAAATTTATGCCAGCAATATACATATATATAAACTTCAAATTAGACAGCCACACAAAAAAAATACATTATCGAGTTTGCAGCTGACTTTGAATTGAATGTCTAAAAACCCCGAGTAGGATAGAAAAACTACTGAATATACTATATAGCTTTTACCCATCTTCCGAAATAAGATTTAATCTTTTCTTGTTATGAAATATAATTCAAATACCTAAGAAAAAAATATGCTTAAATGTTTTCCATGTAGAAATTCCTTTTTTCACTTGAAATGAATTCGTAATAGCTAGTGGAGTTGAGCATATTGAAGTGTGACTGAATTATTTTTTATAGTTTGACATATCTGTTCAAATCATATTTCAAAGTAATTATTCAACCTATTTTTGCAGTTTTCGTGAAATCAATGTAGAGGCGTGACATTCACCTTAAATAACATGTTTGTATAACTTTATAATTTTCAATCACCTGGGAAGCCCTTGGCATTACGTTACGTATTGCTCAACAATTGAAAAAGTCTCAGTTGACTAAAGAATTTTGTGGGCTAAACAAAATGAAATCACGACTTTAAACTTTCTATCCTTTAAATAGCTGCATTAAGTCCTTGGAGGATAATCTTTTTGCAACTTGTTTTACATTATGTTCTGTGTATAACTTCAAAACATAATTACAAGACCCTGCGCCTAAATCAGAAGTATATAATTTGAGCTCAGAAACGTTTTAAAATTTCATTAACTTACTATGTCCTCCAAGTGCATTTAATTATCTCTGTGTGCGTTTCAGCATAAATGGCAAATCCTTCTGCTTGATACGGCAACACAGACACACACAGCCGTACTAATACAGACTTAGCAGCCGACACACACGCTTACAACGTGCTGTACATATGCTTAATGAAGCTTATAACTCGCCACTGCGCCCTGCTGCATGCAACACGTACGATACGCCCTGGCAGTCAACAGGCAGCATATGCTATTGCCATTGCCTGGCAGGCAAAATAATTATAAAGCCCTCGCAGCGGAAGCTGCAACGGAAATGTTACCTGCAAGCACGTGCCCACAAGTTGCAAGCAGGTAGGAGAGCTTGCAGGCCAAAGGGCGGCCGAGTGTTGCAGGGCTTGATGTGGCATGGCGAGGTTTGGTTTGGTTTGGTTTAGTTTGGTTTGGTTTGGTGACTATGAACATTGATGGTGACTGTTGGTCGGGTGCAAATTCTAGCACTGCTGCCGCTTAGTTTAGCTTAATGACATACACAGAGCCTCAGACTGGGCCTTAACTTTAGCCAGAAACTGGCAACTGGCTGCCACTAAACTAAGCCACATTACGTTGCAAATGTGGCAAAGCGTGTTAATAACTCACTCTACCACATACTAGCTCACTCTCTCTCTCTCTCTCTCTCTCTCTCTTCCTGGCAGTTTGTTGGCTGCACTCTTTCGTCTCTGCACTTGGGGCCATGCATTTAAGTTTCGGGATTTAATAATAAAGTTCAACTCTCTACATGTGAGTGCGTGTGTGTGTGTACGTAGTGATGTGCTTGTGTGTAAAGTTTGTCGTCATCATACTCGTCGTCAACGTCGTCATCGTCTTCTTGGCGTGTAATGGAGCATACACTAAGAGCGGCTGCCTTAGTCGCATATTTTATGCATAATGCAAAATTTCATTTTATAATGCACTGCAAGTAGTACGGAGTAACAGTCTGGGCCTAATTTGTTGCATAATTAAGCGTGTACTCGTCTGTGCACAATCTGCTTTCATTTTGGGGCTTTTATGCGTATACGTAATGTAATGTGTGTTATGCTTACCAAAAGAATGAATACTATTTGTAATTTCGTGTTGAAAATTCTAAGCAGTACATGAAGGGTAAATAATGAAAACTATGGCTTGTTAAGATTGTATTATACGAAATTGGTGCATTGGTGTTGGACAAAAGAACTACAAAACGATATATAAGGATTTGAACCCTAAACTTTCGAGAAACTTTTGGTTTTAAAGTCTTTTACTTAAAGTGAGCCAGTCCATTATCGTAGATAAAGTAAATAAAAAATAGATTGCCGGTCGGAATTTGCGCTTACAATTTTGTATTGCAAGTAGAAAGACCAACTATCTACTATGAATACCCAAATTCTTTTAGGTTATCAAATAAGTAAAAAATTTTAAAAGTTCTCAATTTTGCTACAATTGCTGAATTTCTCAAAGTGCAAGTTTTTGATGTATCACAATTTTATTTTTATACCTCTATCGCATGGTAATTTTTGTTTTTGTTTTTTTTTATTAAAATATCATAACCAAATTTGGAAAAGAAATACATTTTGGAGCTCGTAAGCAATATATCGGATTTGATTTCAATGTCTGAAAGTTCAATCAATTCTGAAAGTATGCAATAATCGCCCCATCTCTCGTCTTGTGGAATTACAAACATTCAAGACGACTTTGTTAAACATACATGTTATGAAAACATAGCATTTAATAACACACTTAAATTATTTCTATTTTGCAATATTATTACAACTTTCGTTTAAAGTCAACCTGAGTTACTTCAACTGTCACATGCAACATTCCATTCATTTTACAAAATGAACGCTTACCCTCCTAAACATATTTTACTCTAAGCCCTGCCATACCTCTTGTTATATGATGCAAATACTTTTCCTATTACATTGATTGCTTCGCCCGTCCGGTCCGTCCAATCCATGACAACTTTTCAAGGCTCATTAAAGTCAACTTTACTCTCCATCCCTTGAGAGAAAAGAAAATATACTACGTCAGCATGTCAGCTTGTCAGCATTTTAGCTGCGCATAGGTAAGAAAACACTTAAAGTGCTAACCAATTGGGGCAAACTACTTATATAACTAACAAGCGATACGCACTACACAGTGGACCCATACAATAAGAAACTTCGGGGGAGGTTGGAAGTTTGAGTGAGCCACCCTAGAGCTATGCTTTTGTTAACATGACGCCACAAAAACTAACAAAAATCCATGTACACAAATACAAACAAATACAGTGCGTATGCGTGTGTGTGTGTGTTTGTAAGCCGCAGCACACCTTTAGCGTAACCAAAATGGCGAAGTATCTATGTGTAGGTAGCATATGGGCATGTGTGTGTGCGACCGCCATTGTTGCTATTTCTTTTTGCTTTAAGGTGTATTATTTGTTTGCCCTTCCTTAAACTTCTACAGTTTTTTCTGCTTCTTCATCTTGTCACTGATGTTGTTTTTGTTGCTGTTGTTTTTTTCGAGAATGTCGCAGACTTTGTCTCTGTCTCTGTCGCTGCTTTTGATTAAGAGCGCGCTTCACTACTCTCTCTCTCTCTCTCTGCTTCGATGATGTTATTGTTGTCGTATGTAGTTTTTTTTGTGTTTTTTTTTTGTTGTTCGATCTTGTAACGTGTGTTTTCGTATGTACTAATGAGCAACAGTAAAAGCGCACGGAACTCGAGAAGGGCGTGACGTTGATGACTGCCAGGTGTGTGTGTATGTATGTGTGTGTGCGTATGAGAGAGTTTATGTGTGTTCGTATAACGTAAATATTGCATTCTATTTTTGTTTACGTTTTTAACAGCTTTGACAGGCTGCTGTTATCCTTTCACAAAAGAGCGAACATACATACTTGTAGCCACATACTTTATATAGGTAGATAGATATAAAGCTACACGCAATACTTATATACGCGTACCCAATGTCATCACAGATTTGGGTCAATATGTTGCTGGCAAAGACAAACAAGTTAGTCAACCCCTCTATGGTTTATACGCTAACCTAATGAGAGCATCATGTTTTTAAGGAGGAGTTCGTTGGAAAAGTGTTGAGAATATATTTTGTTAAAAGTTTGAAAGAAAAAATGTTATATGTTTACAAAAGCATCCATCTATTCATTTTTTTATTTAAATAAATTAAATATTTTTCTAATTACTTTCATAAATTTTTAAAAATACATTTATTTTTTATAAATCGCATATCTTTCGTTGGCTAAAGACAAGAATTAACTTCTCTATAGGCTCAGTTTTGACCCTCTTCTATATCTTATTGTTTTTGTTTTCAAATACTGAGTACTCAATTTTTCCAAACTATAAGCATCTGCTTGTTTTACAAATTGCGTTTAAAAAAATGAAGTTCTATGTTATATGAATAATTTATTACAAAATATAAACAAATAGAATAATAAGCTTATTTGCCATTTAACGCATAAAGATATTTTGGTATTTTTCAATAAAAAAGGATATGGCTTGGGCTAATTAATCCTCATTTATATTTTGCTACCAAACAGTCAAAAGGAGGTATAAACTTATAGTGTTATATTAAATCTCTTAACAACGATCATGAATTGCCTTGAAAAATAAACTAAAGCAAATCTTTCTTAGAGTATTGAATGTGCCGCCATTCTTAAGATTTAACATTCTTCCGCTTCTTCTTCTTCTTTAGTTGAGTTCATGCCTCAAAGAAGACTCAGAGACAGTATTTTTCATTTGCCTAATGAATTCAATTATTTATTTACCTTGAGCTATTTTTTTTTCTATTTATTTTATGTGGATGTTCGTAACGGTTAGTTGGCATTTGGGTTTATATAATATGTCTGTTCCTTGATTTGATTTGCGTGCGTTGGTTATTTAATTTGTGGGAAATTAAGTCCGTCGCTTTTCGTTTTTTTTTTGTATTTCATTTTCTAATTAATTTTGTATAAATTACATAAGATTCGAGCTTGTTTACCGTAAATAGCTAATTTAATTAATATAAAAGGTTTATGTGTTGAAAAATCAAGTTAGATTAAATAGCGGAGGTCAATTGCATGCAACTGACAGTGTTTAAAGTGCAAAATTAATTAACACACACAGAGACACTATAGAACAAAGTGAAAGAGCTGCGCACAAAAATATGCAATTAAAATTGCACAACACTAACAACTAAAATATAATATAGCAACTGGTTTGAAAATCGTATAATAGTCGCTTGGGGGGTCGGTAAAAATTGTTAACAACGAATAAACAATAATAATTAGAAATTTTCAACAGGACAACAAACATAATAAACTAATTACGTCCAGAGTCATAAGCAAGTTAGGAGCAGGGGTTAGTTCGAATTTTTTGCTCTCCCTGCCCATCTTTCCAAATCTCCAATACCATTTGTGAAAGTGTGTTTTTGTCTGTGCCTTAAAGCCTTATAATGTGCTTATTATTTGCTAATTAAATTTTTATCATTTTCGGACCGCACAATCAAAGCATAATTGAAAATAAAGGCATAATAGCAGAGATTTTAAAAGCAAAAACCTCTAGTATTAAAACAATATCAAAATGAACAAACAGCCATCAATTATAAAAACTCTATTTTATTATTCAAAAGTTTTGCTTTCTATTAACGGAATGGGACAGTTTGTGTGCTCGTAATTTATAACGTTAGCAAAACAATTTAAAAAACGATTTAAGATCTTCTAAAAAATTGTGCCGAAAAATCATGTTTTAAAACAGAAGTAAGGCGAAAAGGATACTAGAAGTAACTAGATCTAATACTGAAACCGATTTTAACATTTTGATTTTTCTTCTAATAAAATGAGGATCACTCTAAAGACACAAAATTTGCTAAAATATAGTTTGGCAACAATTTTTATTTTTTCGAAAGTTTTAGATAAAATAAAATATTTGAAGTTGCAGTATGTACTATGACTAACAAACTTACGATCTATACAGTGCAGAGGCTGCAAACAATTATTTGGCATTAGAACTTACCTGCAAAGAGAAATAGAAAGAGTTTAAATTAGTAAAAATTTTAAATAGTAATATATCCATATCATATATAATTATAGAAAATGAGAAAATTTAGCATTTAAGTACTAGATGGCTCGATTTTGTGACTTATGTTCGTAAATCTGAGTAATATGTGAGTTAAGCTGCCGCCGTTCGCCAAGATTGTGAATTTTATAAGCGCCAAGGCAACCAATCTTTAGATTGATCTCCTTAAATGAGCAACCAGATCAAGTATATTGCTTTTATCGCACTCCCCGCAATTCTAAATTAATTTTGAACTTCCGCCTGGTGTGAATAAAATTCGTAAAAAAAAATAAATCTTTAAATATTTCATTGAAATATCGGAGACTGCGAAAACTATGTTTTTTTAAGAACCAATTTTGATTTTGCTTTGTTATCTTCTTAATATATATAAATTACGTGTCACATTGTTTGTTCGCGATGAACTCATAAGCTACTGAACCGATTTGAATCAATTTTTGCACACCGTGTGCAGTTTGATCCAACTTAAAAGATAGGGTAGATTACATCTCAATTTATAGTCGCAATTATTATTTTATTGCAAATTATTTGTTAATTATTTGACAGTCACAATTCACGAACGGCAGAACCGATTTGGCTAATATTGGTCTTGAAATGTTCGTCGAAGTCCAAGGATTGTTTAAGGTTGAGAAAATATAACAAAATTGCGACGAAAATACTAAAAAGGACAATTTTTTTCATACTCCTAAGATATAAGGGTTGCCACTCCTAACATTCCTGGCAAATCAAGTGAATTTAAAAACACGGTAATAATTGGGAATTTTAAATATTAAAATGGCGTTTGCTTCTAAGATGTCCACTACTTCTAAATAAACTTAGGCATTCTTTCCGAGAATTCGAAAAACTTTTATGTATTTAACAGCCCAGCAGCCATTTTGCGTTATTCACACGTTGCCTTTTATTTGTATTTGTTGACAAGTGTTGCCAGATCGTTTCACTGCAAATACACGCAACATCTGCTCTCTCGCAAACACACACATGTATGTAAAATGTATATGTATAATATTTGCTGTGCAAATGCCACACGTGGAAAAATTTGTTTTATTTTATTGGCTATACTACGTACAAGTTTGGCGTTTTTTTGTTGTTGATTTTTCTTCTTTTTTTTGTATTCTTGGGAACACAACACATCAATCCAATGTTGGCATTTTTTGCAGGTTGCTCTTTTTTTTCAGGCTTTTCAATTTCACATATATAGCAAATATTTTTATGCTTTTCTTGTTTGGCGCCTGGTTTATATTTTTTTTATTTTTTCAAACTCATTCCATTTTTTTCTTTTGGTTCGCCATATTTTACATGCAAATCGAATTTTGCTCAATTTTAATTGGATTTTTGATTGGTTATACTTGTGTTTATATACACATCCATCGCATGCTTGCCATTTCCACCTACTTCACATATGTACGCTCTATATTTATTTGTATATTCTTATTTGATGGCATTGTTGTTGTTGTTGTACATATTTGTATAGAAGCCGGTATTAAATTTGTAGTAGTCTTTGTTGGAACTGCAAAATAAAGTTATGCTCGCACTTCAATAACACATTCTATTTGGTATTTTATTTTTCGATATATGAAAAATTGTTTTTGATTTTCTAATTGTTGTAGTTGCAGATTTGTGCACGTATATCAAGGACTTAGTGCGAGTTTACAATAAAATCACAAATTTCGTACAAATCTCTGGTGGTAAAAATATGCAAATTGGAATTGTTTCATGCAGCATTTGATTTTATCACTGGCATTGAAATCCAGATAAAAATTGTGTAATTGAATGCATCTTCATATAAGCGTATATTTTTTAGACTTGTTAATAGTTTGCTTTTTCAATTAATTATATTTTATATTTTGCAATTAAATTTATCTATTAGAATCACAGTTTAACTCAATGAAAGTAAGCAATTTGTTTGTATTTCCAGTTGACAAAAAAAAAAATTCATCACTATTAATTTCAATGCATTTTTGTTATGAAATTTTAAATTTTAATTCTGAAAATTGCTACTACGCTACGAGTTTATTTTAAGCTTACTCTAAATACATGAATTTGTAATAGTAAATATAAGCTTTTTTAATTTTAGTAATTAAGCTTAAAAAACTATTTTCGCACCAATGTAACCGCCCTATGCTCGAACCAGGAGTGACACACATTATGTATAAAAATTTTTTCTGAAATGTGATATGTACTGCATTTCAAGGCATAAATAATAATAAATATAACTCTATTGACTGAATCTTCTCATTTTCATTTTGATTTTGACTTGGTTTTAAGCATAAATTGTTAGCATCAAATTTCAACTTTCTAGGCATTTTTAATTAAATTAAATTTAAAGAATTAATATATACTTTCAAAAAAAATTTCACTTTTATATACCCACACTATTAATAAGTAAATAAGTTAAAAACCCAATTTTTCGTAAAAAAATAGAAAGGACAAACAACTTTTAAAAGCAATATTTTTAATTAAGATATTCCAAAACGCAGCGGGTCCCTTTTGAATTTTCATCCACACTCGACGTTATTTTCTTCTTGGCCATTTTGCTATGTAAAAACTTCATGGAAGGAAAATTTTGAAAATAAAATTTGCAAAACTTTTTTGCAATATATAAATTGTAAACAAAATGAATATTGAATTGAAAAAATATGTATAAAGCGTTTATTAAAAATTTTATAAAAAATATTATAAAAAAATGGCGTACGTAAAGTAGGGACGGACAACTTTGGAATACCCTGTACCAATATTTTGCAATAAAATCTGGTTCCTTCATAAAAACCAAAACAGAAGAATTTTTAACAAACATTTTTTTTCGACCGATCGTTCCTATGAGAGCTATATGATATAGTCAACCGATTTCGATCAAACAGTGCTTTAATACCTCAAAAAAGATTTGAATGACGAATTTGGTTGAAATATCTTTACAAACAAACGATACACAACCAATTTTGTATA
This sequence comes from Chymomyza amoena, assembly GCA_037043745.1. NCBI lineage: Eukaryota > Metazoa > Arthropoda > Insecta > Diptera > Drosophilidae > Chymomyza > Chymomyza amoena. Next base: position 113,786 of record JBAMAX010000017.1, read on the forward strand.
AAAACGTTTTTTTTTTGAAGGATTTCTCCTATGGGAGATATATGATATAGTCAACCGATTTTGTTCAAATTTAATAGCAGTGTCTTGGGAACTATAAAAAACTTTCGAATGTTAAATTTGTGTTACATAAACAAACGATTTATTCATATAAATCTTTTATTTTTCGATGTCGTCTGAAACACCCCTATGGGAGCTTAATAATTTTGCTCCGATATCAAAAAAATAAAATAAACTTGTCTCCTATGGAATAATATGGGATCTAAAAAAGGTTGTTTACTGTAGATCTTACCATCTCTGAGATCTAGGCGTTCAAACGGACAGACGGACAGACGGACATGGGTATATCGACCTCTCTAGTCCTCCTGATGATATTTTAGGTAACTTTAGGGTGTCTCCGACGACTTCTTCTACACACATACATACATTTTCGGCTTGCACAAACTTACTAATTTGTATCATACGGTACAGGGTATAAAAATTAGTTACAAAATATCAATTTAAAAAAAAATTATTACACATATAAAAAACGGAAAATAGTATTCAAAATGGAAAATCGAAAAAGAGTTATACCTTTATCTAGTCTATTCTATACACTCACGCATACTCACTCAGCAGAAGAAAAAAAATGCATATCTATTGTACCACATAGCAGCAAGGTCTTAGCAGAGTTAAAGATGTGTCATACAACACAACTATCAAATGCCCTTTAATTAAACAACATCAAACAAAAACTTTTAAGCGCTCGTATAACTATTTAAATAGCGTCATCAAAACTGTCAGTGACACCTTTAAGACCCTCTAGACCATGCAGCTAGACCACCGAACCCGTTCCAATTCCCAAAGCTATATAATGACACGTTAGCTTAGACAAGAACCCGACGCGCACGGCAATTAACCGACGTTTGCAATTTGTACAAAGTTTTAATTGAAGACGACATGGCGAATATAAATGGGTGTGTGTGTGTGTGTGTGAGTGTATCTAACAGTATGGGCGTTGGTGTATGTAAAATTTTAAATACACTTTGCAAGCCTCGCGGGCATTTCAAAAAATGCTGGAACGTCTACCGTTCAGGCTGCCCGCCCGATGCTCTCCCGTAGTCCCCATCACGTAACTTGTCATGTAATTACAACTGAGCGCGCCACCGCAGCAGCAGCAATGATTATAATTATGTTTTATATTGTCAATTGCAGGGCAGGTGGTGGTGGCAGGGTGTGGAGTCACTGATAGCTGTGGTAGCGGGGGAGTGGCGGGGGGGTGGATTCGAAAAACACAGTGCTACAATGGCATTAAAAGTAGCTACAGGTCTGCCACACACAAGTCGAAATAAATCATTTTTGGTTGGCAACATTTGTGAGTGGTAAACGTAGAGCGCACTGAGAAGAGAGAAACAACTGCCAAGGACTTATGGCTGATTAGTAAAAAGCGTCACAGTAGCAGTAAATTTGAATGTTACCGTTAGCAAAAGGAAAAGCCAGAAGCCCCTCACTGCCCCCAGACCCCTAAACTGCTAGCCCAGCAGCAATATGATTTATGCAATGAGCTCAAAAAGATGAAAGTTGTACATTTTCATATTTTAATTGCTTTGCTCTCTTAATACTTTTGGGACAGAGTCGGAGTCCTGTTCAGCTCTGTTCTGTTTTTTTTTTTACTCATTTTCTTATATTACTTTATTTTTTTTTTTGAGTGTGTTTTATTTTGGTTACTTTGGCTACGCTTCTATGGTTCTTTTGAAGTGTACGCGCCTGTTTGCTTTTGCCTGACTGGGATTTTGGCGCGTCCTGGTCTGCCCAGCAGCCCTCGGTTTTTCACGCAATCGTCTTGTAGTTAATGTAAATGTTTGCTAAGAAAATTTTACTAATTTTATAACAAGTTGCGGTTTGTGTTTTTGTGCTGCGCTTTCAGTTTTCCCCCGACAAAGTAATTCCTTGCTCTCTAAGAGTTTCCTCGTTTTTGTGTGTGTTTGATTCTTTTTTTTTTGCTTACTTTGTGTTAAAGTAGATTTTGCTTATAAGTAAGTATTTCACATTTATAATTTATGGCTTTATATTTGTCAATGGCATTATTATTTTTCATTTTTATGTCCCTACCTTGGCCTCTATTTATGCGGGCATTTAGCAATTTGAAAATGTAGGTTTATGGTGTGACAGCCAAATTGCTGTTGTCCTTGTTCCCAGAACACAAACTCAAGAGGGGTTGCTTTATTTTTTACTCTCCTGTAATGCCCTTGTTGTCCTTATGATTGTAGTGCTTAATGGTGTGAGACTTTAAAATGAAGCGAACAATGTAGAATAGACTGTGGAAAAAGTTCGTACAGATGGCCTTGGCATTCAAGATTGATAAGCTGAATAATGGAAATGTTTGGCCAAAGTAATTCTTAAAGTTTGTCTGGCATATAAAGAGCTTAAAAAGTTTTAAAAGCTGTTGTGGTAGGTTTTTAAAATATAATCAGCTGTAATCTGAAATAAGTTTAGTAATGGTAAAAATTCTTGGCATTTTTTTGCAGTTTAGCTTTCGCACTCAAATTTTACGAACAAAAATTGAGTAGTGATGCAGTTTTAGAAAAGATCTAAGTTGTGATCATTTCACAATTACGAAATTGAGTTTTTTTTTAATTATTCATATTGTCACTTTAGCTCTGATTCAAATGTAATTCTTAGAAATTCTAAACGAATTGGCTAAAATTTAATATGCGAATAAAAAAGTTTGGAAATGTTTCAAAATCAATTAAATTAGAAGAGAGACATTTTAGAGATTAAAATAGCTAAGCATTTTGAAAAAAGGAAACGTACGTGAGCAATCAAAAAACAGTAAGACTCAAAATCGAACACAAAAATCAGTGTGGTACCATTTGAGTCCGTATGCGTGAACATATCGAGGCAAGACTTACAATATGCAATAGCCACATATCATACAATGTGCAGAAGTATGCATTTCATCTCGATACGTTAAATGTAAGCAGGTGAAAGCTCATACAAAGCATAAAAATTCTTTGATGCGACAGTTACGAATCAGAGCAGCATTCTGGTGGCTGCTGCTCGAGAATCTTAGAAAGTTAGAAAGGATGGGCTGAAGCATGGCTAAGTTACGAACATTATGGAAACAAAAAATTATACTGTGTTTATAATGTTCTAGATGATCTGATAGGCAAACGAAGCGCGCAGGGTAGCGGAGCCCCCAAAGTTTTCATTAATACAACTAAATTTTGGATTGTCTCATGAACTGTACGAGTAGGTAATTCTTTGAAATGAACAACGAAACTACTTTTAATGCAATTTTACTTTAATTGACATAAACTAAAAACTGTTTAATAATTAAAGAACAAAGTTGTCTAATTTCTTAATTATAATGCTAGATTTTCGTTTCTTTTCAATTTATTAAATATTTAATTTTAAAATGTTGCTATTAAACCAGTACGTTGGTCTCCAACAGCATTTGTATTTTATAATTTATTGCATTAATAGCAACACGAACTTGGCCAATCTTACTTGTCCCACCCCACCAACTTTAACACATCCAATTGACCCGCATGTGCAGCACAGCCATATGCTCCAGACAAGCTCGCAATTTTCCATATGCATATTCGCTGCCACAAATTATGCGCAAAATTTCTAGCTCAAGGGCTCTGAGCAATTAGCAGCAAGAGCCCGCATGCCCCAACACCCCAAAGAGCACTCTCTGCTCCTTGGGCCACACACATAAGTCATTTACGCTGAAATTAAACAAAAACTATGTGCATATGTGTGCAACGTGCGATATGTGGCCGACATTAATGCAACAAATTATGTTTAGGTAAAGGGGAGCGGCGACGCAAGTTGCAGAAGGCGTAACTGTTGGAAAAACTAAAAATGAAAATAAACCGCAACATTTTTCATTTGTTCGCAAATGAAGAAGTGGCGGCCAGTGGCAGAACAACAACCAAACAGGAAAATAGGAATATAGGAAAACAGCGAGTCAGCCAGGCAGAAGGACTATGGCTATCACACGGGAGCAATATAACCGGTTTGTATATGCCACAAAAGCAACTTTATGATTATAACTGTCGAGGTTGCAAAAGAACACAGTAACGTGCATGCGGGGCAAAGGGTTCCCAACTACATGGAATGGCAATGAGGCAATTAGACGCGATACAGAACTGGCAGGCCCTATAAAGCTGGGCGTGGCTAGGGTATTTATATTTATTTTTTTCTTGTCTTTCAGTATTTTTAATTTAAAATTCACATTGAAACGTGGAATAATTATGTGGTTAAAAGGTGGGTAAATAGAAAGCTAGTATGCAAAAATAACTTCAAGGATATGATGGAATGTAATTGATAGAAGAGAGCGGCGAAAGAAAGAGTCATATATAATATGTATTGTAGAGAAGGGCGATATTGTATCGATATATCGGAATATCGATGTTCTTTCTTTGGTAGTCGGCTATTTTGTATCATTGTCCATGTTCGACGAAAAATCGGATATCGATATTTTCCTCCGATACTGACGATATTTGCGAAATAAGTGTGCAAGGTGGATTGGCCACTTTGGGCACTAGTGTGTGTTGAGGTGCAGGCTAATGAAGGATAAAAATTCAAAAAGTTTCTCGAAGGCGAAATGGATCAACACTTTAAAGACATGGAGTGTAACATGTTTCTAGGTCTTGCAAGGTTGCTAGACCAACGGCTTAGGAAAATGTACTTCTCGAAAGCAATTGCTGTCACGAGCTTAATGGAGAAAGAAATCGATAAAAACTGTATCGAGGAAAAAATCTGAGATGTCGAAACGATATTCTGGCATAGTACAATTTTTTCGAAAAATCATTTTTGAGAAAACACCAGTCAACAATCTCGCTGGACTTCAATCCACTAACCGATGAGCTTTGTCACCTTTTTAATTTAAACTAAAAACATAATTGTGAGAAATTCAACTAATCTGAGTAATTATAGGTGTATGAATTTATTTGTGACTTCTTAGTTTATGTATAATATCACTAGAGTAGGTTTTAATGGAAACTTGCTAAGAAGGTTAAATTTTTGTTTTATTATTATTATTAAGTAAATTTACTAATTGTTAACTAACAGACGAGTTGTAAAAAAAAACAAATTTTAAAATAAATTTTTTTCATAATAATTTTTCGGGTGATATATAGAGATATCAATATTGTTTGGTCGATATACCGATATACCACATCGGCTTCGACTAATACACATCGATACAGAGTATCGATATTCGAGTACGCCACAACCATCCCTAACGTGTTGCTATTTTTATGCAATGACTTTTAGTTAGTACGATCATTGCGTCAAGGTAGAATGATAAAAGAAAAGATTTTTTCTTTCTTTTTTGTTAAAAGTTATCTTTGCTCAAATATTCTTATTTTTCTTCTCTTCTCTTCACTTTTGATAGCTCTGAGATAAACTGAACTTAAAATTAAAACCATAAGCCCAAGAAAATAATATTTATGATTCTAATCGCTTTATTCTACTTTGGATTTAAAGATTTGCATCTTAATTCTACGTTTCAGAATGCCTGAAGTAAATTAGATTTAGCTCTATTTATTCAAAGCTCGCTTTAATATTTTATCATTTAGATTAAATGCTAAAAACCAACCAAATTTATTTTCAACTAAGTTTATTGTTAGTAGAATTGGCGTATTTTTTTTAAGCGAATCCCATTTAAAATATTTATGTTTCTTGGAATATCAAATTTTGTCCAACTTTCTCTACAATCTAAGGCTAGTTTTGCATTTAAATAATCCCATAAGAGCGCTAAATGTTTTCTCTTCAACTTTCTTAACTAAAACATATATCAAGCAGCTCAACTCACTTCTGAGCATTGTTAAGTGTCTTCTCCTTTTTGGCTTCCAGCTTCAATCTTGCATTACATGCAAAGCAGCATAGCATTGTGGTGTCCTTACACCCGAAACCTTTTGAAGAAACCCCATTGGGCTGGGTCTAAATTATGGTTATTGCTTAAGGTAAAAACACAGCAAAGTTCAACCGGGTCGCTCGCTGTTTGTGGCCACAATATAGAGCTCAACCTTTAGGTTTCTTTTTTCTTTCTTCTTTTTTTTTGCGTTTTTATATACTATTTAGCAAAATTTATATATATTGTGCCAGCTATATAGATATTTATGAGCTTTATAGTGGCGTGCCATTTCATTTTGCCCGGCTGTTATTGTTGTAGCTGTTAGGGATATGGTCGGAGCTGTTGTATCTAATGTTGTTGTTGTTGTTGCTGTTGTTGTTGGCTTGGCTTGCTTAAAAGTCCCCGGAGATGTAATCAATTACTTAATGCTATAACCAACCCCAGCAGCTACCCCCGCAAACCGGCCGCCTTACCATGGGCAAAACAAAAGCCATTACGCTGAAACTTTTCAATGAAGCGTTCGTCAGTCGAAGCGTCTGTAGAGTTGACTATTAGCTGACTGGCTGTCTCCGTGGTATGGTAGAACAATCTACACCCGGATACCCCTTGGCAGGGCCTTGACTCCGGACTTCATACAGCTGATGTATTATTATGGCGCTCGGCTGACTGACTGAATGGCTGGCTGGCTGGCTGGCTTGGCTTGGCCCGGTTGTTGTTATTAATATTGTTTGTGTCGGGTTGTTGTTGGCTAATACAGGCGAATCCCTAGCGTATTACGTGCTGAAGGTAAGCAGCAGCATGTCATCAAACACGCCCACTTGAATTTTGAGTGGACGTGGCGGCAAACGACACAGAGCAAGTTGGCAGCGCGGTTTTCTTCTTTCATTTTATTTTTGGGTTCAGCATTACATAAAAATAAATATCTAAGTGGTTTGCCAATGGAAGTCACTTGAATGTTTGTTGTTGTCACGTAAAAGATATCATAATTAGGCTGAAAAATAATGGCTCAAACAAATTGTTTAGCTACAATATGGTTGCATAATAAATAGTAACTGCAGCTTTATCCTGGAAAAATATAAAAGCTTTTGTTGCCAAAGCTAAACCAATTTGCAAGCAAAATTCAATTTAATATTGGCAAAGGATTTGTTTGCATAACTTAAAAGGCTTTTACCAAACTTTTGGCCTATAATAAACGAGCTGCAACAGCAGCAATAAGTTTTACACAAGTTAAAGGTAAGCTCAGTTCAAACTAATTGGGTCAACAAGAAGCCAACAAAGTGGCGGATGCATTGCATGGCTTTAAAGCATTACAACTTGAAAACTTTAAACTGCACTTGGCTAAATCCAGAGACTAAGTTCAATAATATTTGCCCAGGCGTGTTAAAACAAAAGAGCGTAAAAGTTTTAAATTACCGACAACGTCGCCATAGTCGTCGCCAGCTGGAAGAGAGAGCTCCATGTACTACTAACCCCTGCCTAACACTATCTCTAGCTCCCACTACTGTCAATAGCTTTTGTCGCCACAACACCCGTAGAATTTTGTGTAATTTGACCCAAAGCAAATGTAAATAAAACTCGAACGAGACGTTGATGGCAAACTCAGCCGCCATCTACTACTTGGCTCCATGGTTGGCTGAAAGGGCGTTAAATTGTATAACTTAATGAAAACCCGACTCTTGGGTTTGGAGTGTAGCCTCTATGGCTGTAGCTATAGAGACATAGCTGCAAATACGAGTGTAGTCATAGCAGCTGGCCACGACCAGTCAAAGCAAACCAAATGAAAGGCAAACCCGGCTAACCAGAGCTGTTTCAGCACTGGATCTCTATCCTCTAGACCTCCGACCAAAAACCAACAACTAGCAGTAGCAAAGTCAAAAAGTAAGCGACAGGGACTTTGCTTTACCCGCTCTGCTCATCTGCTCCTTTACCATACAATTTTTTTTTGTCTTTGTCTGCCTTTGTGGCTAGCCATGTGCGGATTACGTTTGACTTAATGCACTGTCCACACAGATACACACACATACTACTAAACACATGCAAAAGGAATAAAATTATAGAGAGTGAGCAGAGAGAAGACTACACTGTACCGTGTTTGCATGTGCATGACGCTGCCACGCCCCTATTAAATTAAAATTAAAATGCTAAATTTTTCATACCAATTGCTCAAGTTCAGGGCGTTATTGTGACAACGCCCATGGGTCAAAAGCTTTGCAGAAAGCAAATTTTTCGGCAAGGAAATGTTAAAATACTCTTAGAACGAACTTAAGTGTCATATAAGGCATCTATAAACTTTCGTAAAATTGCATCTGGAACTGGGTATTGCTATTGGTTTGATGTAAGGGTCTGACGGGGACTCTTCGAAGGGTGATTTGTCTCATGAACTCAATATGTGCCTTGTGTGTGTTAAGTATCCCCATAGAATTTTTTATTTTGTTTTAAAGATACATATTTAAGCTATATTTTTCTCCTTATTCCGATATCCTGCAAAAGACACCCAGTGAACACACCAAAAAACGTGTATTGGGTCGGAAATTTGTATAAGCTTAAAAGTGTCTTTTGTGTTATCATCTTAAATGGTATTCTTAGTTAGGGCATCTTCAAGGGTATGTCGGTAAAAGATGATTATTTAGTTCAATTACTATGACTGTTTCTTTAAGTTTCCTTTAAAGCTGTTGCGATGGTCAATCGAACTATCAGACCTAGATATATTCCTCTACAAAACTCATATAGAAGTCACGATGCAAAACCAAATTTCTGGCGAACCATTCGTGTCCACAAATAAGGCGGAGCACCTCTTTTTGAAAGTTTATTTTGAAAATTTCCTTATAAAAGTACGATTTTAACTACTATAAATGAAATTTAGAATATTCAAAAACAAAGTTTGAAGCTATCTTGACTTCTTATGCAAATTTTAAAGAACCATGCTTAGTCATAGAATAAGTCCTAGATAACTGCCTCCTATGAATTTAATGCGATTTTAAGAAAATTAAATGTCACACTAATATGCATTAGTGAACAAAATTGAAACTGAATTGAATTGAGTGTGACCAGCTACTAAAACAAATCAAGAATTTTAGTTGTGTCTTTCGTAGACTGCTGGCAATTTAAATAACTACAACTTCCACATGCCTAAAAACTCTTCATTTACGCTATATATTTTTTGTTGCTTTGATTGTTGTCTGCCGCAAATAAACAAATAATTTCTATGTAAATATTTTACACTAATTATTTCAAACATTTTACGTACGTCCCAGCCATAAATGCAAATATAGACGAGGGTACCAGGACTACTACCACGACTCCGACTACGACTGACTCCGCCTGCGCCCCAAGTTCCACCCACTCAGCCGTTGCGTCAGTTTGTCGGGCATGTGGCATAGCCAAAAATAGTTATTTGCCCAAATTAAATATATACATTTGTATATTTGTGCAGCGCAAATATGTGTAAGGGTGTTGTCTGTCCGTGGTGGAAAATTATTTTATGGTATTTGCATAGTGCACACATAGGAAAGAAAAGCAGTCAAAGTGAATTAAGTGAATTGCTTAGTTTGTCTATGTCGAATACTCTGACTCAAGGCGTACCTATGCTGCTATGCTGGCGAATCCTTTGCTCTTATCCTTTTTGGCTTGCTGACTTAAATCATAGCAATTTTCTGGCGTTTTGCCTAGTGCGCTGCTTTTGTTTGACAAAAGGCATTCAGAGAGCATCGTAGTGCTAGCAAAATTGATTAAGTTTGTTGCTGCCAATGAAAAGGGCACTCAATCAAACAAGTCGAGCACACGGTTCGCACACACACAAGTGCAGAGCGAGAGAGAGAGAGCGCGACAGAAATAAAAAATCCGGAAAAGTGAAAAAGTGTCACATTGAAAACACGCATACACTCACACCCACACACCCACACACACTAAAGTGCGCCAAAAATAAATGAATGAATGAACAGCGTGAACGACAATACCAGCAAACGCCATATATATGTAGATAGTGGGTATGGTATCCAGATCTAGGGCTAGGGGCTAGGGTTGCCAGGCTTGCCGGGCTTGGCGTGCATTCAAATCAAGTCAAACGTAAAAACGTTGACTTTACACAAATACAAATACACATACACACACATACACAAAAGCGGGTGCACACTTGAAGGACAACAAGAAGAAAGAACAACAACAACATGCATTGATGACGACACTGCGACAGAGCGGCAGAGATTGTGAATGTCGTCGGCTGTGACTGTGAAAATGAAAAATTGTATAGTCTATATATGCCGGCCATTATCTATGTGCCGCGCTCAAACAGGCGCAGTCAGAGATGGCATTGAAGAGCCAAGCTGTCAGCCATGGACAACATAGACTAGATAGCTGGCGCAAGAGAGTGGGAGCGGGAGAGCGGCTTAAATAGTATTAAAAGCATGTGATATTGTATGAGTGTGTGTGTGTGTGTGTGTGAGCCGGTTATAAATAGTATAACAAGTGACAAGTGCAAGTGGCAAAGTCATTTAAAGGCATAAAAAATGTGTTGCCTACTTAAGAGCGCAGTGTCAGGCTACACAAATCAAGCTTTTCAATAATAATGATTACATACACATATTCACGTCTTTTCGTTATGTAGCACAAAAGTTATATAAAGAGTAACTTAAAGCTTTGATTTTGAATGTATTCCGTATAAGGACATACGGTTTAATAATTGTGTATTAAAGTTGTATTAAAGAATTTTTTTGCTTCACTATAAAAACGTTAACACGAAACTGTACGAATGCGCAATGGGATAAGCGATTACTTTAGGTGGCCAAAACGCATATTTTAAATCTCGTTATAATAATTTGTTATGAGCTGTTCAACACTGCTGTTAATTAACCAAAGTTTTTAAAATGCCAACTTAAAATTGCTAAAAATGTTTACAGGAGTGAAATTTTTAAGATGCAGTTCGATGAGAGTCGTTTGTAAATGTGAATTGCTAAAATTAATTTTGCCAATTGTGTGTAACTGCTAACCATTAAAAAAGCAAAAATTTGTTTTTAAAAAGATACATAAAATGAATCCATCATAGTCCATCCATGAAGGTTGATGTTTATGTTAGCCAATTTCATTTTGTAGGACAACACCTAAGGTTCGATAACGCGAAGTTGCTTGTCTCGTGGAAATTAATAGTGACAAAGCATGCAAAAAAGATTTTTTCTTAATTGGAATTAACAAATTAAAGTTTCTTAAAATAATTGTTGTGATATTCTGCAAGCTTGGACTACATTTTTTCCCATTTTAGATAAACTTCACAAAAATACAAAAATTTCGCATTGTAATCTTCACACAATTTTTTTGTTAGACAAACAGTGCCTTATATAGATTTTTTATTTTTAATTTAAATTCTTTTGCGAAAGCATCATAAGATGTGCTTTGTTCAGAAATATTTTCCTATCTGCTTAGAGCTTTCAGCAGCTAGGGGCAAAGACACTAAACTCTTTGCCAAAAGCTATTTACATTACATAGTTATTCGAATGATAAGTAGTAGTTTTATTTGAGTTTTGTTTCCTGCACTTGGGTAAACAAAATCGTTTAGCTGAAATATTTATAACACAATTTGGTTATCACAAAGGGACAACTTCTACTACTACTAGAAGCTGCTACCAAGTGACTCAAAGTTAAGTCAGCGAGCGGTTAAAAAGAAAGAATCTTATCAATTTTTGGTTCAGAGCAAAAATGCAAGCATATTTCTTTTTGGCAAACTTTCCACAAAGCTTTACACTGTAAGAAAGTCATTGTGGAATATTTTATTGAATATAATAAGCGGCAAAAACTTTTGCAATGTGCATAGGGACAGCGCGGTAGAGCAACTGAGATGAAAAGATAAAATGAAAGAGATAGCGACAAAGTTGCAGAGATTTCTGAGCACTGTTGATGGCATTTAATATGCTACAAACATTGTGCGTAGTTGGTTATATACTCTATACAAGGGTATTATAGTTCATGGCAACGAAGGTAATGGTTGGTAAAAGGAGTTGCAGTTTTATGTCTTTTCAAACATGTTCTGTATGAACATCAAGATCTCAGAGATCATACAAAATAGAGCCGTCATATTTTGCAAAAACGCATATATGATGCTCCATTATCACGTAGGAGATTTTCATGGGTTACCTCAATTCAAAAAGTTAGCCAAATTCTTTGCATTCCATGATTTTTGGTTGAGGCTTTTTGAACTAACCTAGCTATGCTTGGGAATGGTAAAAATTTCCTAAATACAATGTGCAAGCTCTTACGTTGATTCTTTCTTAACTTCTTGCAAATAGGGTTTAGGTTTTTTTGCGATTAGTGTATTTCCAGAGTATTTGACTGCCGGCCACCTTCTCGACATAGTTTTTTTCGCTTATATTTTTTACTTGCGCCCCAAAGTTGACAATGCTTATTGCATTTGCTTTTGTGACGTCCTGGAATATAATACCTGCGTGTGAAATAACGCAAAGTTTATGCAGCATTGGCACTGTAAAACTTTTTACTTAAATAAAAACTACAAAACATTTAACTAGGAAGTAACAAAGGCAGAGTGGCTGGAGGGGCAACTTGCAGCTGGGGGAGCTGAGCGGAGAAAAAAAGGAAATTTAAATGCCAAGCCAATGCATAGCCCTTGGCACAATGGCACGAAATATAAAAAAGGTACCAAAATTAAATTTCTTTTCAAAGTTTACACACTTTGTAGTCTCGCGTATACATTTCGTTTATTTTATTTTCTCTCTGCTCGTTTTATTTTTTTTTGACTTGTTGTTTCCTTTGATGGCAATGCCGCCAAAGAAAGTGTCAAATTAAATTTAAAAAGTGATTTGCCTTGCCGTTTTGTGTGTTGATTTTTCCTCAACATTTTCTCTCTTTTTTATTTGGGGGGTTTTTTGTGTTAAATGCTGCCAGGCATGCAACTAAATGCCAAAGTGAAAATGTGTTGTAATTTGCTTGAGCTGTTTTTTGGTTCTAAAATATTTTAATGGAAACTGTCAAATATGCTTTTTGGGCTTCGACTAGCTCTACAAATTGAATTGGCTTTGCTTTTCCCCAAGTGCCAACAAGCAGTTATATACATTGAATATTTTTTATATGCATATAAAATCAAATTGGGTTTTGCATATAGCAAAATTTTGGCACTTTGCAGGCAATGTGGATTTAATATTTTTAAGTTGAGTTTATTCGAAAAACATAATTTATGTTTGAGCTTTCGTTATATTTTTAAAAATTTACACTTTCAACCAAAATGCCTTCTACTAGCAAGTATTAAGTTGTTGTTAAAATTTAAAATAGTTTTAATAAGAAAAGCAAACTTTTAAAAAGTAAAATTGTATCAAAAAGCTTGGAATGACAAAAATACCCGAAAACAACGTGAAGAATCCTAGCAAGCAGGTAAAAGTGCCCGACTAACACAACATGAGCAAAAATACACAGCTGTTTGTAACTCAATTTAATTGCTATATATAAATAAAATAAAAGAATTTGTTCGTCGCTTATAAAAAGCAGTTTGCTCCAAAAGTACTAAAGAATACCAAAAGCAGTATAAAATATATGTATATACACACTTGTAGACATAGACTCGTTTTACAACACTCTTTTTGCCAAGTATTACTAACTAATCATTGTCAAGGCTTCTTCTTCTTATGTGGCCATAACAACCCGATTACCGGGTTACGGCCTGCCTTAAAACGTCTCTCCAGGCGCCTCTGCATTGCGCGCGCCATCTCCAGTTGGTCACACAGAGCGAAGACAGGGCCCCTTCCATTTGGTCTTTCCAACGCAGACACGGTCGTCCTCTCCGCCGACGGCCGCTGACTACCGCATCGACCACACGTTTAGCTGGAGCATCCTCGTCCATCCTAACGACATGTCCGAGCCAGCGAAGCCCCTGGATGTTGTTACGCTGAACAACGTCCATGTCGTTGAAGAGCTCATACAGCTCTTGGTTGGTGCGGATGCGGTAGTCATCGCCAACTCGAATAGGACCAAAGATCTTGCGCAGTACTTTCCTCTCGAAAACTCCCAAGGCAGCTGCATCAGTTAGCGACACGGTCCAGGCTTCCGATTGTCAAGGCTTAAGTTTATAATTTAAAGTTTTTTATGCTTACAAGAACAATTTTAATATAAACATTTTTACTATAGTAATTCAAAATAAATTTTTATGAAAAAAATGTTGCAAACTAATCGTTTGATTTAACGTATTTGGAAATTTTTCGGAATTTTGTTATAACCATTTACTAAGCTCTCTAAAACCCAACGAAATACAAAATACGCTAAAATATGACAAAAATGCAAAACTTATCTTACACAAAACACTCATTTGGGTGGCCAAAAAGAAATCCCTGCAAGCCGTAGATCATCCCAAACCCAAGTCAGGGCAGCAGGTTAAAGCCAATGAATGACCAACCACTGTCATTGACCAGCAGGTGTAAATGCCCACTAGTGTGTGTGTGTGTGTCTCAGGACTCTTTCCATTTGTCTGGCCACACTGAAAACAGCTTTAGCCTTATCTTCTGCTCAGTTTGTTTGCCTGATTTGGCCAGTTCAGTCTGTTGGCCCTGTCATGATTGACGGTCATTTGTCATTTCTGCCATTTCCACATTTATTTGAACATAACTTTTTTTTGTTTTATTTTTTCGTTAGCTCTGGCCACACCACAACAACAAAAACAAAAACCACACGCAAAAGTTTCGTTGCTCCTTATGGAACATTTGTCGGGCGTTATGCAAAGCTCAAACAATTTGTATACGACTATATTTATATATATATGTAGGTGTTGCCAAAATGACGCCTTAAAGCGCGTATAAATTACAAACCAGAACAAAAAAAACAAAAACCAAAACAAAACACAGGCGAGTTCAAAAGCCAAAGTTAGTCAGTCAGTGTGACCCCATCAACAACAACAAAAAAACAAAAAAAGGTAAAAAGGGTTGTGCTTATAAATGAAGTTGCATACTTTTTGGCTGCGGCACGCCATTAAAAACCAAAAACCTGACATGTCACGATGCCAACTTCAAATGGTTACACTTTTCGAAGGTGTTGGTGTATGTTTTCAGCCCCTATGAGCTGGTTGGAGCCGCCCTGGTGACAGGCTTTCATTAGGTAAGCGGAAATTTGTGATTTTAGTTTTGGCTGTTGTGGGTTAAGGTTTGTCATTTGTTGGATTGTTTTTGGTTTGCTCGGTTAAAGAAAGAAAAATGATTGGAGAGCTTCAGTGCTTAAACATAGCTGAATCCTTTTTAAATTGTATGTTTTGATAGATTTGATGGTTTGCTAAGCAGAGAATTGACAAGGCTTAGCTATGACTAGTATTATTTCTAGACGGGCTTACGACAGCGGCTACAATGAGAAAAGATGTTTTCGAAAATCTTTAAAGTGTCAATAAACAAAGGGAAGCTTATGAGTAGAAAGTTTGTCGATACATATTGATATATAAGCTAGTGACCCCTACATAACTATGTGAGCCTTTTAAGCATAAGCTGATGATGAAAAATTAATGCACTTCATTAAATTCTCAAAACCCACCCTTACCTGATTCAAGTTTTTATAATTTTATGTAACAATTTACTGTTTAATGTGATTTGCCGTAAAATGCTTTGAATTTTTTGTTTACATAATGTCTTAATTTTTTGTGTGCTCTTTTATGCATATAATTTTTTTTTTTATTTAACCCACAGTAAACAAAGTTTAAATGCAGCTGCGTTAACTTGGGCGTAACTTTTTTGATGCCATCCTCCACGCACACAAAGACACACACACACACACACATATTCTCATGTATGTAAATTTATGTACGCACTCATACACTTACACAATGGCATATGCGCATACAAAAGCAGCTTGTAAACTTTGCAGCTAAGCAACAAACAATCCAAAAAAGGATCTGGAACAGGTCCCAACTCTTTCCATGACAGTTGGCTGGGTCGTTGCCAGGGCAACGTAAGGCAAGCGAGGCGGCCAAGGCAATCCATCAAAATTGCACCTTCTTGCACACACAGCCTCCAACAAAGCTTTCTGTTGTTGTTGTTGTGTCGTTGGTGCTGCCAACTAAATTGAATTTAATTTGTTTCGCGCGTCGCACGCACACTCATACACTTAAGCGAAATTACACATACAGCACATACTCACACTGACTTACACTTGGAGAAATTTACGTTTTAGAACAGATTTTTATAATAACAAAGCTGGAGTTTAAATGATGATAGGCTGGTCTTTAAATATTGTAAGCTACATTTAAAAAATAATTCCTGAAATTTAAGTTATGCAATGGACTTGATCCAAAATGAAGAAGAAATCCACAAAGGACTCAATTCTGGAAGATCATTTAAATTTTTGAAGGAAAAAGCTGTTTGTTTTGCTCTGTTTGCGCTGTGTCTCTTGCCTGAGAGTCTTGCCACTTTTCTCACAGTGTATGTGCATAGTGTAACCATTAAGCACACGTATGCAAGCTAAATACTCCCTCGAGAAGTATTTACTAGGCTATTGTTAACCCCTTCTTACCGACCAGCAGCCGTGCCTGCGCTTAACCCAACCTTGGGCTGTGCTTTTGTTAATTATTTGATGAATTTTTAATTGATTTTTCGCACAGCACAGCAGGCTACAAAATGATAACAAAGACTTTATATAGAAGCTACCGCCATGAAATGCATAATATATATAATATCGCATAATATATATGTTAAAATAAAAAATATATATATAAATTATTAAATAAAAGAGCGAGAGAACAAAAACAAAAAAAAAAATACGTTGCATACTTTTTAGCTGCTTTGTTATTTAAACAAAAGCAGCAGACATGGACGACTCTACGGGTGGCAAGCTCTCTGGTGGTTTGCTCTTTGGTTGACTGGGCGACTGTTGCATTGTTGCAACATTTAAATTAAGATAAATCACCGCAAAATTTATGGTTTTAATATGTCTGTGTGTGAGTGTGAGTGTGTGTGTGTGTGAGTGCAATCACATTCTCCATGGCCATCAAGCACGCTTCACTGCCCCACCAAGTGGCTCTCTTCGCCCAGTGTTGCCGCCTGGCTGAATCCAGCTGATCGACAGACCTTGGGGCAAGGCTTGACTCATTGCTCCACTGTGCTGTGCTGTGCTGTGCCGTGCGCTTGTTGCCACTGTTGTTATACAACATGGAAAACAATTTACTAAATTGCAATTAAGTGACGTTTTATATATATATACATGAACGTATGTGTATGTGCCACCAAAAAAGGTAATGGCCGAGTGCTACTGCACGTTGCCTTTGCCGCTTTGTGTGCATGTGAGCGTATAGGTTTATATGCCACATGGGGTAATAAATTTGAAATTGTGGTTTGACAGTTTTAAATATTCAATTAGTTGTGAAATTTTTTTCGCAATGAAAAATGAAAAACAAAACATGATGATGATATTGTTTTACATGCTGCAGTGGTTTGTTGTATATTTATAGAGTAGCACATATACATTTACAAGTTGATTTAATATATTTAATAGCTTGACTCATTTTTTTAGTATTAAAAATATGTGCAACACACAAACCCTTTTCAAAAAGCTCACACTCAAGTCTTGCAAGAATGTTATTCATTCCCAACACGCCTTACATTCCAAATATTTTCCATTTACTATACTCTGATCTTAGCAATTTCAGAGGAATTTATTCCGAAAGCCTTCAATTGTGCTGCCAGCAAAAATGTCAAAAGTGCAGAGCATACAGGCTTTACACATGACCAGACACAAGTTTAAGCGCCACTCCCCCCCCCCCCAAAAAAAATGGTAACTCTGGCAAACAGGCGACAAAAAGAGAGCAGCATAAGAGACAGAATTGCTTTTGGGCAAGTGACATAAATATGCAAGAAGTAAGCGCCTTAAAGGCAGTGCAATGGCGACTGCTCTGTGTATGTAAAAACTTATTTTACATATTTACACAGCCTACATACATAAAACCAAGGCGCTTCCTTTAAGCATAAGCCGCATGCATAAGAAATTGCGCGCAATTGAGTCCAAGTCCAGCGTAAAGTTGTCATAAATTTTTAAGTACTGCACATTGTGGCAAATGGACATGGATATGGACATGGGCATGGACACGGTCCGTTGTAATAATTGCATTTTAAAAGAATTATGCACGTGCAATTAAATAAAGCGACGGCGCGTTCAGCTCGTAAAAGTATGCAAAGGATATATTACATCAAAAGATAATGCTATAATAGTAATAATAACAATAACGAAAAGGAACGAAATGCCGGCCAGAGACTCATCTGGTGTTGTTCCATTCGTTATTGTGCATTTAAATGTGGCATGCCTTAGACCATGCAACAGCAGCATACAAATTAACTTTCAATTTCCTTGTCGCCGCATCCCTTGCATCCGCCCATGTCAGTATTTGGTTCAACCAACTGACAGACAATCAAAACTAATTTGCATAAATGCTGAACCAGCAAAAAACCAAAGTCAGCGGCTGACAGTTTTTGTTTCGTTTTTTGTTTATTTTTTGCTCCGCTTGGCGCTCAAAACTATGCAATGAATAGTTGGCAATGGAAACGGAGCAACCAACGAACGGCAACGACCCAGACGCAAATTTGTGAACAAAAAGTCTAAATTAATAAGTTTTGCCCGCTGCATGCTGGGCGGGTCAACAATAAAGAAACTGCGGCCTTTCTGTGGGCCAGCCAAATAAATTACAAAAGGACTCACCATAGCGAGAGAGAGAGCGAGTCAATGAGTGACAGCTAGAGTGAGCAACAGAGACAACCTAGCTTTAAATGCATGCAGAAAGGAGACGACAGCCGGCAAACGCCATTTGCATTTGTCTGTGTTTGTAGAGTCCTGAAATGAAGATGAAGAGTGTGGCAGAACGGGAGAAGAGGGGGCCGTCAAAAGACATCAATGAAATTGCGCACCCGAGGCGCGCTTTGTTTGTAAATCTTTAAGCAAATTCAAATTATGCATATGTAGTGGGCCATTTCGTAAAAGAAAGAAGTTGAGGAATGGGGTATAGCAATATAGCGAAAGGGGAAATGTGCTTCCCACTGGGGAAATTTAAAGCATGGATATTTGTTCGAAAAATTCCTTTATTTTTGGTGATAGTTTCCATTTGTTTTTAAAGTAGTTAGCTTGGATTAACGCAAGTTATGTAGACGAGGCAAAAAATGTATCTCAAATCTGAATTTCTGAAGAAGATAACTTGCCTTTTTTGTATAGTTTAGATTAGTTGATTACTGATTTTTCTCTGACGTAGTAAATGTATCACAGAATAACTTTAAGTAAATGCAAGTAAATCTTTTCAAGAAATTCTTTGAAGAGCTTTAATGAACATATTTTTCTTCTGCTGAGCTTTTGTTCTATATAGTACCAAAGTGATAATTAAACTAAAGGCTCTTCGCATGCATCATGACCTAAGGCTGAAGACCGTTTAATTACAACAACTTCATCTAAGCATCCAGAACAGAATGGTAAGGTTCAACGTGATACCCCAAGAAAGGTAAGAAGGTGCTCCTTCAAAAACCTTCGATAAAATAAGATTAGGGTTCGGCGACTTCATAAGTTAAAACCATTGTTCTTGTTACCTGTTTTAGGAAATACATGAGTTTTTGACATAATGAATTTTGGCGGGAGTTATTGGGTGCTAATAAAATTGAATATTGTAATGAGATCAAAAACAAGTTGAACGATGTTTATAAATTGACACAAGATACGAAATATAATTTTAGACGCAGAAAGAAATTGTAGCCCAAATAAATATGAAAAATCATCATTAAAAACAATAAACACGAAAAAAAATGAAATGTTTTTTTTGCGGTTATTTAAAAACCTTTACTTGTGTAATAATTGCTGGCGCCATCTAGTTGTAATTTGCCTAAAAATGGGCAGCACTGTTTGTACTGGGCATAAACCAGAGACAAACTCGTGTCCTGCTCGTTAATCAATAGGACGGTATGTAACCTCAAAGATGAATTAGCATGCGATATTAAAACTTGTCCGCTAAAAGAAAAAATGGCGTACGTAAAGTCGGGCGCGGACGACTTTGGGATACCCTGTACCACAAGCTTGCAATAAAATCCGGTTCCTTCACAAAAAACCAAAATCAGAAGATTTTTAAGCAATTTTTTTGATATAGTCAACTGATTTCAAAAAATTTGACACAGTGCTTAAATACCTTAAAAAAGATCTGAATGCTAAATTTAGTTCAAATATCTTTACAAACAAACGAAATATATCAAATTTTGTATAAAAAACGTTTTTTTGGACCGATCGGGCCTATGGGAGCTATATGATTTAGTCAACCGATTTGGATTAAATTTAGTACAGTGCTTAGGAACTATAAAAAGCATACGAAAATCAAATTTGGTTCCAATATCTTAACAAACAAACGAAACATAACAAGTTTTGTAAAAAAATCGATTTTTTGGAAGATCGGCCCAATGGAAGCTATATGATATAGTCAACCGATTTTGTTCAAATTTGGCACATTGCTTAAGTGCTCTAAAAATTTTCCAAACGCCAAATCTAGTTACGATGTCTTTATTAAAAAACAAAATATAGCGAATTTTGATTTAAAAAAGTTATTTTGGCCGATCGGTCCTATGGGAGCTATATGATATAGTCAACCGATTTTGATGAAATTTGGTACAGTGTTTGGGAACCATAAAATATTTGAATACCAAATATGTTTACGATATCTTTATGAACAAACGAATTATCCATCTAAAACCTTTTTTTGACGTGGTCGTCTCAAACGCCCATATGGGAGCTATATAATTTATCTCCGATACCACAAAAATAAAATAAACTTGTCTCCTATGGAATAATATGGGATCTAATGTGGAGTTTGGTTACTCTAGCTTTTATCATCTCTGAGATCTAGGCATTCAAACGGACAGACGGATGGACGGACGGATAGACGGACATGGGTATATCGACTTCTCAATTCACATTGATCATATTTTAGGTATTTTTGGGGTGTCTCCGACGTCTCCTTCTATATGTTACATACATTTTCTGCTTGCACAAACTTAATATACCCTTTGTACCATATGGTACAGGGTATAAAAATCAAAAAATAAGAAAGAAAAAATGTTAAACTCGGCTATCAAAAAGTAAAGCTCAAGCTAGGTATAAAAATATATATAACTAATTATTCAATTTAATTTCTGTAGAACTTTTGATATTTACAGAGTCTATTGATTACCACATTCAATGATTTCCTATTTAAGTGCAATTTAATGAGCCGCTTGATAGATTTCACGAATTAATAAAATCTCGTATTTAGCTGTGTTGTATACTATTTCCAAAGATTACAGTCCGCAACTAAACAGTGATAGTAATTAGACAACGCTTTGTTTGGTTATAAAACACAACTGTTTTGCAGACAAGATGGCAACACTATAAACTCGTCAGCGAAATGAAAGCTCTGAGACTGTTACACTGGCCATGCTGTTGTTGTCTTTAAAAGTCTATCAAATAAGCACCAAAACGCGCATGCTTTTAATTACACTGCAATGATGTCGATGGTGATGATGATGATGATGGTGATGTTATACTCGATGGTAATGATAATGATGACGAGGACGAGTAGGACGTCACATTGTCTGATAGTTAAAAATTTACTATGATAATTAAAAATTGCTGTGCAGCTTATAACACAATTTAAATGAAAGTGGTGCATGGGTGGGAGAGTGTCCTATTATAATACAATATAAGTAAAGTAGTTATATTATTTGAAACCTTAATACTTTGTGTAATTAATAATTTAGAGCGCGCTGGCAGCGCATAAAAGCATGCTACACTTATTTGGCAGCACTTTGCCAATGATAAAAATGACATTTTATGGCGTGCTTAGAGTTGTCGCCTTGGCCAAAGTTACTGGCTACAGTTTAAAGCTTGCTCAAATATATGAGCTGATTTAATTGAAAATGGCTGTCGTTAGTGTTGTGTGCTAGTCGGTGTGACCCAGCGCTTTGACTTTCAAATAACATTCAAAGTAGTTGAGCGTGGTATAATAAAATTATTGCAGCTAGTCTTTATGACAATGCTTATGGCCACAGAGAGAAATTGAGACCGAGCTGCGGACCCTACTCCAGCTAACATTGAGTGCCGCCAAGTGCCATTGTCTGCCTGTTAACATGCTCATTATGGCCAAGGCAAAAAATGAAGACAACATATATATATAATATATATATATTCCTGTATAAACAAGGAGCGGGAAAGCGGGCGGAAGAGTAAAAACTCGTTCATGACTTCACTTCAATTATAATTACGTCAAACAGTGCAACAAGAAAATGTGCAACTTGAGGCAAACAAGATAGACCAAGGACCAGACAAATATACAGACAGTTAAGAGCTTGAAAGAAAGAGCTTCCATCTAGCCGTCGACAATTGTGCACAGACAAACAACTTGAAAGTGAGCATTTCCTTTAATGCCTTTACTAGTTTTTATATTACATTACATTTGCCTCACTCGACGAGCATTGTTTTTTGGCTTGCAACATTATACTATGCAACTTCCACCACACTACTCCACTACCAAAGAACAAAAAAAACCTCATAATTGCATGGCACAAATGGCAAGTTATAGCCAAAGTTGTGCAACAAGAGTGAGACAGATAGCAATACAACGTGTGAGAGAGAAAGAGTGTGCACTGGATGGCATTCATCATGGTAGAACTTTTGCCGGCTGCTTGGATGGGAAAGTTGGAGTTCAGTGCACTGCCAGGTGGAAATAAGCTTAGGCAGACTTTACTGTGATGCAATTTGCTAATGAAATGACAGAATGAGACAAGAACAAGACAAGAACTTTTAATGATAATACGAACATGCTGTGTGTTACGCAATAGATGTAAGCCAATGTAATATTAAGTAAAGGCCAGAGCATATGGATAGAATACAAAAGAGCTACATTTTAAATATAATTATATCGTATACTATAAATATTGCTATCATTAAATAAAAATTGCTTTAGAGAATGCGTTTACCTGATTTTTTATATTGTTTTTTTTATTTTATTGATGCTGATTATTGTTTTTTGAGAGTTAAAGCGCAACCCTGTACAAAACTAGTCAAATTACTACTCCATATTGTACCCTAATTATTTTAAAAGTTTCTTTGGATTATTTTAATGCCAATAAATAAAAATCATTCTAGCTATAAATGTTTCACAAGCATTTTTCCCACCTGCGATCTAGCCGTCAGTGTAACAGCTGCTCATATTTTGCCAACATAAAAAATTGGCAGCACTTTTTGGTTACAAAAGCTTTAACTTCTAGGCTAGTACGCAGCTGTTCAAAGCTACCTAAAAGAAACAAACCTGTTTGCATAAAGTTTGGGACCTAACAGTGCTGCCCATGTAGATGGCGCTGCTAACAATAGATGGCGCTACAAATAAAATATAAGAATCAGTAGTTTGCTCGAAAATATGTGAGAGATGTATGAATTTTAAAGTGAATTGGCTTGACAATTCAAATATTCGCATTTTGCGGAAAATTGTCAGTTCGAAGCCATGGTACAAAATTCGGCAACATTTTACGAAAGTTTGCACATGTCCTAGGATGTTTTGAAGACATTGTTTGCGTTAGTATAATGCATGTATTATGCATATATTTTGCAAACGCGACTTTGTTTTTGCAATCAAAATAAGTATTTGCGCATTTATGTTTTGTATTTAGCGCGCAAAAAAAGCTGAATTTTTGTCACAATAAATTGGCAGCACTGAAATGTCGTACAAATGGGAAAAATTCTAGGCGCTAAGAACAGTGATTTTTTATATGAAGTTTTTGTTCTGCGTACTAGGCTTCTTCCGCCAAGGAGTACTGCGTACCGGAAAGCAAATAGCTTGGTGTCGAAACATTTGCTAGCATTTATTTTTGATTAAAGAGTTTTAAATTAATAATAAACTAACATTCTTTTATACTTTAACTTTTGATTGTTTTAATACCTGAAAAATAAAGAAGACGCAATACAATAGCGCAAGAAGAAATTATTCATTTTAAGATTTGGTCTTAATAAAGTATATTAAGGTCCAAATGTGCCGACAATAACCGGCTGAATATATTTTTGAAGTAAGCCTTTTATTTATGACATTTATAAACACGCAAAATGCTAGTTTTGTTCAGTTTGTATTGATTATTCTATTGAGAACAGACCTGAAGTTCTCAGTTTATTGCTTTAAGTTACTTAAAATTTGTATTTAAATTTATTTTACATTTAAGAAGCTAATAATCGCTCAACGTATTGTAGAAAGTTGGAAATAAAAATTTGATGTATCTGAGAAATAATTAGTTAACAACATATCTGCTATAGACTTTCATGGTTTATGCAGCCTTTTAATCGTACATCATTAATTGTGTTCTTAAATTGTATTCTATTCTCAAGATGCAGGTAAAAAAAATTGAAACTAAAGTTTGCCGAGTCCGCAATCAAGTCTAAACACAGCAACAGCTGCACATAAACAGAATTATATACATATGATATAGCCTTTAGGTAGGCTATTGTTTTTGGGGCATATACGAAATACTTGTTTATTTGTTTTTCTTTAGGCCTGGTAAAGCAGACAGATTCAACTAACTGAATGACTGACAGGCTTGGGCCTGGGCTAACGCTTAAGCCTTCAATAGCAGTCCCAAAACAAATTTTGTTTTTTCTGCTGGCCCAGAGAGATCAGAGAGCAGCGTAGCAAAAAAATAACAGCTAGAAGAATTCATACGATAAGCATACGACAGGGTTGTCAGCGTCATACTCGTCAACGCCCATCCTCAATGGAAGCGCTCTCTGTTGCATCGTGTGGAAAACTTTGCAGAAATTGTAGAGCATACACAGGCATACAAACAACACGAACAACGACAACAACAACATTGGCATGTAATACAGGCGTGTCTGCGTATAGAGCGTCTGAGCGTATCCTGGTGAAGTCTGCTGCATGCAGCACGAAATATGACAGCTCCACGGACTGACGGATAGACGGGAATTTCGGGAAAAAGCTTTTGTTGCTGGTTGGGGGTCAGTCACTACATACAAACAATATCAAAAATAACAACAAACAACAAGAATGAAACAACAACTATAAGTCCAATATGTACGCTTTAAGCATAGCATATTAGTTTGCTTAGTCGTTGGGAGGTGGACGGATACGGTTGGGCTGGTGAAATACAGGCCCAAAAGTGAAAAAGGATTCAAAACAGCTAACAAGCAAGCTGGCCAGGCAAAATGCTTGTCCAGCATTGTTGGCTTGTAGTTGTTTTTTTTTTTCGTTTCTGCTGTTGTGTGAATACAACAACAACAATAACAAGGCATATTGTTTGTTAAGCCAAATGCATGCTCTGGACACATTCAAACAGCCAGGGACAAACTAAAAGGCATGCGGGTCAGTGCTCCACTGCATGACTTGCTGCATTGCATAGATGGATGAATGGATGGATGGTTGGTTGGTTGGTTGGATGGCCATATGGATGAATGAATTGTTGCCTGGCTAGGCTCGAGCTAGCTGCCTGACTGAATACAAGGATGACTAGTTATATAGATAGATTCGTAGTGCATAAAGTCCAATGTCGTTGTAGTTTCTTTTTTGGAACAATATTTGCAAAGCAAAAACAAACACACACATAAATCTTGTATATACATTGCAGATGTAGTGCTTTTTTTTTAAGGAATATATCAATATTTTTAACAGTTCAGTTTTAAACAAAAGACTTAAATAACAACAAATGTGTTACAGTCGACAGTGACAAGAAGCTGTCTGCTATTTAAACTGGCTTTAACTAGTGCAACAAGCAGTTTTCATTTGTAAACTTATCTTAACAAATTACCTAAATCGAAAAGGCTTTATTCGTTAAAGAATATTGAAGTAACCATACCTCATCGTTGCAGCTCATATATAGCAGTTGGATCTAGTTAGTTTGAGGAGATAGACTCAATTCAAAAAACTTAATCTCCCGACGTTACGTCCATTTAGTTATATTTCCTTATCGTACAAACCTTCTTGGTTTTAAAACCGACAAACCTAATTTGAAAACTTTCGATAAACTTCCAACAAATTCGTCTATAAAAGCAAAGCTTTTCAAGACTACAAATATGCACACAAAAAAAAATCCCGAATCCTCTTGCTTTAACAATAACAATGCATGGGTGTGTCCTTCATGCATAAATCCTAAGCTTATATATAATGCCTGCAGTGTTTTTAAAATCCACACACATGCTTGCTTTGTCTATGCTTCAGTTTAGCTTTTGCCTTCTCTTTCGATGCACTCACACTTGTGGCAAGCTCCAACTCCACTCCTAATCCTTGCGTGTGAGCGTGTGATT
Source organism: Chymomyza amoena (assembly GCA_037043745.1). Lineage (NCBI taxonomy): Eukaryota > Metazoa > Arthropoda > Insecta > Diptera > Drosophilidae > Chymomyza > Chymomyza amoena. The sequence continues at coordinate 139,884 of JBAMAX010000017.1, forward strand.
GACCCAGCTCAACTATTGTGCTATTTTCAAGCTATACGAGAAAACACATTGACTTGGGGCCAAAACGGTGGCAAAGAGCTGATGAAGGGAAGCAACAATAACAACAGCAACAGCAAAAATAAGAACAACAACTGCAACTACTTTAAATGCAGTTAGCAGCATACTGACAGTAGCTCAAAATCATCATGCAACATGCACATGACTTTGAGACGACTTTGAGGAAAAAATAGCAGCAAAAAACAAGCCACAAAATAATAAAGCGAAAAAAAACTTGGAGTGTTTGGATGTGTGCATTAAAACATTAATCATGTCTGGAGCTGTCTTGTATAGACAACGAAAATTTGTTCTAAGGTTGTTTATAAGTTTGTTGCCTGCTTAATGAGCTGTATAAGCCTTAAAGCGCAGCAAACAAAATGTTCTAAAATTAAGTCAAAAAATTATAAATGGAAAATGCATTTTGAAAGCACAATGTAAGCTAAGCTAATGGCATTATATAGCAGGCATATAATACAATATGTTAGAATCATATAATGGACCAGGCGCAGTAGTGCGGATTTTATGCGAAAAACGCCAGAAAGTATGCTACATTATTTGCAGCTCGTTAATTTTTATAGTTTTGCAGTGTTTTTTTTCTATGTACTGAATTTAACATAAATTTCTGTATATGACTTTCTCCTTTTTTTCTCGTGTCCTTCGTTGTTGCCACCTACGTTCATTAATTCTCCATACGCCCAGCGGGGGGTTTTTCTTTTTGGCTATTTAAGTTTGTCCAGCAATTTCTATTGATTTCACCTAAATTTAAGCAAACCAAAATGCTACACTTCACAATTTTGTCGCTGTCTTTGAGAGAAAACAAAGCCAATGTCCATGTTTCTACTATTTTGTGGCAACCCTGCTGTTATTTTTATGACTTTTCATAATATTTTACTTCTTGGCTTTAATGTTCCCTACCCCTAGGTACACCCCCTGCAGTCAGCTTGCACTTTACGCTTGGCCAAAAACATGTCCTTTGCATTTCGTTTGATTTCTTTTTTGCTTCGCTTTATCGCTATTTCTTCTTTACGCTATTAAGCTATCAAGATCTGTAAAGTATATGAGCCGAAGCGTCGCGACTGCGTTCCCTTTATATGGACTTGCTCAAGTGTGAAGAAGCGAGCAAGCTAGCTAAAGCAGGCTCATAAAACCTTATCTGTCTCTGTTGCACGCTACAAAGTTGTGGTAAATGAAAAAAAAAACTGATATGGAGATATGGCGTGTATTTTGGCCAAAAAAAAAACCAAAAACAATTGTCGGTAGATTGGTGTGTAAGTTTATTAGTTTATCTGCGACAGACCTCACTGATTAAAATTTTAAACACATACTTATGCAGAATAAGCTGAACAAGGTAAGAAGTTGCTTAAAACAAAGCAAAAAACTGCTTTGTATGACTAAGTTAATATACCAAGAGATTTATTTCAAAAAACTTAGTTATAGCTATTTTTGGCATACGCCTGGATATTTATGTCACATCATAACCTCCATAAATAAAAATAAAAGTAACGAGCATTCCAACAAATTTTATTACAGCACAATTTAATTTATAATGCCAGCCAGGCATAGTTACAGGACCTCTCATTATATAGCTATGTCTAATTGCCTTGACACACACTTGCACACACACCACCACACACACACACACACTTGAAAATGTCAATTCCATTCCATTTGAAGCATACTTTCGAGTGCTTGGCTTGTACATAGCAATAATAACAATACCAACAAAGCCGAGCCACAAAATGCTTCACACCATGGCTTATCCACACACACATGTGCCACTACTATTACCATAACATTTATGATTATTAACCTACAATGCAAGGCACTCTAAATGCAATTAAGATAACAATCTATATTGCAAAAGAAAGGCAGCATACAGTAAATGAAACCTGGCCTGCCAACTCTGCCATTGCAAGGCTAACAATTAAAAACGCGCCACCATCGTCGCCATATAATGCAATAAAATGCTGTTGCGATGTTTATCACAAAGAGTCGCCATATTGCATACGAATTTAATACGCTTTAATGTACGCCTAATATTAACACACAGTGTAGAATAAGGAAATTGTATCCATTGAATTGGATTTATAAAGCTGCTACTGTATAGTCAAGACTTAAGCATAAATCCTAATTGAACCTATTCAAATATCGCGTATTGTACACGGCGCTATAAAAACGTATATGAGTATATAATTACGGGCTATACTTATTTTATTACACATACGCCGCATGCGTCAAAACGTAGCTCTTACAATGTCAGCTCGCACTGTTAACACTACAATAATTATTGATTGCCCAACACTGCCACACTTTCAGTTCGCTTTGTTGACTACATTACCTTTGCGTGTTGCTTATCTTTCTCTGGCCAGCCCAAACATTGGCCAGCCTAATGATAAACGCTCAACAAACAGCATGCTTTGGCGCCTAAATGAAGACACCAACAAAAGGTAGCCAGGTCGACATCATTCCGGGCGTCAGACAATTGCCGCGCATTGATAAGATCAGCAAAGTGTTTCAGTGTTGCCAAGTTTGTGTGTGAGTGTCGTCCAGGTGCCTAAACAATTGCCAGAGTCCGCTTTTGTGCGCAAGGCAAAACACACGCAGTAAATCATAACTAAGCCGCCAGATTGCGACCTCAGAGTTCAGTGCAAACTTGTCCCAAAACTGAAGCTGGCAAGTCGTTAAGTCGGCTTAAGGCGGCAGACAAAATTGAATGTTCTATATATAGTCAGTAGACTGCTGCTGTTTAAAGCAACAAACATCAAAGCACAAAAGTAAAATACCAACAACAACAGTAACAACAAAGTGGTCTTAAATTTTATGCAAATGCGCGGCCTGTTTGAAGAGTCACGACTAAAACGGGCAATTGAAACGCTAATGATGACATTTGGCAGGCCCAAAAGCGACAACAATAACAAACTAAACACAAACACACACAGAGAAACACATGCACGCACACACAGACAATGCCTACGCAGCTTTTCCGTTTCCGGCCTGGGCCAAAACATAACAAATCGTCTTTTTTTCTTTTTGGTTGTTGTCAGCCCTGGCCTAGGCAGGCATTTTTACAAGGCATTCAGCCAATTGACAGGCTTCAGTCGCTCGTAAAAAAGCAAAAAGAAAGTGAATAAACGAAGACGCAAAAAGAAAACAAAAGCAAGGCTGAAGAAAATTGATGCACAGACAAAACATTGAACATCGCAGCTGTCCAAAAGTTGATGTTGAAATATTTAAGAGGCACGCAAGAAACAGTCAAGGAAACGTTTGCCACAAGTTTTTAAAAAACATTAAAATACATTTAGCTGGCACTAGGTACAGTGTAGGACGACTTGTGTATAAAATGTGTTGCCGACTTTTTTGTGCATTTATGAGGGCAGGCTGAGAACTTATTCTTACAGCCTTAGTGCAGCTTTTACAGGCGGTCAATAGAAATATACAAATATGGATGAAACTGAAACAGATGAAGCTTTTGAAAAACAAATTTCAGTGATCGATGCAACATCCAACTTCCGATTATGTTCGTCGAACATGTTTGGTTCGATGAAATGTATTTCGACACTGGCGACTAACTTCGTATCAAACTTTTGTGTTTGTTGTTTTGTTTGCAAAGAATTGAAATGTTCGTTCGAACATGTTCGTCTAGGTTGGTAATGAATGAACCAGTGAAAAAAATTAAATTTTTTGGGAGATTTCTAAAATACTTCTGGAATTATATAAGTTTTCATTGCTATATTTAGACGTTTGCTTGCTGCAATTTTTTAGCCAATGATATTTGTAAAAAATGTTCACCTAGTGGCCAAAGGCACTTTTGTTTGAAGACAAACTCGCATACAAATTGCCTTCTTAAAAGAATTTTTCTTGGCTTTCTTTCTGCTCGGCTTTGTGATAAAATTGATTAAAAACAATTTGCATAATAAAAAAATTTTTTTTTGTAGTTTTGTTTCTGTGTTCTGTTCAAAGTGTCTAGTTATTTGAAGTCGCCAACCCAGCGGAAACTGTCTTTCACTTAACCGGATTCAATTTTTGGCACTAATCGAGTCATAATTTTTCGTCTTCTGCATTGATACAAAAAACCCGCAGTAAGTTCCCAAAAACAAGCAAATCGGCATTTTTCTGTATATGTCAGAATTGAAGCTTTATCCAACTGCTTCAGTTTACCAATTTCGACACCTTGGTTGAATGCTTTTTATAAAAGCGTCAAAAATGTTACCGATTAAAAGCTGAGTAATTGGACTTAAAAACTTTTAATGTTAGGTCATAGTCCTGGAAATATTATGTGAACTTAACAACGAAATTCCTCAACCATTTTTTATTATGTCGATTGCAACAGTTGAAACATGGATTTCTTCTAAAGAAAACACAAAAAAGCAGCCAGAAGAGATTCTGACAAAAAATTACATGTTATTTGTCAGATGATACAGTCATGCCTTAACATGACTTATAAAATATATAATAATAAATAAAATAATAGCCTTCGTAGTTATAAATAAATGTTTTTAGCACAGAAACCCAACATATTTTATTTAAATCGAAAAGACCTGGAATACATAAAAAAAAGTGCAACATTTTTTTTCCCCCCAAAAAGTGCGTACTTCATACTTTTAAAACTGCCCTCGTAGTTATAAATATTAGGTTGTCAAAAAAGTCTTGCGGTATTTTTATTGAATTTTCAATTGTTCATAAAATTGGTTATAATAATGCGATTTAAGTCAAATATGCGCCGTTTTGTTCGATGACGAGTTCCCAACGAGATGCCAACTTCATAATGCCCCTCTTATAGAAGCTCGCTTCCCTATTGTCAAAAAACTCGGAGAGCCAATTTTCACAGGACTCTCTTGTGGACAACTTCCGATTACCAAGCGCGTTCGTCATGGACAGAAATAGGTGGTAATCACTTGGTGCGAGATCCGGACTATACGGTGGATGCAAAAGAACCTCCCATCCGAGCTCCCGGAGCTTCTGGCGCGTCACCAAAGATGTGTGTGGCCTGGCGTTGTCCTGATGGAAGACAATTCGGCCTCTGTTGATCAAAGATGGCCTCTTCTGCATGAGTGCTGCATTCAAGCGGTCCAGTTGTTGGCAGTACAGGTCCGAATTGAGCGTTTGGCCATAGGGGAGCAGCTCATAGTGGATGATTCCCTGCCAATCCTACCAAACAAACAGAAGAACCTTCCTGGCCGCCAATCCAGGCTTGGCCACCGTCTGGGCAGCTTCCCCGCTTTTCGACCACGACCGTTTACGCTTCACGTTGTCGTAAGTGACCCACTTTTCATCGCCAGTCACCATCCGCTTCAAAAACGGGTCGATTTTGTTGCGATTCAGAAGCGATTCGCATGCATCCATACGGTCAAAAATGTTTTATTGCGTCAAGTCGTGTGGCACCCATACATCGAGCTTCTTTTTCAATCCAAGCTTCTTCAAATGGTTTATAACGGTTTGATGACTCATGCCCAGCTCTTGGCCGATGCTACGGCTGCTACTATGCCGGTCTTTTTCGATCAATTCAGCGATTTTATCTCAATTTTCGACAACTGGCCTTCCGGACCGTGGCGCATCTTCGATCACCTCTGCACCAGAACGAAAACGTTGAAACCATCGTTGTGCGGTGGAAATGGAAACTGTATCGGGTCCATAAACTGCACAAATTTTATTGGCAGCATGAGATGCATTTTTGCCTTTATCGTAGTAGTACTGTAAAATATGCCGTATTTTCTCTTTATTTTGCTCCATGTTTGCGACGCTATAACTCACGAACGACTAAAAGCAAACAACAATTAATCAAACACGTGTTAGCACGTGAAAAGAGCTTTCCAAAAAGCTCTAGCGTGAACCGATGCGACGAATACAACTAGAACTACGCGCTTGCAAAGACAAGCTTGCGGAAATACCGCAAGACTTTTTTGACAACCTAATACTTATTATCGCTTATTTGAACTTGTGATGCTACTGCTGAGGCTGCCAAAGCAACAAAGCAATGTGATTTACTTTTATTTGCTGTTGTTGCTTTGCCAATTCAGTTTGTTGTTATTGTTGTTGTGTGTGTTTTGGCCTGCTTTTGTATTGGTGTTAATGTGACGACGCAGCTGAGTGTGTGTGAGTGTGTGCGAAAAAATCGATTTTGGTCTAAAAAAGGTCAAAAACAATAAAAGCCTAAATACACACACGCTGCTTGCTTTTGAACAGCCTTTGATAAAAAGGAATTACGCAGCACAGACAATGCTACACCAAGGGAGAGAAGAGAGTGAGTAGAGTGAGAAGTGAAGTAGGAAGCAAGGAGATTTTGCCAAAAGCCTCCAATCAATGGCTCTACGTCGCTTTAGTACGTGTGAATTTAAGCTGATTAAAGAATTTACCAATGGTTGGTTGCTTAGCTGGCAAAGCAAAAAAAAAAAAAAGAATAAAGGCAAAAAAAAATTGATGTCTGCTTTTAGGCGCTTTAGCCGCAGCTGGCTTTATTTATGCTCCCTGCTAGTGTTTTTTTTGTTCTGTGCGGTCTTTGTTATTGAGCTTAGCAAAGAATTTTTTAATTTGCACAAAAGTTCGATTTGGTAGTTGCTCGTAGCGCCCCGCTAAGTATGCCACGCTATTTTATTGTTACATTGCGACTTTCAATTTGCGGCAATGCGACATAAAGCGAAGCCAATCAGCAGCAGCATCATCATCATCATGATGATGTGCCACTTGGGAAGACTTGGCAACTGTCAGCTGACAGTTAGTCAATATAATACCATATATTTTGTATAACCCTGCCATACAATTCAAATTCAATTGAATTTGTCGCTTTTTATTGTGCCACATACACGACGGCTTAATCAAAGCGCAAAAAAAGCGCTTCTTATGGGATTTACTGATATTTTTGTAGCATATTTATGTGGGCCAAGCCATTGATAAGGTCATAATAAAAAAAAACACTTTTTTTTTTTCGCTAATAAGCCCAGGTGAGCTAAGCTGCTGCTGAACTGTCATAAAAACTCAGGTAAATTTGCTAAAGTTCTATAATGAAATTGCAGCCCAAAAGTAGGCAGCATTTTGTAACAAAATTGGCAATAAGTTCAGGCACAGCAACTGCCAATACAATTCAAATGCGAAATCATGTGTAAAGATGGCGGACGAAAAGAAAGAAGCACAAAATAAAGTAGCAAGGAGAAAATGAAAACTGTGGCAGTCTTCTAGGCGTCATGTGCAAGCAGGCAGCAGCAGCATTCTCAGCGAAATGAGAAAAGTTTTGCGCTAGTTGGAAAAACCCAAACGAACTTCGAACTTGCCGCTGCGTATTATTATTATTATTAGTTTCTACTACGGAGCGAACTTTTTGCTGCTTATTAGCGCGTAGTTGTAGTTGTTGTTTTTGTTGCTGCAGCTGCTGCTAGCTGTTTCATAGTTCATTGCTTTTCAATTTGATGAGTGTGTGTTGTCTATAATAATCAGGCGAACTGGCAGCAAATGAGCAAATGAGTGCTTCAAGTTCTTGCTATATGCTGATAAGGCAAGGCAACTACAACATATATATTAATACATACATATATACATACATATATACACGTCTAAAGCAGCCTACTTTAAGCCATTGCGTGCGGAACGCCTGTCGCGAGGCTTGACTGACAAGACGTCGAGTTGAGATTGGCAGGACACTGGCTGCTGAAGTGAGCAACTGTACAGAACTTTTATTTTCACATAGCCTGCTGCCTGTAGTACATATTTACTTATTTATGTGCGCACATTTAATGAACTGCTCCTGCTCCACACTCTATATACATATATCTGTGCGTAACGCTTTTGTTAATTTCATGTAATTTATCATCAAAGGTGATGTGAAATTTTATGGAGTTGATTTTTAATCTTTAGCAATCATTTCTGCAGCGCCAAAAAGAAGGAAATGAATATTTATAAGTATGATGAATGTGCGAGCATAAAGGCTGAGCAGCTGCGCTGATTTACTGATGTGTGACAGTAGCACAACCAGCTCTGGCCGGGCCGTGCCGGGCCGGGCCGAATACAGGCTAAGGAAATTAATGCGTAGTTAGAAACATAAATCTGAGTTGTATTCGCCGGAAATGGCATGGATTTCAAAATTTATGTATGCCAGGTAGCAAATGTCGCTGCTGAAACAGTTTCTTTCTGGCAACATTGCTGTTTTTGGCCAGCACACGCTACGTATGAGTAATATTAATTTGACTTTAAGTCTGCCAAGGCAGTCAGTCGCAGTCAGTCAGTCAGTGAGGCGACAAAACTAAGGTTTCGCTTTTTATTTGCAATTTAAAATACTCTACGTACTACGTAGAGAGTTCTAGAACGTATGCAATTTACGTGACATCATTATGTGTTAGACAAGTACAAATTACGCGTAAAAGCTGCAGAGAGACGAGGACAAGCGACAATATGAGTTTGATAATGATGAAACATGAAATGTGTGCATGTGTGTGTGTGTGTGTGTGTGTGACAAAAATATCAAGATAAATAACATCATACATATATGTGTATTCTGTGGGTGTGTGTGCAAATGAAATGAAAGTCATCAGACACAGAAATAGCACAAGAGATTGCAAATGTGGCAAGAACAGCCAAGACAAAGACAACAAACAATTTTGGCTTTCCTTTCAGGTTGGCCTAACCAATGTTCTAGTCGCAGTCCAAAAGGAAGCAAAGCATTCAACAACAATGTGTGCTGAGTTGAAATTGATGAAGTTGTGGGTATAAAATGTTTGAGTGTGTCTGTGACAGACAATGAACGAGGGTAGATTAAAAATTGCTCTGAGATTAGCAAAAGCTCTGCAGATAACAAAGATATAGAATTGGGTTGAATCTTAAACTGAATAGAAGCAAGTGCAAGAGCCCGCTTTGTTAGCTTCTTTAAAGTGCTTTAAAACAATTTAGCAGCTAATCAGAGTGTCCAAAGCAAACATCTTAATGCACCACAGGCCTAAGGACTAAGATGCTGCACCCCATTACGGCTTCTGCCCCAGCTGCGGAGATGAGGAGAAGACAGAAGGCATCCAACTACTGGTAGAATCAAATCCAGTTTCTGGAAAAACCATTCTTTGAAAACCTGGGCAATCTAGCTAATGTGCCTATAGTATAATAGTCTTCTAAATAGTCTTGCATTAGGAGAAACTTGGGTGATTAAAAAACCAGAAGTTTTCGATTTTTCTCTATCCCTTTTCCCTTCTCTTAATACTTTCCTTAATTAGGTATCACAAAGGACCACATGGTCTACACGTAATATTAGTTTTTAGATTCAGCAGCCTATTAAACCTAACCTTTCCTACGGGCACCCCAGGTTGGGCCCCAGAGCTGTGCTGCATAATGATCGCTTCAGCTAACGAACAATTTTTTCATCGCTGTCCTAAATTTTTTGACACTCTTTAGCTTTGCAAATAGGCTGAATTCCTAAAAAAAATTTTTTGTCCAAAGTAATGGAATATAAAGTGACTGAAACTAGAAGCAAGTTAAACAACTTTTGAGACTTTTGTAAAGTTTATAAGACGTGACATTTTAGCGCCCCATATTGGGCCCGTACGCTTGTTTTGTTGCCAAACTAAATACTAATCAAATTTGACATTGACTTGCGCTAAAACAAACTTTTTAAGCCAATTTGGCAAGAATTTTCTTTCATATGCCGCTTTTATTTTTTGCCAAAACTGCACAAACCACCCAGGAAAGCAAAAAATAAAGCTTGACACATTTATTTACTCGTTTGTTGTGAAATTTTTAACAAAAGTTTTTAACTGGCATGTCGACAAACTAATAAATTCATTTGTTATGCCATTTACTTGGCTGAGACACTCACACAGAGAGTCACACAATTACGCTTCATTTAATTTTAAATAAATTTAAGTTTTCTTCTTGGAAAAATGCAAATGTCAGCGTGCCTTAATGTTGTAAGCCACAAAGAGTCTAGCTAGTTGGCAAGTCAACTAGGCATATGGCAGGCCAAGCAATTAAACTTGTCCTCGTATAATTGCATTTTGGCCTAGCCGGAAAAGGGAGACCAGCTACACACATACAAAGTCAAAAGTCAAAAGGAAACTAAGAATGAGGTTAGGACACACTACGAACTGAGGATAAGGGCTAAGACTGCTGAGAGTTGGCAAGTTGCGATGCTGATAGCGGCACAGTGCCCAAAAACTTTTAGCGCTTTAATTTCTTAGAAATTTGTTCGACGAACATGCACATACAAAGGACGAAGGAGCAGGAGAAAAAGAGAGAGAGAGAGTGGGACAAACAAAAGCAACAAACAAAAATGTCGACTTGATTGCGTCGTTGATGCCTCAATGCTGAATGAAAGACAGCCCCACAATTGTGCGGACAGATTGCCGCTGCCTTTGGCTTTGCTTTTGCTGCAAGTTGAAGTTTGAATCCCCAGCGGATTAGAAAAGTTTAAATTGTTGCCTTATACACATAGCCGAGAAGGAGAGTAGGAGATGAAGAAAAATCGAAGCACTGGCAAATGAACGAAGCCAGCAAAGAATGAACGATAGAACGAACGAATGAATGAATGAATGAATGAGTGAATGAAGACGGGAGCAACGTAACGATTAGTGCTTTCATGTCCTTTGCCAAAGTTTAAAGGTCATTTGTAGGAGCTAGCAAGCTTGACGCTGACGTTGCTGCCACATCTACTCTGCTGCTGATTTGACACATCAACTTTGTCAAGTTTAGAGGTGGCAGCAAAAATGTTGCGTCTGTTATGAGCAATCACTGACTAGGAGTCCCCTCCCCCACCCTCTACTGCCACGAAACTCTTTTTATATATGTATGTGGGTGCTTGTGTGTACCAAGCAATTTGTGCAATGGACAGACATTTCGGCGTTTGCCCGCTGCGTTGCCATGATAAGCGATGCCAACTGCAAAACGTCTTAAAAGATTGCGCGCCGACGCCAAAGTGCACTGACTTGTGGCTGACATCCAAACGAAAGGCCCCCTTAGACCCCTCACCTCGACACAACCGCACGCTCGACAAGTTGCTAATGTTGATTGCAATGTGTGGCATGCTTTTGTGCGTCTTTGATAAATGGTTTGGCTATATTTGCAGTTGGCTAATGCATGGCTTAAGTTCTGGGGGCAAAACATGTCAAATCATTGCCTTGAACGCCCCTCCCTCCCAGCTATAGTGGCTTCTGCATAATGAGCTTGTCAATAACTTGATAAAAATGTGCCAAAAAAAAAAGAACACGAAATGACCCAAAAAATTGAATTGGCAATGACTTTCTAAATATTTCTTAGCGCCCTTGTAAATTATGCAAATCTTATTCGCTCTCTGTTACTTTTTATGCTCTCGATGCCTGTCACAAACAAGTTTTCAGTACAACACTGCCCGGCCCCCCATAACGTATGTGTAGTAAAAACAATATGGCGCCCTGGCCAGCTACACAGCTACACAGCTGGCCAGCCAAAAAGCAATGGCGGCGCTGCCATTGACAGTTCAACGTGTTTTGTTACAATATTTTTTTCCTTTCTTACAACTTTACTTCATTCTTTTTTTTTGTAAATGTCAAATTTTTCAGACAGTTTTGACAGTTTATCGAAGCGCGCTCGTAATTTCTGCTGACGTGTGTGTTGTCCGCTGTGTGAGTGTTGAGGAGAGTCCTTAAAAAGGTGTGAACAGTAAGAGAAAAGTTTTCGCTTAGCTTGACAGAAAATTTTTGCCTGTGCCAAAACTAACAACAACTTTGGTTGGGTCAACTTTTTCAAATTGCAAAAGTAATTATTTTTCCTCTAGGGAATCTAAAGAACATTGATTTGTTGGGAATAAATTGATTTTTCAAATTGGAAAACTTGGAATATGATGTACTTACCGCTGCGACTTTCATTTTCAGCTGGCTTCAGCTGTAAAGCACGGTTCATCTGCAAGTAAAAAAGAATAATTGGGATTAATATAAATTTTTTAACATTTTGGTATTAGCTAAGAGCGCCCAACGAGGGGCACTTTGTTTCGGCTTTAAGACAGAGTTATTTTGTTGTTAAAGCTACCCTATACACAATTTTAAGCTGCTAGTCTCAAATGGGGCAACCAAATTATATAAAATTTTCTCATTCTTTTAAAATGACTGTCATAAACTTTACCAAAGTCGTTTTTATTAACATCAATAAAGATATTTCAAACAAAATTGAAGCATTTAAATGCCATTGAGTATGCAAACTCTCTACCTTTACTCCATGAATTCCAAGTCCCAACTGACTCTGTGCACATTTTCAGTCATTGCCTTTTACCCACGACTGGGCAGCCACATCCTGTACCGCTTCATGCATCATTAAAGCTTAAATCTCACCCATATGGACGTTCAACACTTAACGCCCAACCACTTCCTATGACGGTCTGCTTTACAGTCAGTCTCCGGCAGGACTCTACGTGTTGTGGTCACCTTTTGGTTTATGGCAAATGAGTAATACCGTTATTTCGTTGCGGCCAAAATGCCATTAAAAGACGGTCAAATGAAATACAATACATTAAAATAAAACTTAATTGAGGGCTTTATGCCACTGCAACATATACTAATACAAGGTAAAAAATGTATATATATATGTATAATAAAATTCAAGCAAATCAATAACAGAAACGCTAAGGATAGCTACCAACTTTTGATGGGCTTTCATTTTGGGGTAGCAAGCGATACAAAATAAGTTCAGCTGTAATTTAATGGATTGGGTGAGTGGCCCACGCTTAGGGCTTAGATTGGCTCATCACGTCCAGACCAAGAGCCTGTCATTAGATTGCACCTAAGGGCAAACGTACGTCGAGTTGTTGGCCTGGTTGGCGGCAGCCTTGGTTTGGCTTGCTTGTCGCATGAATATTTTATCTTAACCATTAGTTTGTGGCAATTGAAAATGATTGAAGCTTTTAACTGTAAAATTCAATTGCTCTATACGAGATATGCAACAAATTGTATAAGCGTAAGCACTTTTCGATGTTGCGCCCCAAATTGGAGCCAGTGTTTTGTGCATTATGAAATATTTAATGCCATGGTGATTTACAGCAAGGGGCACGTACTTAAAAGCACTTTTGTTGTTGTTGTTGTTTTGGTTTTTTTTTTTTGTTTTTGGTTGGATGTACACATCAACACCGCACACAATCCATTAGTCAAGCAAGTAATTAAAATTGCGATTTATGCATGCCCGCGCCCCAATTTGGGCGCCCCAGTATGAAGCTCGCTTGTTTGTAATTCAATTATGTTAATGATTGGACAACATTTACCGTATTTACATTAATGCATAATGAATGAGTAGAGCAGAGCAGAGCAGCGGCAAACTATGCCTCGAATGTGTGGCAAGCAGCCTAAATGCATGCTGCATTTTATTTTGGCTGGCTGATTTTTTAATTGTTATGCCTGGTCCAGAGAGTGTGGGTCTGAGACCCAGTCTGGTACACTGGAGTTGGCTAAACAGCCAGCAGCCAACAGTGCTAGCAATTAAGTGCATTTCTCTGTCTGTGCTGTGTGGCAAACCAAAGGCATGTGGAGCTGACTGACTATGCCCGGGGCGTGGCTGCAGCCGCCTCACTTTGTTAACACACACACACACAAGCACATTGTTGCATGAACACCCACACACCCATACACACACACACTAGTGCGCTTTACTCAAAGCTCAGCTGGATAAATTAAGTGGTCGATGAACTGAAGCCTTGTTGATTTTGTATACAACAACGTAGCGACAGCCTCTGCTGCTGCTGGTGCTGCCGACGCCGCCATGTTGTTGACAGTGACCGACAGCAAAGAGGTGGGGCTGCCGACTGCTATCTACTTACCACCAACTGACTGACTCACCGACTGACTGACTGACTCAACTCTGACTCCGACTCTGACAATGATGCCGCAAAATTTAAACCAATGTTTAACCAAAAATGTTCATTTAGTCGCACATTGCAACGCTTTGCTGCTTTGCTGCTTCTTTTCCACGCTCTCGCCACTGCTTTTGATAAATGATTGATGTGGCCTGTGCCTGGCCACGCTCTATGGTTTTTGGGTGTAATAAATTGGAAAATGTTCGAGCTTCAGTCATGCTGCTCAAGTAGTGCATGAAAATCTTGGCTGCTAAGCAGCAGCAGCAGCACACAGCATACATGCATTACCGAGCGCCCCAATTTGGGCGCATGCCCCTCTTTTTATGCTATACTTTTTTCCTTATACGCCTCTGCTGCAGCTGCTGCTGTTGCAAGCTTTTCCAACGTGGCTGTCCTTCTGCGTTCTGCGTGCCAACAGCAAACAACAGAGAAAATCAGTGCATTTCTGCAGCAGATTGCACACACATATTGGAAGCGACTTTGAATGCAAACACACACAAGCACACGCACACAAACGTGCAATGATTCCATCATTCAAATAGCAGCCAGTCAATCATTGGCTCTCTGGTTGCCTCACTTACTGTGCGCTCTGTGTACAATTTTTGCATTCAATGATACGAGGGCTTTCATTACAACAACTTGGTGGCTTGTACAATGAAAGCATGTTGGTTAATGAACTCGCTGATATTTATGGCCAAAGGGCATTGGCAGTTAAAGGGCCCAACGTGGGGCAACAAATTGTGGAACAAATCAACACGGCGCTGCAGCAAAAGACTATTTTTTACGCATTTACGGTTTTTAATTTTTCGTTATTAAATGATTTTTTTTTTTTGTTTTAATTATATTCAAAGTATTGCCCATTGAGACGAATGTTATTATTTTTTGTGTTGATTTCGCGTTTGGAAAACACAATCAATGTAGAAATTATTTTCTTTTAATTCCAAGAAATTAAAAAAAAAATAAAATAAGCAAAACTTCAACAATTCTAGATTTGAAAATTTTTTGTTTATTTTTTGTTTTTTACATTGAATTCACACGCATGAAACGATTAACAATTTTTTTTAAAGTGATGATCTCTCACTTTTGAACTTTAAAATAAGGAACTACAAAATAAAAAGGATTTTAAAAATAAATTAAATAATTTTTTTTCAATATATTGTAATACTTTATGTATCATGTCAATATCCTCATTCGTTTAGGAGATATGGCTTGTCAAAGAAAAATCTAAAAATTAAAATCCAATTTTAATTTATCGATAACTCCATAGTAAAAATCCCCCAAATCAGACAAGTTTCGCCGTCAAAGCAACGTAACTTTATAATTTAATCAGTATTTTTAGTCGTACTCTCAGAAAAACATTTAGATACTATTGCTGTAGCAGATTATAAATACAAATCTTAGTTGAAAATTTCAAAATGGTGGACCAAATACGTGTTTTTCAATTTTGTACTTAAAGTTCTAGTACAGGTACGCATATATGTGTTTTCGGAGTCGCTAATCACGAATCTGGGCTTCGAATTGGCAAACCTTAGAATAATTTTTTTAGGTTTTCGGAGGCCATCATTGCTCTGACTATGGCCTTTTGGAAATATGAAAAAGTTATTCGAGTGCTTTTTCGTGATGAAAAAATATGCTTTTTTATGCAGCTGCATATTTGCTTGCCACATGCTTGCAGCAAGCTTACCAAGTAGCATGAAAATCACTTTTTAGCATTAGCAAATTTTATGTTGGCTTCCTAGTCATGTTTTGCCACAAAACTCTGCTGCTCTGCCCCCTCCTGCAACACTCATGCCTCGCACAAAGGCCTGGCTAATTATTGCTACCAAAAAGGTTTCCCTCTGCTGTTGCTACGTAATTAGCGCACATAATTTGAAATTTAAATGTTGCCAAAAGCCAAGGCGAGGAAGCCTTTTCACTGCTGCGCCTTTGAAAAGTCAAAATGTTAATTAAATCTTTTTTGGTCGGGGGCATTCAAACCAAAAAAAAAAAATCAACATTTTGCTACTTGCTGCAGAGTTGAGGTTAAGTTGGCAGAGATGCCAGCACAATTAAGCCAAGCAGCAATTGCTTATGACAAAGTGTTGAGCAGATATTACCAAGTATATTGCATAACATCAGGCGCCAGGCGCCAATGTTAAACCGCAAATTTTAACGCCTGGCATTTTATGTGGCCCCTGGACAAGCCTGGACTAAGCCAGTGGCGCATGCAATGTAAAGTGTTGGGTTGGGCACTGTCTCTGTCTCTGTTTCTGCATGTGGGTGCTAGTTGTTGGTGGCTTCATAAAGCGCATAGACCATAAACTGCGTTACTTTATGATGCTCTACGCTAAGTGAGGCAAAAAACCAGTCAAGCTTTACACATTGCCCCAGCTAGCTGGGTAAGTGCCTCTTCTCCACCATCCAGTGCAATTAGAATGTAGCGCAGACGTCGCCATTGGGCTATTGAACCAAACACAACTACTACACATGAAGCAGGCCAGGATGAGGCTGGGCCGGGTGGGAACACTCTCTTTGGTCAGTTCAGTCGCTGTCGCCGGAACAGCTCAACCCATGAGGCTTTTGTTGTTTTTATGCATTTGCCGCTGCTACAACTACATAAAATGGAACAACGAAAATGCAATTAAAAGTACGTTTTATGGCTTTGTTATGGCACTGCCACGCCCTACACCCTACGCCCTATGCCTCAGACGCAAGGACGCACACTTGGACAGCAATGAAAAGCGATTTTTATTATGCTTTCGGCGTATAACGTCGACAACGATGATAGTTTGGAAAATGGTTTTGAATTGAGTGCCCCATGAACAGAAAACCAAAAAAAGCGAGCGCAAAGTTTTGTTGATAGAAAAGTAATACTTTATGAGCATGTCCATTTTCAATAAGCAAACGTTACGTTTTTTCTTCTTCTTCTTATTTACTATTATTTTTTTATATCAAAAATCATAAAAATCACAAAACTTTTATGCAAAACTTTTTTGTGCAACATGCAACAACAACGACGAGTTCTATGGCAGTCTAGATACATTTTGTACAAGGCAAATTTGTCACTGGTTGCACGTTATGGCAACCTAAAAGTAGACAATGTTGTCAGTGCTTGAGGCAATGTTGCAGCTGCATGATATGATATGTGTGCATCAAAGTAAGAGACACAGGGAGCGGCAGATAAAGCAAAGCTGCACAAACTAACGAGCTCGCAAAGCAAAACAAAAGCTTGTAGCATGCTTCTAGGGGCGCGCTCCGTGTATAACAACCTGCCATAACTGCAGCTTAATCAAAAGTTTTTAGCTTGCCAACTTGTCCCTGCTGCAACCCTTCCCCGTGGCACTTTTTACCACAAATCCTGCTCCACTCTCCATCTTTCACTACTTTATACCATTCCTTGGCGCTCTTTTGATGCTGATACTAATCAGTGTATGATGCAGCACACGGATTTTATGTTGTCTGGAAGCAGCTCCGACCAACGTTCGTTCTAGTGTGGGAGTTTTTGTTCAATAGTAAAGATATTTCATTTCTATTCTGGTATATGAAATATGGTAGATTTATATAATGTTTCTTATATATAGCACTCTGGCTTGCGGCCGTGTATGAGAAGCAATTAGCAAGTGGCAATTAAAGTTGGTCCATCGCCCAGACGGCATACTCAATCGATAAAAATAGTGCTACATAAAAACACATAAGCTTTTAAATACTAAGTACTTTTTGTTACTTTTGTATCGATTGTCTTATCGAAATTACGGCAATCGTCGGCGGATAATTATAGGCATTACATCGATAATTGCTTTGAGATATTTCGTTGATTTAAACAGATGAAAAATGAGAGGATTTGTGTATATTAACTTATTGCCAAATTAAGGTTTAAATATAAACTTTAATCTTCTAAAGTCTTATTACTAACACCACTTTCAACCATAAATGCTGGTCGCATTTTCATAATCTATGATTTGTTGCATTTAATAAAAAACAACTTTTAAAACGTCGACAAAATCGGCGTATTACAAATTATGAATAAATTGTGCAGCATATATGCATCCGATTTTCGATAATATTTCTATAGCCTATTTGCAGATTTCGACTTATATTGAAAGTCAAACCTTTCTTAACAAAGATACTAAACCTAGAAGAGTGTTGAGTTTTCAGCACTCAATAAAAAGGTTAGAGCTGAATTGTTTTATGCATCAATTGCTTAGAGTATTCTTTTAGCTGAAATACATCTCACCACTATTATTTCGCTACTTCATTTTATCCCATATCTCAAATAAGCTGTCCCTCCCTTTTCAATCTTCATTAGATTCATATCAAAATACTTTATGCGACATTTGACTGACTTTTGCTTTTTGTGTCAAGCTGCCTAAAATGTCCAAATTCTTAAAAACCTTACCTAAATTAAGTTTCTGCCAACTTTGCTGTCCAGCTGTCCATCTACTGAAGTTACCTTAAACTGTCAAGCTATACAAGAATTTGCTAACCAATTTGTACTTAACCCGGCCAGGAAATATGCAAATAAATTACTAATAACCTTAAAATTTAACCCTTATGTGGCCAAAAACATAAAGAAAAACGCAGCAATAACAATAACAAAAACAAAAAAACTACCAGCTAGGTATTTTATTCATAATTCATATTTTACGCCGCAATAAACAGAAATGCCTAAAATTATGCAACACAAAAACAACAATAATAATACAAAATGCTTAGAGCTGAGTAAGTCATAAATTATGTAAATTTAATTTTACGCAGCATGTAAGCCGCGGAGAGGTAAGGGGTGCGTATGTACATTGGCAATATTTAGGTACAAATAGGTGGCAAATATACATATATATCGTCTATATGGCGTGTAAAATGTGAACTGGGCGTGGTTGCAGCGGGGGCGGAGGCAACAAGTCAACCGCAAAATTGTAAAACCCGCACAGAACAAACAAAAAAAGATATTGTTATTATGCAAATAATTAATGGCCTGTAATTATCTAAATTTTAGACAATTAGAAAAAATTAACAGCCAACGTTGATGGCCAACGCTGGCTGAATGCCAGGATGCCAGGCGCCTAAATGTAGGTAATACTAAATATTTATGACATTTTTATTATGAAAGCCAACAACAACAGCAGCAGCAGCAGCAACAAAGCAACAAATTCTTGGAGTGGCCAAAACCAAAAACAAAAAAGAAAAAAAAAATAATGTGCCATGTCCTTGCACGGCGTTTCCGTTACACATTTAACGCCATTTTAACAACGCGTGGCATTGCTAATGACCAAACCAGGATATAATACGCCACACACACATACACACACACACATACACACACACACATACAACCCAACAACAAGCAGTCCATCAGTTCCAGCTCCATCTAACCTTAAAATGCGGCCACAAAAATATTTTGTTTACACTCAACTTTGGGCCAAAGGACGTTTAATAATAAAGGTGCAGCCACTGCTAAGCCGCTGTCAGGAGCGCCAACTGGTTTTTTGAAAGGTTTTCCATTAATTAGGCGTAGTTCGTTGGCGTATATGTCAGACAAACATTAGTTTCTAATTTATTACGGCAAATTTTCCAAATACCTTCAATTTTTACGAGCCAAGTGTAATTTGGCATGCTAATCAATGACAATGTTTGGACGAAAAGGTGAGCGAAGGTCGAATATGGAATACACTTTGATAAGGTCAATTTGTGGAAAAATTAACAAATTCTTAGATATGTAGTTTTTTCTGTCATATTCGTCGCTTTTGCTAGTTAAAAAAAAGAGAAAATTTTTGATTCTTAAAATATTATTGTTTTTTTTTAATATTTAAAAATCAAATACTAATATAAAAATTTAAGGCTTCCATATTCGTCGCTTTTGATTCTTTACGAAAAAAAATATTATTAAATTTTTATTTCTTCCTATATTAAAATATTTCAAAAACAAATATTATTTATTTTACTTTAGATCAGCTCTCCAAAAATTTTAAAGTTTGGCTTTAAAGCTAGACAAATGTCGGAAAGATTGAAATGGAATAAGTAAATTAATATATATTTTTTTTTAAATTACAAAAATCCTACAAAATTCTAACTCCATTTAGTTTATAGGTATAGTACTATCTTGTAAAGCTCGACTCAGTCTATATTTTTACGATTAAATAATAAAATATCGGAAAAATAATTTTTGTATCAATTTCCTAAACGAGTTTTTTAAGAGTTTGCTATAAAAGTGCAAAGTGCTTTTGCAGTATTGTTTATTGAAAAATGTTTGAATTGCATCAGAATAAAATGTATAAACTATACCTTATTATGTGACGTTGTATAGAACATATCTCCGCTGCACGGGAGATATCCAAAATCGGAAAAAACTGGTATTGCCTATGGGTTAAACGAATTTGGAAATTTTTAACTTTTGTATGTAATGAATGCTTTTGAAAACACAAAATAACTAAATTACGCTAATAAAGATTAAAAATTATATAAAAAAGGAAATTAAAACAAATTGTTTTTAAATTCAGATTATTAGATGAAATGATTGAGGTGCTATTTTGGCAACATTCATTAAAATAACTACAAGTGCTGCTTAAATGTCTTCAAAATTTGCAGCGTGGCGCTGTTAAAAACTAATATACCCGTTGGCTGTAGGGTATCAAAGTTATAAACAAAATATTGATTTCTTGCGTATAGCGTGCGTTTTTCGGTTCGCAGCGTGTTTTATTTTAAAGTTGGCATTATAAATATTTAAAGCATACTTTTGGGTGGGCGGGACAGCGAAGGCTGACAGATTATTGATTTGGAGAGGCACGCAAAGACCAGCATATTAGATACAGATGGAAGATGAAGAGGCACTGCCTCCCGGGGCTGTCTTATATAAAGTCTGATATAACATTTTTGTTGCATGCCAACAGGCGCGTTAGATGTATACGCTTATAAATTATATAAGCCAAGGCTTAGAGTGGAGTCGAAGCTGGAATAGGTTTGGGCACTGAGACATTGACCGGGGGCAGGGGACTGGAACGTAGCTTGACATGCCATTCCTACATATCCAATACAACGCACTCAACTGTGAAAATGTCTGTTAAGGGCTACACACACACACACACACACACACACACAAGAGTATTTTACTTATGAGTTTGTGTGCGTGTGTGTGTGTGTGTATCTGACTGCGTCACACGCTTTATGCACACATACTCTTTTGCTACCTGTCCACATGATGACAGTCAATATATGTATGTAAGTAGAAATAAGAGCGAACCCATGGTCCTGCGTCCTTGGAACTTGGTTCGCCCCAGCATCTGTCAATTGAGTTGGCATGTTGGCAGCCTCATTTGCCCTCTTCGCAGCGCTGCTGCTTCTTCGCCTCTTGACTTACGTCTGAGTAATGTCAGACACACATGAAAATATATTTCATATAAATACAAATTTCAAGCATGATAAGCATAAATAGCTGCTACTTGAAAAAATATATACCTACATAAGCTTCAAGTATATAGCTATATACACAAATTTATTTCTGTATGTAATGGAATTTTGCCAGTCAGGCAGTCAGCGCCCAAATATAGGCAATGCTTTCTAATGCCCTGCACGTATTTTAATTGATTCGTGCCGCACAAGTAGCTCATCATTACATGTGGCAACAAATTGAAAACAACTTGGACAGAAAAAAAAGCTCGAAAAGTTGAAAAAAAATAAAAATAAAAAAAAATAAATCAGTTTCAACAGCTTGTTCGCAATGCAAACAAAGAGGCAAACAAACAGATAGCACTGAAGATATACAGAGAAAGAGAGACAGAGAGAGAGAGAGAGAAAGAGCGTGCGAGAGCGAGATGCACAAAAGGATATTTGCTGCTCTACTGTTTGATGTCTGATGATGATGCTCCATTTATTATTAACTTGAAATGATTTCGGGCAATACGTTGGACTTTCAGGGGTAAGCGCAGCTAGGTGACGACACAACGATTGAATGCACGAGTGCATCAATGCCAAAAGGATATTTTATACATACAGTGTGTTTGTCTGTGTGAGTGTGTTTGTGTACACGTGTGAGTTCAATTGGAAAATCGTGTGCGGCATACGGCAATGTGTTTTTGTAAATAGAACACACGCGTACGTTGCCAACTGAAATGCCATCCATAAGTATCCTTTTTAAATATAGTATATAGCACATATACATACGAATGGAGGGTATAAATACTTTTTTTTTTGCTGTTAAGGCGTACGCATGCTTGACGGATATTTAATTTAAAATTTTTGCATTAAATCCGATTGCAAAAGCATGCTTTAAACAATTATCGGCAAGTTTTAAAGCGCGCACAGTTGCAAGAAATTAAAATTCGAATAATGCAAATACAGCTCGAATTGATATATGGAGTAATGAATTGTAGAATTACTGCGAGTCCTGTTTTTACAGATGCACATATGGGTGGTCAAAAATTATTGTTTATTAAATTGCACAGCAATGTTTTTACAAATGCTTAATAAACTCTAGTGTGCTGCGTATTCTTTATAAAATTTAAAAAGAAAAATATAGTAAAGATGAGCTATTATCATATTATTTGAAAAAAATCTCTACTAACACAGCTCAGAAATGAATAAAAATGCAGTTATATGGCTTAAATGCGATTGTGTCGGCTCAATTTATAACACTCTAAATAAAAAAAGTGAGAAGAAAAAAAAATTTGTAACTTGCAGTATCAAGCACTGATTGTAGGTTTTTTTTCTCAGAGTTTTTCTTATTAATTAATAGATCAGAATCTGAAATTTTATATAAAATTTTACAACACTATGAGAAACAAACAAAATCGCGATCATGAAGTCTATGAACAACTGTCGCTCGTCTCTGGAGAAGATGGTTGAGCAGTTTTCAATTCAATTCATGAAGGTCCCAAGACATAGGTATTTCAAGTACAGCTGTGTTATGGTTGAACTGGCTAGACAAGGAATTATCAGCAGCCTCTAGTAGGTAACAGAGACTCCGGAACGATTTCACTCTCATTACAAACCAAATGTGTAATCGAATATCGAACACCTACAGGATCTCTCTGAGTTACAAACACCACCACAAATAAATTACGCGTCTTCGTAAACCGCTGCCTAAGGAGAATTTGTGGCATATACTGGCCGAACGTCATCAGCAACGAAGACCTACTTACTTTGGCCGAAAGCAAGCCAATTCAACTTGAAATAAAAGATAGAAAATGGCGTTGGATCGGTCACAATTCTACGGAAAGATCAAAAATAATATAACAAAAAATGGCGCTGGAGTGGAGTCCGCAAGGTTCTAGAAGAAGAGGAAGGCCTAAAATGGCAAGGGAAAGAACAGTGCGGAATGAGTCGCAACGATCGTGGCAACAACTGAAAACACTCGCTCGCAACCGAAATCGATGGAAGGAGTTTGTTTCCGCCCTATGCTCTGTATAGGAGCGACAACTACAGTTATATTGTTCTTGTCAAGGAAATAATAAATAATAATACAGGATCTCATGGTAAACTTGTCCAATAGACTGTTCAAAAATAATTAAGAACCTTTGCTGTCTTAACAGAGCCAATGCTCGACCGTAACCCATGCTATCACTGGATACGGGCTACTGATGAGGAGGAGATGGAATTAGTCCGACCGACTTTTCTGCTACTGTCCTGGTTTGTGAAGTATAAGGTTTCGCTACCTAAAGTCTCATTTCCTATATGATCTATCGCAGTTCTCTGATCAGAGTCCAAAATGCTATGAAAAACTAATTAGATGAATAGGAACATCGTAAATATGTATTAAAAACGCAATAAAAAAATAAAAATTTAGGATTTTATTTATGGTCCGATATATTATAATGTTTGATATTACTAGACTTTTTTTGTAGAAGCGTAAAATATGTTAATATATTTTAATCTAAAAACATCTAATTCCAGGGAGCTCTCTTACATATTCTGGTGCCTCTTGGCTGCATTCATCTATACATTCTGATTCTTCAAAAACCTTCAGAATATAATTGTATTGGAAATACTATACTAACCTCTAAGCCTTAAGTTTCAGCGCTATTAAATTCTTGCAAAAAATTTAAAGCACGCCCACTCAGAGCAAAAAAAATTACAGACTTTGGTTTAAATTTGCAAAAGCTTATACTTACAAGCGCAGATACAGATACATACATATGCATGTATGTATATGTGTAGATACATATGTATATAAACCGCTTAACATGGCTTTGAGCAGTGCAAATAGCACAAATACAGGCAAATGACAACATACGCATACACACCCAAACAGATACATACATACATACATATATATGCACATTGCCAAAAGCGTATTTGTATGTATATGTGTGAGCATAAGTGAAGTATATCTTTGTAATCTGAAATGCTCAAGGCGAGCAAATATTCAATTTTAAATATACAGTCGACAAAAAAAAAAAAAAAATCAAGTAAAAAAGAAAAGAGACAGAATGTTCTACGAACGCAGTCAGCCAACCAGCAGCAGGACGCATGTGAGTGTAATACACACACACACAGATACTCGAAACGCACACACAGACACTCGCACAGATACATTGCATAGATGGCAGCATACGCAACTAAATGTCATAAACACAATGTCATGACAACTTTTGAAATTTGAATTTCAAAGCAAAAATTTTCTCATTTATTCATTTGCTCACTCATTCATTGCCATTTATTTATTGCTTGCTCGTAGTGAGTCCGTCCGATGTGTGCCTATGTGTGTATCTGTGTGTGTGTAGTGTTAGTATGAGAAGCAGAGCAGACAAATTCCACTAAAAATCTTTGATCTTACTATCAATACAAATGCACAATGCGGGGGTCACGGACCCAAAAATTGTATTAATTTCGATTTGATTTAGTTATGCGTGGTGGCCTGCTCTCAATCCTCTTTGGGGTTTTGTTTTTTGGGTTGATAGTTTTTGGTCAGCGCTTTATAAGCATGATCAAAGTGGCTAACAAACAGATACAGCTACACATTTTATGTGTTTTTTGGCCTTGTTTTTATTTTTTTTCTTCTGGCCTTTGGGGGATTTGTTTTCGCGCAGTTTTAAAACTTTTGCTGAGACGTTGATACAGTTTTTATGTGTCTTTTGCTTGGCTCGTAAAATTTGACTGCTTTTGCAGAGTTCTGGATGTGAGTCTCTATCTCTATCGTTTATCTATAGCTCTGTATCTCAGTCTATCTGTTGCCTTCTATAGCTCATTAAATGTCTTTAAGTTGGAGGCGCTTTACCAAATGTTTTCATTAGCTGCGCCTTATCAACTGTCCTAAGCATTCTAAATACTTCTGGTTCTTTGTAGCTCAGGCTTTTGGGAGAGGGTTGTTTGCTTTTTCTTTGCTTTAGTAATTGCCGCAACGTTTGTTGTTTGAGTGTATGTGTGTGTCTATGTAAATTTTGTTACACTTGGCGGGGGTTAGTTGCTTATTTTCCTGCCACAAAGGGCTGTTTGGTCGTCAAAACTGGCATCTATGTTATTATTATTTTAATAAGCAATTTGTTGTTTCCCAAATGCTAACACGTGGCCAGACTATGTTGATGTTGTCCTGTCTGTCTAACATGTGCAAACAACATAGAGTCTGGCTTATATTGGAATAATATTGAAATTATATGGGCTAAAGCTATATAAATATTAGTTACGATTGGAATCAATAGAATCCATCAGAATTACGCAGCAAATGATCAAAAATCAAAAAAGAAAATGTGGCAATATGTTCATAATAATTGTGTATAAGTAATTAATGTTAGCTGCTAATTGAAATGAATTATTCTATCCATAATAGTCAACTACTAAATTAAAATTTGTAAAAAGCATACTAATCATTGTAGCATTAATGCGAAAAGTATGTTTTAAATATGACAAAAAGAATTGATTAATTTGTTAAATATTAGTGTAATATTTATGTAATATGGTTTTTTTTAATAAGGCTGCAGATGCTGCCAAAGTATTGAAAGAACAATTTTAAATTTAAGCATTAGCCAGTTAAAGATGGAGGTATTATGAAAAAAAAATATATTAAAGAAATGCCAGTCCGGCTCAGTACACGTTCAGTACAAGATTGTGGAAAAAAATATATACGAGGGTGGATTGATAAGTTTCCGGCCTGACCAAGAGATGGCGCCACTAGGCCTACCTTGAGGTGGCGTTCTATAGTACCATCCTTAGATAGCTTGTAGCTATAGTTTCAGCCCGATCGCCATGTTAGTTTAGATTTGAGAGCACAATGAACAAGACGCCTCTGTGTTTTTCTTGAAAATTCGAAATTCGAAAAAACATTTCTACCGCCAATTTGACGTTGTATAAGCGTAATCCAAGCGAATTTTTGCGTCGATTCATAACCGTTGACGAAACTTGGGTCCACCACTACACTCCTGAAACCAAAGAACAGTCTAAACAGTGGATTGGACCAGGGGAACCAACTCCAAAGAAGGCAAGAACAATTTTTTCAGCGAACAAGGTTATGGCTACTGTTTTTTGGGATGCAAGAGGTATTATATACATTGATTACCTTGAAAAGGGTAAAACTATTACTGGTCAATACTACGCAGATTTATTGCAACGTTTGAGCCACGAGGTGAAAATTAAACGACCTCATCTGGCGAAGAAAAGAATCTTGTTTCATCACGATAACGCACCAGCGCACAAGTCAATCGTTGCGATGGTATTCACGAGACCTAGCCCCGAGTGACTATTATCTGTTTGCTAACCTCAAAAAATGGCTTGGCGGTAAGAGATTTGCGGGATAATGAAGAAGTAATCGAAGCTGTAAATGGGTATTTTGAGGAGCTTGACGAATCAGTCTATAGAGATGGCATTACTAGACTAGAACACCGCTATGAGAAATGTATCAGCCTTGGAGGAGATTATGTTGAGAAATAAAAAATAAAAAATTCTTAAAAACGTTGTTTTTCTTGGTCAGGCCGGAAACTTATCAATCCACCCTCGTACTAAAAAAAACAGCCAACATATCTAAATAATCTGATTTATTTAGTATATGATGACATTATTTTAGCTTCAAAATTAAGCAAGACTCAATTTGATATCTTTCAGCATTGCTGTTTTAATCATGCCCATATACAGCAGGCCAACTTACAACCGTACAAGAACAGCAAATTATTACTGATGTTACGAACAGTGTATCCATATTATCACACAGTGGTACTTTTTCTGGAATTCATCGCCATTTTGTTGCGGTAGTTTGGGATGAAGTACAAACGGTCACACTACAACCAGCTGCTTATTGCTTAGAAATGGTAAATAATTTCAGTTCCAAAATCAAAAAAATAAAATCAATATAATTTGTCATCAATATCTATAACTTATATAAAGGATATAAAGCAGACACAAATAAATAATAAATAAATTACTGTTTTTATGCCAAATTATACAAATTTTCACATCACGCCGATATGATAGTTGAAAGAAGTCCATTACGAAAAAGAATAAATACAAACCAGCTTTCGCCACGATTTTTTCTATCAGCTACTTATTTGCGGGTAAAACAAAACGAACTCTGCGAATTTTTTCCGACAAAATAAAAGGACAACATTTTTTTGGTTTCGGTACATATGCCGTACTCATTTGGTCCTGAAACTTAATGTCCTTTTGTTTGCATGAAGCAACTCTGTGATTAACGCTACGTAAATGTCTTTACTTCTTGTCCGTTTGAATACCATATTTGTTTTTTAAAATGAAACATTATTTTAAAAGAGAGTACCAAAGTATTAAGCAATCTTAAGGGGGAAAAAAACGTTTTCAAGAGCACGCAAAAACGAATAGAAATAAAATGTTTTGTTTTGGTTTTCTCGTTTTCCAGAGCACTTCTGATTACAAAAATAAAGTATATTGTTATACTTAATATATTTTATTTTTAAAGCTTGAGCTAGTTTAACAAAGCTTATTATTTGTTAAAAATTTTAAAAGTTGTCTTTTTTGCTTTATGTTAACGACATTATTAGCAACTTTTTATGCTTCAATTTCACGCAATTTAGTAAGATATCAACACACCTCGATTGAACCTATATGCAAAGTTTACATCTTGTTATTTGTCACTCTGTTCAACTGAAGATCTTAAGACCACTTGAGCTTCCCAAGTTTATTAAATAGATATAAATTTATAAGTACACACATGTGCGTTTACTTGTCTCATTTGCTCACAAAACAACAACAAGGAAAATCAAGTTACTGGCTGTTTAATGAAAGAACAATGTATAGAAGGGGTTCCAGATAATTTCTACCCCTTACTACAATGTAATTTAAGCTGCCTGAGCTCAAGTGCTGGCAATTCTTTTGATTTTTTTTTTCTTTTTGCCATAACTTAAACAAATATGCAAACATTACTTTACACTTTACAAACAGACGACAACTCTAACCCTGCCAGCACACGCCCCCTGACAACCCTGTACACATGCCAACATGGCAACACTTTTAATTTAAGCACACTTAACACCTCATAAAACAGACAACGAAGAGAGAACTTCAATTGAGCGACTGCCTCTGAATGACTTTGACTGACGACTGACTGACTGACTGAATGGCTGTGAGGATATTTGTCAAAAGGCATGACTTGGCATCTGTTAAATAGTATCTACAAGCACCAATACATAAAAAAAAAAAATTATATACATTTTATATATTTTAATTTGAACATTTAAGTGCCAGGCAGTCAACAACGACTTCCATGCAATTAGGTTGAAAAAAGGGTTGGTTGGCTCTCATACTTTTAACCCTAAACACGATACGCATATATATACATATATATTTAGGCCTGTATTAAACATCGTATCTGTTTTTGTAGCTTTTGTATTACCCTGAAAGAGCGTATATTGTTTGGAAATAATGCGTCAATCGGCTCGTTTAGGTATATGAATTTTTAGGCTGTACAGAAGGATCTGTTCTGTGGCGGATATATGTATATGCTTGATAAGCATTTTCAGAATTACTGTTAATTTAAATTAAGTTTACCATCTTCACCATTGGTACTGATGTCTATAAAATAAACATGTAGGCAACTGTTTGCTGAAGAATTTTACTGTCTATTGCTTATAATTCACAACCGATTTATGGCTCGGTCAAAAGTTAAAACTTTTTTGTGTATTTCATATTGATATAATATGATTATTACTTAATCCCTTCGTTGATTTTTAAAAATAACTCGTTCATTTACATATTCACCCCAATACGTCAGCAAATTTCCATACTTAGGAATAGTGAAAGGTCCTCCTGGTACGTCAGCGAACTATGAAACTCACAAGCACTTAAACATAACTTATATAAAGTTTACTATAGATACTAGTCGTCTAAACAGACATAACATAAGAGCTGTTACTAATAGTTTTCACGGTGGAAAAGGATACAACTTTATGTTATATTGATCTAGTAGAGCTAATCCTGCAGTTATTACAAAAATGTTGTAAGAAAATGAATTTATTTCAGTATGCTTTCGTACTGCTATAAAGAGGAGTTTCGCATCGGATTAACGCTTCTTTGCGGTTCTTCCTAACAAGCATAGAGTATATGAAAGTCGACCACACTTAATGATTTGCTGCCATTTGTAATTCGGTTTTTCTGGCATTTGCTTGATTGCTACTTTTGGAAAATTAAACTTGAAAGTTGTTAAATTTCCCTTGTCATTGGCAAGGACACGTGCGTGTCCTTCTCAACCCTTTTTTGGAGAGCTGCCTTGTGTCGTTGTTGTTGCTGTTGCTTTTGCTGTTGTTTATCTTAAGAGTGCTTGACAAGCTGCAACTGCCCTGCCCTGCCCCCTGCCCTTTACCACTCATAACTAAATTAAAATTTTAAGTGTTTTGCTGCTCTATCTCGAGCGAGCTCTCTCCAGCGCTCACTCTCTCTTTTTGTTTGCTCACTCTCCTTTTTGTTTGCGTTTTCTATATCACGGCTCATAATTTGCTGCATTAACTCCTAACTGACTGATATAAGTAGATATATGCATATCCTATATAGCATGTATATGGCACTATATGTTACACTTGAGTAGCTGTGCTCTATTCACAGCTCATAACAATTCCTGTTTATGCTGATTTTTATGCCACACACTCTTGGAGTCCTGGTTACACTTTCTTACAGCCATGGCCATTATGTCTGCTATGAATAAATAAGTGAGTCGGTGTTGCTCCACTGCTGCTACTTAGCGTAGCCCATGGTCCTGGCCACATTCAAATGTCCTGTACGTTGCTTATTTGCCATGTAATCTTAAGCGACAGCATTTGTTTACTTATTTATGCACTTGACTACCGAAAAACGCCTAAAAGCATACAAAGGTTTTTCCATTCTGACTTGACTCTGACTTGGCTGCCTTTTGCCGTGCAACTTAAAAATCACAATGGGGTTTTGGCTCAGCCAGAGATAAGCGAGCAAAACTCTACTCTCAGAGTGACTCCTCCTGCACAGAAACTCAGTCTCCTTCCGTTTTGTGTGTATTTTTATGCTTTTCGTGTGAGATTTTTATTGTGTGTACACTGTACACATATCTGTGCTTGCTATCTGCCACGTTTGTTGCCACTGCCCCACCCCCCAAACATGCTACAGTCTTGGCCTCTGTTGCGGCTTTTATTATTTAATGGAGCACAAAATGCATTTTACTTGCCGCCAGCGCCCCCAAAAGCATGCTAACCTTAACTCTGATGTACGATATTCTGTGGCTCTGTGTGTGTTTGTGATTTTTGCCGTTGTCTGCCTTTCGAATGTGTTTTTTTTTGGGGTGGTTCATTCAAAAAATTAATAATTTATATATGAAAATGTGCGTTAAGAACTCTCATTCCCAGTTCCAATCCCAATCCCATCTCCCAAGATCCCAGTTTCCCGAGACTGTTTGCCAAATTGCTTAAAAGATGTGCGGCGCGTATTTAGGCTGAGTCATCTGCTTCTTCTTCTATTGCCAAGGTCATAAGTAGGACTTTACCGTGATTCGGCTTCATTGTACGCCGTACGCCATTCGTAATTTGCTTAATAAAACGTGACACGAGTTGTATTTGGAATATGCATAAAATATAAGTAATGTTTTTGTTTTAACGTATTACTTTTGCAATTTATAAATTGCATGCCAGCAAAAAACTTAACTCTCTGTTCTATCTCTGCTCAACTCTCCCTACTCCTGCTGGCTTTGTGAATTTTTCTTTTTGTCCTGTCGCCTTGTCGCCCTTCATTTGGCGTGAGTTTGATATATGAGCAGGGTGGGACAACTGCACTTAGCAATAGCCTTCCAATAGCCTTTGGCATTAGCTAAATGGCGCAACACAGTTGCTTGGAGCGGCTCTTAGCATAAGTCAATGAAGCTTAGGAGAGTTGGATGAAAATGTGGCAGAAAGTTGGCAGAGAACATGTTTGAAAAAAAAGCTGCAAATATTCTTGGTATGTGCATAAATTTGCTTCAGGGGTAGGTAAAAGTCAAATCATAACTCTAGGGCATAAGCTGACAAAACAAACTGTACGGATGCCACATGAAGAATTTATGTTTTCCTATAAGGATCACACTGAAATATGAGGCAATTTCCTAATAAAATTACAAAAAGTTGAGATTTTGAGGTACGTAGATGAAATCTTAAAATAAATCAAACTTAATGGTATTTGGTTTAGTTTTATCTAGAAACGGGCGACCTACTTTGTGATCCCCATGCTAAAAAGTTGCTTGATGAAAGTGACCAATATGTTGGGGTTCATAAATAAACGTAGTCCACTACATTGCAAGAGAACGTAGGTGGTTATTCTTGTGGTAGCCTTTAGGTAGCCGTTCAGATTTGGTGCATGAAGGCGCCAACGAAACAATTAAGTATTCAGAAGTTCCAAAATAGGGTCCTCTTAAAATAGTACTTAAGACCATCTAAAGAAACAGGTCAGCTGAGAGGCCTAACCTCTTGAAAGAACCCTCTTTCGAAAGCCAATGATATACGCATATCAACCTTATCCACCAGTAATTCAGTATGGCTAAAACCGTCTTCTAGTCACAGATAGTTTCAGCTGCTCAGGCTGGATTGAGACTTCAAAGCAACTACCGAAGGAGAAAATCGGGAGAACGCTCTCAGTGAAATTCGCCATCGTTAAGTAATCCAGATTAGAAATGTCTTGGTCCCACCAATATTAAAGACGAGGTAGATTCTATTTTAGGCGACTCGGACACTTCGTTGAAGAATTCAAATAATGGGTGGGGTAGTTTCATTAAGGTCGATTGAGTTGCATAGAAGAAAATCTCAGTGGTCGAATCACCTTTCCAGAAATGGTGAAAAAAATTCAAATTTACAATAATATCTTGATGGTAAGGATTGGCAACAATGAAGAAGCTGAGATTAATTCAAGGTTTGGGGAACTTCAAGGATCTTATAATAATAGAGATATCAACGTTAATGAATATTGCTGGGAAAAGTCTTTTCTAAATGAGAACAACGTTAAGAAAAATACGACGTCGTCTTCAAAAAACTGAGCTCTTGATAAAAAAAAAATACAAAAGAACTGCTCTGAGTGTTATATTTAGTCTACTTAAATGAATTTCATGCCGTAATGGCTATCCTATACAATCACATTTATAACATACCATTATTGTAAGTAATTTTAAATGTCTTGGCTAATTGAAATTGCCAACAAATCCCTTGTTGTTGCCAGCGAAGCCCATGGAGAGCGACAAACTCGTGTCATTTCAAATTGAATTGAAAATGAAAATTTAAATTGATATTGCCAGCAATTAAAGATCTTGCCTTATACTCAGTGCCGTCAGGTATGCAAAAATTTCAACGACCGCAGGCTCAAACACTTTGCATAACATTAAACAGCATAAATAGGGGAAACTTTTGTTTTTGCTTAAATTTCTGGGTTTTATTTTTTCAAATTTTTTTTTTTGTATATCATTTTACTTGGCATTGGCTTTTGGTCTACCGCAGAGCGCCATAAAATATGCAGCAACAAAGGTAAAGCCAAGCGAAATGCTGGCACAGAGCAAAGCGCCTAAAAGCATATTTCAATTAAACCATCACCTTGAATTATTCTCACGAGTCAAAGCGAGCGCACGAAGGCCCCTGATGCCCAGCCTAAAAGCTTGCTACAGTTTTTCATTTTCTTGTCGGTATTTGTTGGTATTTTTTAATTTTAATGTTTTCATTCAACAAAAAGAAGAAGCCAACAAATACATACGCACTCATACATATAAAAAAGGTAAAACCGCCGCTCGTCAAAATTTGCATTTAAATGAGGCTCAGAGAAGACGCAGGCGGCACCGGGCTTGGGCTTGACGTACTGACGAGTGTCTGATGGGTGAGCGCCCGTTTCTGACGTTTTTTTTATGTGGGTGATGTGGATGGTGATGGTGATGGGCAGGTTAAAATATTTTTTATGATTGCGGTGAGCTACCAAATTGTCAGTGGGTCGCTCTATCTGTCTTTCTGTGTGCCGGTCTCCAGCTCTATCTGTCTGTTGTTGCTGTTCTTGTATATAAATTTTGTTGTACGCTTCGCTGCATAATATGTAAATATGCATTAATGTGTGTGTGCGAGAGTGTGAGTGTGTGTGTGTGTGTGTGTGCGGGTCAGTGGACACATACAATAAAAGTTGACGACTGAGCGGGACAAAGTTTAAATAAAATGATGTAAGTTGTTTCCAGATCTTACACTGTCGCTCTTTTCCTGCGGCTCAACAATTTTAATTAACAAATTTTGTGATTTACATGCAGCATAGTGTGGCATACTTTACGGCTTTAATGGTATATGTAAAATATACAGCACCATAGCATACTTTACGGCATGCAAAAAATTACAATTAAAAGCCGGAGCAGCCAGCAGCAGCAACAACAACAAATGTAAATGCCTTAGACAGCA
Source organism: Chymomyza amoena (assembly GCA_037043745.1). Taxonomy (NCBI): domain Eukaryota; kingdom Metazoa; phylum Arthropoda; class Insecta; order Diptera; family Drosophilidae; genus Chymomyza; species Chymomyza amoena. The sequence continues at coordinate 173,472 of JBAMAX010000017.1, forward strand.
GAGAGTAAACCGGCAACAGACTCAGACTCAGTCACGTGGCAACTGCTGCATGTGTGTGTGTGGGTGTGTGTATCTGTGTGGCAGCGTGGCAGCGTATGTGCTTGAGTTGGCTATGCAAAAATGCTTACTCACTCTGCAACGTGACGTTGGCGTCGTCGCTTTACCAAAAATTTTCGGCATAAATGCCATAAACAGTTTATTTAGCAACGGAAAATTAACTGCATAAAGCTGCCGAAAAAAAAAACAAAAACATAAACACACAGATACACAACTACAGACAAGCCGAAGACTTACACAGAGGCAAACAATGTTACCCAGGACTGCCATAGCCTCGACGCTTTATGACGTTTTACTTCATGTGCAGCTTCATAATTAAGTGGCATTTTGGCTAAGAGAGTGAGTGGCGTGTGGGGGGATGTGACGTGCCACAGAGGCACAACTACCCACTAGTTGAAGTTTTTGTTACCCCTGTTGTTGTTGTTGTTGTCTCGCCGGCACACTGGGGAGCTTTTAGTTTTGAGCCACATGAGCGCTGCTTGGCTCATAACCCAAATGGGGTCAACTAAGGCCATTAAAATGCAATAGACATTGGTACATAGCCAGCCACATGTACCAAAGCACATACAAACGCACATTGATATTTGTATGCATGTGGGCATGTGGTATATAGGAAAGATGAAGCACATAAAAAGTTAGCAGCTTATTGTGTACTTACTAATTTTACGACTAGACTTGTTAATGGGTAGAAGGAACTTACCTGAAAAGAGATAAAAATAAATGTGAAAATTAATATTATGAATGGAATTGAAAAAGCTGGAAATTTAATTTAAGCTTTAAGCAGTTAAGTCGCTTGAAGTGGCTGAATTCTTAAGAAAATTTGAGGCAGTGGTCACACTAGCTTTGTATTCCATGCAAAAGTCAAAGATTCCTTAAAGTTTTCATTTAAAGCTGTTTCATCTCAAGCAATATTTTGAATTAATTGTTAAGAGATAATTCAGATGCTTATTTTTGCGTATAGAAATGAAGCAGTTAAGTCGATAGAATTGGCTAAATTCTTAAGAAAATTTTAAGCTCTTAAAACAAAAAACTTAAAGAGAAACTTAAAAAGAAAAACGAAACAAAGTTTTCATTTAAAGCTTAAATAAAAAGATAATTTTTTCGCCTCGCTCATTTTTCTTCAAAGTTACTCCCTTGGAAAGTCATAATGCCGCCTAAAAAGATTTACTACAATAAATTTTATTAATTAGTGAACGATAATCCAGATGTTTGTTAACTTTAGAATCTGTTTTAAAAATTAAATGGTTTTCACTTTAACAAGATACTACAATATTTATAATCTGTAAAAAATGACTTTGCGCTGATAGATGCTATTTTTATAGTTTCATTTAAAAGCGAGCAGTTCCTATTTTTCACTAAAATCTTTGTCAAATGGCCATTGATGACGTAAGCGTCGTGAGATAATTAACAGCAGAAAGATTTTTAAATGATATTAAAAAACCCCTTAAAAAGCTGATGCTGCTTTCAAATGGTCTTATCTCTATGAAGATATTACTCTTTATGTGCTGCTTAAAGCTAATGCTCCTAAATGAAGGCTTAAAGGGAAAATGCTTCAATCAAAACACTTTAATATGCCAGCACACAGTAAACTTTGTTGCGGGTGTTAAACCGAAGTAGTAGAAAAAAATGAAAAAAAAATGTCATAAAAATTCTATTTTCGTATAAAATTTCGAAAGTAATCTAATAAATATTGATTTTCATTCGTCATCGAGGCAACGACTACGACAGTGAAGGCAACGGCGACAACAACATCATCATCAACAGAAAATGTCTAAGTCTAAAGGGTCGCGTGGGCGCGGTGTTGTAACCCTATATGAATACACACACACACATACACACACACCCTGAGAACACACTCAACACACTGTCAGGCATACTCAATAGTCGTTATTTGATATAGTCAAACCAAGCAGGCAAGCCAGCAAGCAAGCAAGCAGGATAGCAACCCATGATGAAACGTGCCTGGGCGGCTGACCAGTGTGACCACACGTAAGGGACCGAACGTTCAGTCCGGGCGTCCAGAGCGGTAGAGCTACCCAAAATGCTAGAAGGGATGAAATCATGCGCGCAACTCGTTTTTGGGCAAGGGCATGGTGGCAGGGAGGCTAGGGTTTTTTGGACGTTGACCAAGCGCACACAGTTCATTCAATCATTCAAATGTCCTTTGAACTATAAAAATACATGACACTAATAAAGAAAACGAACAAATGACACGACAGTTCGTACCGAGACCGTAGAGTTCTGGGACCGGACAACCAACCGACCAAGCAACCTCCTACGTACGATAAGCAGCCAAGGCGCGCTTTGCACACGGAACTGGACGTGCTGGGAGCTCACGGAGTATAGTAACTATACTATATATGTAGGTAGGGAAGTATAACGAAAAAAAAATTGCTATTTAGAGCAATTTATAAGCATACTTTGAGGCGCGCACAGAACACCACACGACATTTGACATTTACGAGTGTGCCGCATTGGAGGAGTTAGATCTCTCCTTCTGCAGCCATAAATTTGTGAGCGCGGCTACGTTTTGTAGCTATTTATTGCATTTTTATGTAAAATGCGCCAAACGGTATGCAATATAGTATATATTTTCTTTTCGTTGTTTGTTTTGGGACACACGCGGGGCTTTAAATGTTGTTTATGAGCTAAGGGTAGATAAATCGAAGATGCTTCCCCCCAAACACTGACAACTTCGTTAAGTTGTATTTTTCGTTTTTTGTGACAATTAAAGGACATTTGAAAGTATTTTTTTTATAGCCTACCTAAGGGTATCAAGGAAAGGGCAGGTTATTGTGCGTGTTTGGCATTTTGTATACTTCAATGAGTTTTTAGGCAATGTCCTATTGTTAATGTGCTCTTTTTTTTTGGAATAAATCTCTTTTGTAAGTGCGTGGATCCTAAGCTAATTTAATGCCTGATTTTTTTGCGCACTTGATAACTTCTTAAAGCTTGAAAATGCTGTAAGCTAATCGTTTTGGTTTAGTGTTATTTTAAAAATACCCAAAAAATAAAAACCAGCTGATTACAATATTTAGATAATAATAATTTTAGCCGCTGCAGCATAACTTAATGTCCTGTTGACAGATTACAAACAAAAAAATGTTATTTTTCCGTGTTATTAAAACTTATGAAAATAACAAAAAATTCACATGAAAATACTAACATATTGCATGAATAGATTTTACAGTGTGACCAAAGGTTAATCTAAGCTTCTGTTTTAACAGTGTAATTAAACTGTTAAAGATGATGCAGAAGATTTTTTTGAGCTAAACGCTACCAAAAGAGATCATAACAATAAACAAAGTTTTTTTATGTTGTTTAGATTTCTCTTTTCAATCTTCACGATTTTAATGAATTATACATTTTTTTGTATTATAATTTAAAAGAAAAGTCGATCTATTTATTCTGTTATGACAATAATCCAAACACACAGCGGTGTATCTATTATAAATGTTGGTGACGTCTTAATAATATGCAAGTTAGAGCTGTAAAGATGCTAAAAAACTATCTTTAAAAATGTTCAGACATTTAGTTCGGCGCAGGTCTTTAAAAAATTGTTGAGCCTTGTTATTGGATTCTTATTAGGGAGCTTGTACTTTTAGTATTTTTTTTTCATTTCAATGACTTTTAGTATTTTTAGTACTTTTGACACTTAAAGTTCACTTTATTTATGTCCTGCGAAGCTATGACTTAATTTAAAGTGGGAAAAAATATTGTTGTGACACCTGATAAAGTTCCCTTGCAAGGTATTTTGCTGGTACGAATTTTCAATAAAAAAAAAAACATACACGATCATAAATATCAAATAATTTAAAAGAATCCCATCAATTGCCAAAATATGGGTGTGCCGTTTTACGCATAGGGCCATGCTACATACTTTTATTTCCGAACATTGCTTGCGTTTTAATGATCTCAAAGAGTTCTCATCTCTCTTTTATTGGCCACAACAACTTTACAATCAAAGCTCTATTGCCCAAAATTTCATAGCATACCTTATAGAGCTACTCACAATTTAATATGATTTATATGCATGCTGTGTGTGCATGTATGTGTGTGAGTGTCTGTGTGCACGTTTTTATGGCCATATGCCCAATGTGGGCAAGCCACAACAACAACAACTACTACTACCAAAACAAGCCACACAAATCAAAGCGCGGCGCAGCGCCTAAAATGCTGTTAAGGCCAAAAAAGCGAAAGGCGAACACCAAGCTGCATTAAACTATACCAGTTCTGACCATGGCCGAAACTCAGAGCCCATGTAATCTCTGTTGACCATAAAGATTTATAGACTATTGTGTGTTGTCGTCGCAGTCTCCGTCTCCGTCGTCGTCGCAGCCGTAGCCACGGCAATGAAAAGGAAACTTTTTGCAACTTATCGCCAAACTTTATGCAATAATTTATATATATTGGGCCGCGCTTAGCAATATATAAGCATAAAAAAAAGGGCAGCAACAACAACACAAAAGGCAATACACATAATAGATGCAGCAAAAACAACAACAGACGGCCAAATAACCGCAGCCGATGTAACGTATGTAAGTAAAATGGACAAAAAAAGAAAATCAGAATAAAAAAAAAATGGTGAATCGATCCAGGCGATATCCGACACGGGGATACCCTGCACACTGACAATTGTGGATGTATTCAAGCACTTTGCAGTTGTTGTTACTTTGCAACAAAAGTCAACGATTCTTTATTTACAAGGTTCACACATTGCATTTCGGTGCCTCAGCTTGTTTATTAATAGATCATTTATGAGCAACAAGAAGAATTGGAAAGCGGTAGATGAGATACATCCTATGAATAGACACATCATTATGTGGTATACGGATGGGTTTCTTGCCAAAGAAGGCACCGGACTGAAAGTGGCCGGCCCAAGAACGCGATTGTCAGAAGCTCTGGGTATATACACCAATGTATTTCAGACAGAAGTATGTTTGATAGGTCGATGTGTGGTCATTAATCTGGATAGGAAATGAAAAGACACAGATAATGCCATACAAACAGTCAAGCCGCGATCAATGCGGTAACTATCTTAAAGATTAAATCAAAGTTGGTTCGGAAAACTAAAGCCAAACTCAAGCATCTGAGACAATTGAATAAAGTCTCCCTGACAACGAACTGGCGGGAATGGCTGCTACGAAACACTAGTAGGGCCTGAACCTTAGATAGCTACTAAGAAAAGAGAAAAGGTCCAGACGAGAAATGGACTAGACCGGCAAAGCATGTTTACTTCTCTATATATACATGCAACTGTGACGTGCTTGCTCGGCGGGCATAGGATATCGATGTATGACATCACCACACTAGACCCATCTCAAATAGTTAAATTTGCTGCAGATATAGAGCTAGCTGAGAAGCTCTAGGACTAAAAGAGAGCATAATAGATCCTACGGGTCTACTCTATTATTATTAAGAGATTTGTGTCGATGAAAATGTCATCAATGAAACACAAATGTACCGAAAAGTTCCCATCAAATTGCCCTCAAACATAGCAGCTCAAATCTATAATACTCGATGGGCATAGGGTATCAAAAATGGTAAAAAAAAAACCATTGCATGGTGCATGGCGTCTGCGGCAGGAACGCGATAAAAAATTAAAAACTTGCTCCTTCGATACACCTAAGCGGTGTAACTGGTTATTCTGGGGTCTGGGGCAGTGGATGGTCTGTGGCGGGGGGGTAGAGACGGGTGCACGCGAACGCGCAAAGTGTAAAAGAAAAACTTTTCAATGAGTTTTTCCTGTTGGCGGCGGCGGCGTCGGAGGCGTCTGTTATGAGCTGTTGCCTTGCCGCTTGCCTCATGCTTCGTGCCACTTGCTTATTGTTGTTTGCGTTTTAAATAGACTCAAGTGCTGTTGTTGTTGTTGTTGCTGTGATTGTGATTGTTGTTATTGTTGGGAATGCAGCGTCATTGTCTGAAGTGCGTTTCGGTTTGCTACTTTTGCCTCATTGTGTTGTGTGCCGGAGCTGGAGCTGGAACCGGGCTTGGATGCTGCTCTGCTGCTTCTGTTACAAAATCAATCGATAGTTAATGGAAAATCGTTATTAATAAAAACTTTGTCCACACACTCGGGGAGAGCATGAGAGTGTCGAGAGAGAGTGTGGGTAAGTAAGCGTTCACCAATTGAGCGTGCAGTGAGCCATAGCAAAGTGCTTGATAAAGCGGCAAGCGGCAGGAGAAGCAAAAAGTGAGTGTAAGCCGTCAAACAATAAAAGAGAGACAAAAAAGAAAAATGGAGGAGACAGAGAAAAGCATTGGCTGCATTTAAGTAGCAAAAGTTTTTTGTAATTTCATTTAAGTGTGAAAAGTTGCGCCGGGCACATAAAAAATATGAGTGCGAGTCTCTTTTTTTTGTAGCATATTTTTAAATTGTTTGGAGTGTATTCTCATTTTTGCCTTTTTTGCATGTAATGGAGTGGGAAAAGCGACGCACAGCAGTCGTCAAAATTGCAACACAATAGCAACAAAACTCTTTGCAGTCTTTTGGGTGCACAGCGTGTTGCCAAGTCCATAGTTTGTCTCTGGCATTTGCACCTACAAACAAAGTTTTGGGCCAATTTATTTCGTTGTCGTTTGGCACTGGCATTGTAAGCGTCTAAAAGTATGCTTGATTGTGAGATTTAAGAAAGTTTTTTGGTTCAATAGCTGCCACAAAAAAAAAGTTTAATGACAGTTTAAGTAGTTTGACAGCACTGCGCCTGCAGTTATGCAACATTTTAATGGCCTCAAACACACACGCACATGAGCCAAACGAGTCAGAAATTGCTTTTTAGATAAATTCATTACTTGCTCGTAAAAAGTCCTTTTCATTTTAGTTTATTTTATAGTTATAACCCAAAAATTCGACGCTAAATTTTTATGTTGTGCCCAGCGCTTTAAAAAGTTTTTGGTACGCTCATCAAAATACAACATTCTGAGCTTTTTATGAATGCTACTTACGCCTTAAAGCAGCCACACTGTTTATTGCAACAAAATGCCATAAATAAGGCAGGATACAGCGCTTGGGAGTAAGCATAAATGTTAAACTTTTAACGTTTTTCGTAATCACATCAAGACAACGTAACGGCACACGCATGACTACTGTTATAGATACGGCCGGACGGTTGCATACATTTTGGTGTTTTTGGCCCAGTGCTGCTGATTTATTGCAACAAAGTTTATCATGCATATTTTATGCGTGTAAATGTTGCCATCATAAAATGTCTTAAAGACAGTTTGCAGCGCCAGCCACACGCATGACCCGCCTGGGCCCCATTTTGGGCGCCAGCCACACACTGTGCGTGTGTGTGTGTGTGTGTGAGGAAAAACGTTTTTTATGCGTACGAGCTGTAATGGCAACCAATAAAGCGCTATTTAATGCAGCAAATTGGCATTTTATTAGCGACCCATAGCCGACAATGTTTGCCAAGCAGCCTCCACTAATTTACGCCCCATCTTGGGCGCCACATTGTCAGTGTTGGCTTCTTCGTAGGTCATAATAAAAATGAGTGTTGAAAACTTTTAACAAACGACAAAATACCAGTCAAATATGCCCCTTCCTAAGTACGCTATGGCAAGCGTTAAAAAAAATATCGATCGATACATTTTGCTAAAAGGATGTGACGTCCCAGTCCCAGTTACAGTTGTGCTGTTGTTGTTGTTGTTGTGCTGCTGTGTGAGGGTTGGCAACATTTTGAGGTCGTCGCCTCAACGCCATGTTGCCGCGCATCTTGGGCATAACTCAAAGTTTACTCAAGTTACTTGGGCGCTAGCAGCGACAAGACAGAAAACTTTGTACTTTACATCATTAAAAAGTTTTCCTTTTTTTCTTCAACTCAATGCTTTGCTTTGCTGTGTGCTGATTTTTTTTCTTCTGCGTTTCTTACACTCCTTTTGTCGCTTGCATATCCTTTTTTTTTTCTTGTATTTAGTTTAAAGCTCAGCGAAAAGCGAGAGACAGTGAACGAACAAGAGCATGAAGTTAGTTTGCAAGCTTAGATATTGACAGTTCTCTATCAATAGGATATATAATGCTTAACATATACTAGATCCAACAAGAGAACTTGCTGAATTTGTGCATTTTAAGACAAATTGATGCAAACATAGCTGGCTTTAAGGAGACTCAAACTTTTGGTTTCTTAAGATTTTTTTAATGAGGGAATGAGGAAAAAAATACCGTAAGTTTAAAAATAAGTAATATTTATACAAACCAAAAAAAAAATAAACATTAAAATAAATATATTCTTTAATTTTTTATTATTTGAAAAAATAATATTAAAGTTTTTAACTTTGGTTAAAAATAAAAAACAGGATCAAAATTGAAATTCAAAAAAATTTTAATACAAAAAAATAAATAAAAAATTCTAGTAAGGCTCCATCAAATATGTTCCATTATAATAAGTACTAAGCACGAAATTTATCAAACTATATTTTATTTTTAACCCCCGACGCAAAAAGAGGGGTGTTATAAGTTTGACGTGTCTGTTTGTCTGTCTGTCTGTCTATGGCATCGTAGCTCCCGAACGCATGCAGTGATTTCAATTTAGTTTTTTTTGTATTAAAGGTGACTTATGTGCGAGTGTTGTTAGACATGTTTGATGAAAATCGGTTGAGCCGTTTAAAAGTTGTGGGGAGTAAAAGTGGGGAGAAAAACATCAACTTTGTCCGATTGGCTTAAAATTTGGTCCTATTGTAGCTGACGACGTCACTGATTCGAATCTGAGGTTATTTTTGCTCTATCTCTTCTCGTTTAGAAGTAATGGCCATTTGAAGTTAAAAACATAAACTTTGTCCGATTGGCTTAAAATTTGGTCCTATTGAAGCTGACGACGCCACTGATTCGAATCTGAGGTTATTTTTTCTCTATCTCTTCGCGTTTTTGCTCTATCTCTTCGCGTTTAGAAGTTATGGCCATTTGAAGTTAAAAACATAAACTTTGTCCGATTGGCTTAAAATTTGGTCCTATTGAAGCTGACGACGCCACTGATTCTAATCTGAGGTTATTTTTGCTCTATCTCTTCGCGTTTAGAAGTTATGGCCATTTTAAGTTAAAAACATAAACTTTGTCCGATTGGCTTAAAATTTGGTCCTATTGAAGCTGACGACGCCACTGATTCGAATCTGAGGTTATTTTTTCTCTATCTCTTCGCGTTTTTTCTCTATCTCTTCGCGTTTAGAAGTTATGGCTATTTGAAGTTAAAAACATAAACTTTGTCCGATTGGCTTAAAATTTGGTCCTATTGAAGCTGACGACGCCACTGATTCGAATCTGAGGTTATTTTTTCTCTATCTCTTCGCGTTTTTGCTCTATCTCTTCGCGTTTAGAAGTTATGGCCATTTGAAGTTAAAAACATAAACTTTGTCCGATTGGCTTAAAATTTGGTCCTATTGAAGCTGACGACGCCACTGATTCTAATCTGAGGTTATTTTTGCTCTATCTCTTCTCGTTTAGAAGTAATGGCCATTTGAAGTTAAAAACATAAACTTTGTCCGATTGGCTTAAAATTTGGTCCTATTGTAGCTGACGACGTCACTGATTCGAATCTGAGGTTATTTTTTCTCTATCTCTTCGCGTTTTTTCTCTATCTCTTCGCGTTTAGAAGTTATGGCTATTTGAAGTTAAAAACATAAACTTTGTCCGATTGGCTTAAAATTTGGTCCTATTGAAGCTGACGACGCCACTGATTCGAATCTGAGGTTATTTTTGCTCTATCTCTTCGCGTTTAGAAGTTATGGCCAGTTGAAGCTAAAAATACAGCAAATCTATTAAATACGATAATGATGCTTGTCAACAAATTATGCAATTAGATGTTCGTAAAGCCATATGAAATGCCGATGGGCTTGCCAATCATTTAATGTCTGTTTGTCTGTCTGTCTATGGCATCGTAGCTCCCGAACGCATGCAGTGATTTCAATTTAGTTTTTTTGTCTTAAAGGTGACTTATGTGCGAGTGTTCCTAGACATGTTTGATGAAAATCGGATAAGCCGTTTAAAAGTTGTGTGGAGTTAAGGTGGGGAGATTAACCGAATGTCTGCAAATATACAGCTTTTTCAACTGTCGTCCTTTGCAACTTATGTGCTGTAACCGCCCAACATAAAATGATAGGAAACATTGTTCGTAAAACTTCATAAAACACCATATATATTTCGTCTACTACAAGTCCACCAAAAACTTCTTGAGATATTTATAATTCTTGTAAACGTAGATGAATACTTCGTAAAACTTCATAAAACACCATATATATAGTTGATGAATACTTCGTAAAACTTCATAAAACACCATCGATATTTCGTCTATCACAAGTCCACCAAAAACTTCTTGCGATATTTATAATTCTTGTAAACGTAGATGAATACTTCGTAAAACTTCATAAAACACCATCGAAATTTCGTCTATTACAAGCCACCAAAAACTTCTTGAGATATTTTTAATTCTTGTAAACGTATATGAATACTTCGTAAAACTTCATAAAACACCATATATATAGTTGATGAATACTTCGTAAAACTTCATAAAACACCATCAATATTTCGTCTATCACAAGTCCACCAAAAACTTCTTGAGATAACAAATTATGCAATTAGATGTAAGTATAGCCATATGGAATGCCAATAGGCTTGCCAATCATTTAAATGAAATAAAACTAACTTATCCTAAGCTACCTATAAAAAGTATGAAATAAAAATTAAATTAAAAATTTAAAAACCCCGATACAAGAACTTAAGTAATTTTCATTTAAAAAGTAAAAAATAATAAAAGAAACTTAATGTTAAAGTACCTAAGAATCTATTAATAATTCTAAAAAAATACGTCGCGTTGGGGGACCGCTACTAAACTAACAATTTAAATACAAATAGTCTAATTAAGCAAAAAAGATTAACTTAAAAACAAAATTAAGAAAATACTTCAAAAACTTTCATAGAATTTCTTCAAAAAATTTGCATGTAAGATACGACCGTCAACGACGTCTGCCCTCGCGTGTCCCCCAACACGACGTATTTTTTTTTGAATTATTAATAGATTCTTAGGTACTTTAACATTAAGTTTCTTTTATTATTTTTTACTTTTTAAATGAAAATTACTTAAGTTCTTGTATCGGGGGTTTTTTAAATTTTTAATTTAATTTTTTTACTTAAATATTTAATAGAAATTATATATTTATTTATATTACTTTTGAGTAGTAACGCCCTTTAAGTTCATCTACGAAAATATATGAAAAATGTATTTTTTACTGGGCGCAATCAGGGGTAGAGAACTTTTTGGGACTCAATCCCAAACTGAAACTATGGCTTTTCTTATTTATTTAGTGGATCTTTAGCAATCCATAGCAACACCTCCCTAAGCTCTGTATTCTTGAATTAAAAAAAAATTATTTGAAACAATTATAAATAAAGGGTGATTCATAAAGACCTTTTTTTCAATAGATATTTTCGTGTGGATCACGTGTGATCCATGACAGCTGTCAAAGGCAAAGTTGTTCAGTATTCATTGGCACATCATCATGGAAAGCCGAATGATCTTCCTGCACGTTGCCGTTTTAGTGAATGGGCTCTTGGTAAGATCGACGAAAATCCGTTGTTTTCGACCAAAATTTTGTTCAGTGATGAGGCCCACTTTTGACTCCACGGTTTCGTGAATAAGCAAAATCGCCGTATTTGGGGAGAAGATCAACCCGAAGAGGTTCACCAGCTGCCATTATATCCAAGAAAAACAACGGTTTGGTGCGCTTTGTGGGCTGGTGGCCACTGATTGTCCGTATTTTTTTAAAAATGAGCAAGGTGCGAAAGTTACCATCAATGGCGCACGTTATCGGACCATGTTAACGGACTTTTTGCTGTCTGAAATTATTGCCCGTGATCTCGACGACATTTGGTTCCAACAGGATGACGCTCCGGTTCACATTGCCAATGAAACAATGGCTCTATTGCGAGGTCAATTTGGTGAGAGATTAATTTCACATACGGGACCCGTACCTTGGCCGCCAAGATCCTGCGATATCACACCGCTCGACTTTTTTCTTTGGGGTTACGTAAAGTCAACAGCTTACGCGGACAAACCAGCAACGATTGAGGCCTTGGAATCCAACATTACTCATGCTATTGGCCAAATACCAGTGGAAATGCTTGAACGAGTCATGGAAAATTGAACCTTCAGGATGGACCATTTAAAACGCAGTTGCGGCCTACATTTGAACAAGATTATTTTTAAAAAATAAATGCCATAAAATATCCTTTCGAAATCATAAATAAAGATCACATCATTCCTTTAAAATTTGGATTTGCCAAATCATTAAAAAATGGTCTTAATGAATCACCCGTTATTATAATACTTTTTATATCCTGTACCGTATAAAATAGCTCCTATAGGACGAATCGGTCCAAAAAAACTTTTTTTATACTTAATTCGTTGTGTTTCGTTTGCTTGTAGAGATATTTGAACTGAATTCGGCATTCAGATCTTTTTATTTATTAAAGTACTGTGTCAAAAATGATCGAAATCGGTTGACTTTATCATACGAGTATAGCTCCCATAGGAACGATCGGTCAAAAAAATGTTTGCTTAAAAATTCTTCTGTTTTTGGTTTTTTATGAAGGAACCGGGTTTTATTGCAAGCTAGTGGTACAGGGTATCGCCATTTTTTAAGTATAATAATTAATATGTATAAAAAATTAAACAATCTTGTGTACATTTCATTTTGTATATTTCAGTATCAGTAAAATTCCTATAAACAATAAAGGGTTTTTTGCTAAAGTCCGCAATGGGATCATGACAACTAGGCTTAAAAATTAATTTTGGTAATTATAGTTGATTCAATTTAAATTTAATTTAAGCTTAAAATATAAATGAAGGCAGTAATTAAAAATAAAAAAAAAAAAAATGGTACACAATATGCAGCCCAATATACTAAATATGCCGTGCAACTAAAAATACAAAATGTTGCATACATTTAGGTGCCGCTGTAAAAAGAAAAATAGAAAAACTGCTGCACAAAGTGTAATAAACGAGCGCATAATAGAAAAATCCACTGGCTAACACATACACTGACATGCACACACATGTGGAAAACTTGCAACAACTAGGAAAAATAAATAGTTGCAATGCTCCAGTTGCTGCGCATTGCTCTGGTTGGTTGTCGTTTATCTGGTGGCAACGTTGTTGGTCGGTGGCAGCTGTGGTGGTGCCTTTTTGTGCCCATGCGCATGGAAAATAGTTACACAAACTTGCAACACAGCAACAAAAAAATTGTGCCACAAATAAAAAAGGCGGCCAAAAGTAGGAGGCAGCAAATGCAAAGCAAAGTGAATGCGGCATAGAATAAAAAAAAATAAAAGAATGTTGCAAGCCGACTAGCAGCCGACGTGATACTGAGCCGAGAGTGTAGGAAATCCAACAAAAGTAACATGTAATGCCGCCAGAAGGATGTGCGAGGGAACTGCTGGAAGACCTACCATAACTAAAGGGTGTTTTTTTTTTGTTAACAGGTGTATAACTTTAAGCTACTAGCTTTATAAGAATGTTTGAATTATTTCGAATTTTTGAATGATTGACTTTCACTATCGGAAAACGAAACCTCTAAAAAAAACACCCTTTAAACAAACAGTTGCAATTGCGTGTGTGGGTGTGCGTATGTTTTGCTTTGTCATTTATATAGCACCCAGTCGACTCTGCACCTACCTGCCAAGATTTGCATAGAACTTAGCAGCTGGACATGTGTGACTGGCGACTAAAGTGTTGGGGTTCCACAGCAGCAGCAATTATTAAGCATTTTTTGCTCTTCTGCTTCTTTGGAATACTCTACAAGTGAGTACATGTTCTACGTCATGTGTATTGTCAATGACAAAAGACATTATTGTTAGTGCTTAGGGCTACAAGATAAATACTTTAACATACGTATTAATTTAAACACGTTAAGCTTAAAGGCTGATATACATCATAAGTCTTAACTAGCCAGACGCTTTAAGGATAGTTTATCTATAAACCAAATCCAATCCCAAAACTATTTGTATAATTCCAAAAAAGGTGTACTTTACAAAACACACAAGTTTATTAATAAGCATTCGATCGGGATACTGAAGTGTACCGTTTAAAGCTATTTATTTATTTATAAAATTATGAAGCAGAAGTTAATTATATATAATAAAAATGTTTGTAACCTGACTAAAATTATGAAGTAGAAATTAATTATATATAAAAGGGATTGTAACCAGAGCAACTTAGGTCTTCTTTAAACCTTTTAAAATTATTATATACAAACATTTACACTTTTTTTTTTTTGCTTTTTTTAAAACTTTTTGTATTTAATAATATAAATCTTTATTATGTTAAGAGAAGTCTTATTAGAGTAATTATTCTTGTTTGGTGAATAATGGTTTTAATCAGATATATTCATTTTATAACGTAACATAATATTGTTTTAGAACATTAGTGATTAGATCAATTATTCAACTAAATTTTTTATATTTTATTAGGATAAATCTACGGGGCCACTTTGCGTAGAAATCGAAACGTCTTGAATTTCGAGCCTGCAGATTTAAAAAAATCGTTTTTTTTCCTACAAAGACACAATTTAACATTTTAATTCAACATTCGAATCCTCCAAGAGAGCGCAACCAATCGACTTTTTCGGCTCCTACAAATTGTCTACTGTGTCGGGATATTATGATCACAAGTATGCAACCACGTACTAGCGCCATCTAGGTATAATAACTTGCCAGCGCTATCTAGCGGCTGCTTGAAATTTGCAGCCATGATTTGGAATTTTATTGCAGTTTAGGGGGCCTCGAGTAGATAAATAAACTGTTTATGCTGAAAGGCTACCAAAATAATTCCTTATCTATTATCAAAGTAGTCTTAACTTTCCTAGCAAGACCTACAAAAACCAAGCCAGCATGTTTTTATACAAAATATAAAGAATAGTATTATCAAAAGTAATCAACAATTGTTTGTGAACATAAGAGTATCCAAATTTCGGCCATCAGGCTTAAGCAAAGATATATTTTTTCGTACTCACAGTCGTATATAGGATAAAACTAGTGCATATATGTTGTAGTTGTGCTCCTGCTCTATGAATTATGTGGCAAGGCACGCAACGTTGAGCACAAGCGGCGTATTAGTGACGATTTAGCAGCAAAGCAATGACGGCCAGAAGAGAGCGAGGGAATGGCTGCTGAGGTATTAGAGAGGGGCGACAATGCGTGCAAAAATGTGTGCATACCGTTGTATTGCTTTATATAACGTCTATGTGTATGTTTGCGTGTGTGTGTGTGTGTGTGTGTGCGTGTAGCGTTAAATTAAGCCAGTCAAAAGATATGGAGAGCAATGCAAGTCAGAGTGAAAAGTGCAAAGAAGGACAATGGGGAAAACAAATTGAAAATGGTCTGGAAGGTAAAAGGTAAAAGAAACTAACGGCACAAAACAAAGTGCACAGATTTGATAATAAACTGTTAGACAAGTGAAAAAGATTGCGCATGGCAAATTATATAACTGATTTTGATTGCATTCGTTTTGGTCGATAGAGGTGGGACCAAAGGAAATTGCTAAAAATGTTAAAAAAATTTCTGGATTGAAGAAATACTAAAAGAGCAAAGTAAAACTACAATAAGACATAAAGAAGAAGCTATAATTTTGTAATCTTCAGGCGTAATAGGTGCATCTAAGATAAGAGTAATATTTTCTTTTATATCAAAATTATTTACAGTCAAAATTTTCTTCAGTCGAAACTAAAACCTATCAATTTGTAAAGTATTTTAAACTCTTTTAGTTTTTCTTTTTACGCGTATTATTAAGCTTAGATACTGTTTTGATATGCACCCCTCACCTTAAAAGATACATATGTACTAAGTAAACCCCATATTTCAACTGATAACGCTTGTTGTACACTATAAATTTTGTTTTAAGAATATCCTTTCATTGCTACTCTTACAAATATAAATGATGCATATGCATTTGAATCAACATCTATATCTATATCTATAGCTGGTACATCTGCATCAAGACAAGATACAACAACTACTGCTACATGCATCATCTATTTTTTATGCATCCATCTTTTATGCTTTGACAAAATGTGTATGCATTTGCATATTTGCCAGACCAGAAGCAAAATCTCCCATACACACACATAGTGAGTGTAAGTTTTGGTGCATTCCCAGTGTTAGTCTGACAGTCGGAGTTCTCCAACTGCCTCAGCTGTGCACTTTGGCAGTTTTTCCCTTGAAAAACGCAGCAAAAGCCAACGAACTGTAACTGGACGTCGTTTTCATCAATATCATTGCGACGTTGGTGGCGGGCGATTTGGGCATGTTTCGGAATCGGATGGAGGAATACTTGAGGGGGGCTTGCAACATATGCGCTTTGGTTCAACATATGTGGCACACTACCTCGCTCTCGTGTGCTCCTCTGGCCAGTGCCAGCGGGGGCGAACATGTGGTTGCCGGGCAGAGGATAGAGGGTAGAGGCGTATGTCTAGTGTGGACAGCCAGTGTACAATACAACGCATCATTTTTATTGTTTGTCGGCAGCGCTAGAAAAATAACAACAGCAACTACAACAACATTGTGGACCACGACGTCTATTGAAAATAGAAAGCAAATGCTGAAAAGCAAATGCTGCCCTGGCTCTGGGCCTGGGCCTGGCAACTGGCAACTGCCCCATGTTGCTGTGGGGTCTGTACTGGTCCTCACTGAGCGTCCATGCTTTGTATTTTTGCACCAAAATAGAAAATATGCAACTCACAAAAATTCTGTGCGCATTGAAGTGGCGGCATCTAATGCAGTCAAAGTTGGCAGAGAGGAGCCAGAGCACGGGAGCTATGCATGAGTTCCACGCTTTAGGATGGTAGTGTATTTCCTAGTTATTTTTCAAGTTCTTGAGGAGATTGCGCTGGGTTGGTGGTGGTGGTATCTGTTTCCATATGCACTTTGTAGCATTGATTTTCTAAACAACGCTGTCAGTTTGGCAGGGGATTCGTTTCGTTGCACTTCGTTTTTTTTTTTTTTTTGCATATGGCACGAAATGCAGTCCATTAGATACAGTCTACAAGTTTGAGTGGTAGATGGTATGCATTATGTAGGTTACTGCTAGCTATGCAAACTGTTTGCTAATTTTTAGAACAACGAAAAGCGTAGAAATACGAATTGTTTCTATAGAACTGCAAAAATACAGGTATTTACCATTATACGATCCGCAACCAGAGTCGAAATTTATTTCTTAGTGTTATTGCTACTCGATAGCCATGTGTAGGGGTTACTCTTTCGCCGATCGATTATAATAAAGCTCCTTGCATTTCTATACTGATTTATGTATAAATATTTTATATTTATACCAAAACAATTTCGTTGGCTTTCCTATTGTGAGCTTACATTAACTCAAAGATCAGTTATCCACTTAAACTGCCTAATGGCTCTCAAGAGATTTTTAATTTAAAAACAATATTTTTAGAAATTAAATCCTACAGCTTTTGCATTAGCACATGGCCAAAAACATTTGTCCTCGGTCATTACCTTATAAGGCAACATGGCATTTGCCTTTGAGCGGATCAACTTTTTGGGGCCCAAAGAATCTAAAAGGCGCATGATCTAAGTGTTTCATAGAGCTAACATGGCAAAGTGCCTTTGTAGATTTTGTCGACCTCCTATAATTTGAGCCACCCTAAGTAGGTTCGAAGTTCGTTTTATAGCTATAATTTTTCCCCATAGAACTTACATAGCACTGAGCCTTTGTTTTAAAAAATTGGACCTTCCCTAATCTGCATATAAAGGGTGTTTTCTTAGAGTAACACAAGCTACAATTATAATTAAACAAAGAAACTTAAATACTATAGAATACCTAGATTGGAAATTAAATCTTGGTCGTCTCTAGAAGTCGGTGAGTTTTATTTTAAGCCCAAAACTCTATTGCTTTAGTTGGCCTTTCATATAGATTTGCCATTGAGACAACTGAAACTTCCATTTATTTAATAATATATTGCAATTATCTCCGATATTTATGGATCGATATAATAATATTTGATATCAATCGAAGGATTGAACTGATTTTGTGGCTGTGAAATTTTCGAAAATAAAGCGCTTTAATATTTTTTGGGAGAGTAAGAAAGCGCGGCAGAACAAAAAACAAATATAACCTTGATATAGCTGATCACATAAGAAGTACAAATATCAAGTTTGGTTATAAATGCTCTCATAATCTTCAAGATACGAGTGTTTATGGATCAATTTCTGATATGCCTCCTTCTCTATGCCGCATACATGACATACAAATTTATCTGTGATGGAGATTATAAAAAAAATGCAAGTGAACTCCTTTTTTTAAGCGATTTGATACTCGGTAAAAGATTCAAAAAGTCAATGAAACTGTTATCATATAGGTTAGGTTAGGACGGCAGTTGGGACCGACATCCCAACTCACTTAGGCCAAGGATAGGCCCTTTGTGGTAACTGTTATCATATAAGATGAATAAAAATTGCATGCTGGCATTCCTCTTGCTTGATGTTTTAAGGATCATCCAAAAAGTCTAAAACCAAAAAGGTGACCTTTTCCCCGTAGGGTTTTAGTTTATTTTGGCATATGTTTGAGCCTATTTATCTCGAGTTCCATGTCGTGACTGAAACTGGGTAAGGCAACAAATTTTCTAAGTTCAATTTTAAAAAAAAAATATATATTTATAATGAAAGGTATACCCAGAAGTTGAGTTGTTATGAATGATGTACTCTACGTACAAACTTCTTTCTAGCATCTTAATTGTCTTCTAACTAACAAACTTGATAGCTGCTATTGACATTATTATCCTGGAGCATCTCCTCCAGAATGGTTAAAGAATGCCATTACTACCTCCAAACCCTGTTCGGCCGGAACAAAGTCGTGCTATGTTGGGTACCTGGACACTCAGGAGTGGATGGTAACACGATCGCTGACAATCTAGCACGACAGTGTGCCTCCACCCTCACTACATCTCCTGCGCTGTTTTGTGGTATTGGTTGCTCCACAATCAAAACCATGATAAACAAATGGGCTGCAGGAAAACATAGGAGGTACTGGTTCTCCTTTGTCAATCCCCTGGATGCGATCAAAACAAAAGGTCCTGGCAGAGCGGACCTAAAGCTCCTGGTAGCTTACCTATCTGGCCACCACCCGGTTAGATACAATCTACAGAAAATTGGCCTATCGGACTCTTGAGAGTGCAAACTCTGTCTAGAAGACGATGAAAACACTAGACATATTCTCAGTGACTGCCCAGCGCTGGTATGGGATAGAGCCTGTCACAGGGGAAAGGAACGGATTAGCCCCTTCCATCTTAGGTTAATACCAACAAATGACCTAATGCTATTCACGCGGAAAGCGTCAAGTCTTTTGCTTTAATTTAAGGGTATGGTACAAAAGAACTTTTGTTCGCAGTGCCCAACCTCTTTGTAAGTAATCCTTTTTCTGAAAAAAACAGCTAACTTGATAAAAAGTCTACGCTTTGGGTTTATTGGAATAACATATTTTCAAAATCAAAGTCAGTTTTATTATTATTATTAACATGCTAAGGACTTCCATCAACAGTTCTTCAAAAAACCATCGCTCAACACAATTAGCCAGGTATGCCGCCAGCTAATAAGTCTCAATTAAATGTACATAAACTATAACACCTTGCTAGTGTTATACATTTGCATGCTATTTATTAGGTAACATAGTAGAACAACCCTGGTGAAGTGGCTTCGGTGCCCTGGTAATGCTTTATGGTTGTTTCCTCAACTTTTTAGTTTTATTATATTTGTTGTTTCAACAACTTTTGACAATTATTCAAGTTGTGCAATTTACACGCAAGGCTTTAAAAGGCAAAAACTATACGAAGAAAAAAAAATATATATACACTATAGTATATATGTATATTGTCAAAGCAGCACCTGCAACTTGGCTGAGTGAGTCAGTACGTCCGTCAAGCAGTCCTTTAGTCGTTAGGTACCTCAACCAAATACCGTCTGCCTGACATTGTCAATGACATTGGTGTTGGCCTGGTCGACAGCTTTGTTGCCGTTTGTTTTGGCCATTTTTTGTTTTTTTTTGTTTACGGCTTTATGGTATGTATGTATTTCAATTACCATTCCCAAGCAGCCTATTTAGAGACTAGGTTTGACTTGACGACATTTATGCTTTTCAAGCCTTAACTTCAGGAACAACTCCATGTCCTGGCACTTGCACAATGCATGCGTGCGTCACAAGTGTTTTGTGGTTGACTTTGCTTCCTGTCGTAAATAAAATAAAATTTTACCCTCTTGCCAAAAGTCCCCCTTCTATATATTCCTAATGAAAGCGACATTATTTTTTATGAGCTGTCAAACACTATTTTCCATACATTTTCTCGACTTTGTCGTCGTCGTCTTCGATGTGGAGTTTTCCAGCGCCATTACACGCAGTTTTTCCTGCGTTGCGGCTGTTTAAGTTTCCTTTTGCCATTTTGCGTGCGTGTGTGTGTTACCCTATTGTTATTATTTATATTATTTTTGATAAATGTTTTTAGGAAATTTGTGTTTTATTGGTTGTTTATTGACAATTAGCGGTTTGTTTGCCTGACTCTATATATATTGTATATGAATGCCCCAAGTGCCTGCTAAATATTTCTCTTTTCCTTTTCCTTTTTTTTTTGTTCAAAACATAATTTTGTTGATTTATTAGCAATAACAACAACAACAAGGACATCCACATACACAGAAGCCTCCACTTGAGTGTTTTGTGGTTGTAGTCAATTAATGTCAAGGTGTGCTTGAGAAGTGCGTGCAAAAAGTTTGAAAACTGCACCTAAAATAAACGTGTTGGGCATGTTAATATTGTGATAAGCGAACTTCCTTATATTTAGTCAGCATGATAATAAGAATAACACTTTTTATGGGAAATGGTAAATATTATAGCTTACTAAACAGTTTGTGTTTGAAGCTATTAGGGTATTCACGTTTGCTATTTAGCTGAGGCGTTGAAGAGTTGCGCAAAAACTCAATATGACTACAGCGTGAACGCCCTTTATGTAGGCTTGTGAGATGTGTATATGTGTTTTTTCCTAAATTAAGAAATATTAAATGTGTTGCATTGGCATACTAAAGGGTGATTCATTAAGACCTTTTTGACAGCTGTTAAAGGCAAAGTTGTTCAGTATTCATTGGCAAATCATCATTTTAGTGAATGGGCTCTTGGTAAGATCGATGAAAATCCGTTGTTTTCGACCAAAATTTTGTTCAGTGATGAGACCCACTTTTGACTCCACGGTTTCGTGAATAAGCAAAATCGCCGTATTTGGGGAGAAGATCAACCCGAAGAGGCTCACCAGCTGCTATTATATCCAAGAAAACCAACGGTTTGGTGCGCTCTGTGAGCTGGTGGCCAATGATTGTCCGTATTTTTTTAAAAATGAGCAAGGTGCGAACGTTACCATCAATGGCGCACGTTATCGGACCATGTTAACAGACTTTTTGCTGTCTGAAATTGTTGCCCGTGATCTCGACGACATTTGGTTCCAACAGGATGACGCTCCGGTTCACATTGCCAATGAAACAATAGCTCTATTGCGAGGTCAATTTGGTGAGAGATTAATTTCACATACGGGACCCGTACCTTGGCCGCCAAGATCGTGCGATATCACACCGCTCGACTTTTTTCTTTGGGGTTACGTAAAGTCAAAGGTTTACGTGGACAAACCAGCAACGATTGAGGCCTTGGAAGCCAACATTACTCGTGCTATTGGCCAAATACCAGTGGAAATGCTTGAACGAGTCATGGAAAATTGGACCTTGCGGCCAACATTTGAACGAGATTATTTTTAATAAATAAATGTCCTAAAATATCCTTTCGAAATCATAAATAAAGATCCCATCATTCCTTTAAAATTTGGATTTGCCAAATCATTAAAAAAAAGGTCTTAATGAATCACCCGTTACGTCGTATTGATGTTAACTCAACCACTTTAAAGTAAAAATGCAAAGCAATCAGTAATTGTAGTAAACAAAATGAAGTGTTCGAAATTCAGTAAATATAACAGCTAGAAACTAAAATAGGCTCTAGGTGCAAGAAAAATTGAATGGAGATTTTGCTGTTGCAATAATGCTCAACTTAACCGATACCGTGAATACCCGGGAATGCCTATTTTTAACCCTTGTATGAGATTTGAACACCATTGTACCTTCGATAGAGGCTATCAAAAGAACAGATGAGTATTTTTTACTGTTGTTCATTATTAAATAAGTAAGTCTACAATACATTATAAAATGTATTTAAAGCTTTTTTTTGTCATCATTTGCAGAATAGATAAAGCTTACAACTAATTGCCAATCGCAATCATGACTCCACTGTGACCTCTGGACCAACTTTCAAAATGACCCATAGCGTGTAAGCCTCAACTCCAACTGCTACAAATATGCATGCGTATTATTTATTGCATTATATACTTTAGTACCCTATATACTATAAAATTTAAGCTCAACATTTTGTTGCGCCACATAAATAAGCAACAATTTATTGTTCAATAAAATGCAGAAACAAAAAAGCCGAACCCAAACCGAAGCAAAAGCAAAGCAGGCAAATGTAGAGTACAAAAAATAAAGCCACTTTATGCGGTTTTGCACTTTGGCACAACCATTAAAAAATATGTTTGGCAAAAAAAAAAGAAGATATATATTATAACAAAAAAACATAAAATTTTTGAAAAACGAGCTCCCAGATTGGAAAATGTTTGCGCTGGAGCAGATCCAGCAAGCGAGAGCGAAACGTGTTTGCATAGCGAGCGAGGGAGCGAGCGAGCGAGCTAGTGAACCACTTGAAGCATCTGGAAAATCTTTGTATATACAAGATGACGCATTCTGGATATCCAACAGAAAGTTTTTCTTTTCTTTGTTTTCACGTTTCATTTGCTTTTGTTTACATTTGTGCAGCTATTTTTGAAGCGTTGTGGAAATAAACAAAACAAAAGCAAAAATCTTATATGCATGGGATAGATAGGTATCTAATAGAATAGATACACTCATTGCGGTACTCATTCTTAGTTGGCAATTTGTGTGAAAAACTCGTAAAATACATATAATAAGTATTATATATACATTTGGCATATAAATTTGTATATAGTATGTGCTATAGGCCGCTTCGGCAGGTTTTCGAATCAAGTCTAATGAGCTGTGAGCTTTGAAGTTTGCTCATTAAGCATTGCGCCAATAAACGAAAAATAGTTTTAACTATTAGATACTCTGCTTGGTGAATGGCTATACTCAAATAGGCCCAAGGTTCGTATAGGAAGGCATCTTAAAAGACTATTTTCCAAATTAAGTGAGCTCGTAAATATTTTATTAACAAGAGTAAACTTTGAGATACTCTTGTTTAAATTTTAATAGTCAATGCTGAAAGATATAGTAGGATTTTAATCAGATTAATATAACTTAATATGATAAGTGTTTGAACAAAAAAAGAATAGTAATAATAATATGAAATTATATTGAAAAGCTCAAAAAACCGCGCAAAAAAATATTTTTAATTTATATGTCTTTGGGTTATTTTATATAAAACTTTTAACCAAAAAAATGAATTTACTAAAAATTTTTAGTATAAGTCCTAAGAGTCTAGCTGGATAAGATGACAATAACTTTCTCTAACGATTTCTAATCCATTCAATACTATATATATAAATTTATATGATATATTTATACCATTCATAGTAAAGGTTTTTACAATTATTTGAAATAAATTATGTAATTTAATTTAAAATAATGGCGATGAGCACGACGATAACATAAAAAAATGGCGTACGTAAAGTCGGGCGCGGACGACTTTAGGATATCCTGTACCACTACCTTGTAATAAAGTCCGATTTCTTCACAAAAAACCAAAAACAGAAGAATTTTTAAGCAAAAAAAAATTTTTTTGACCGATCGTTTCTATGGGAGCTATATGATATAGTCAACCGATTTCAATAAAATTTGACACGGTGCTTAAATACCTTAAAAAAGATCTGAATGCCAAATTTATTTCAAATATCTTTACAAAAACAACCGAAACACATCGAATTTTGTATAAAAAACGTTTTTTTGGACCGATTGGTCCTAAGGGAGCTATATGATCTAGTCAACGGATTTGGATCAAATTTAGTACAGTGCTTAGGAACGAATGTCAAATTTGGTCCCAATATCTTAACAAACAAACGAAACACAACAAATTTTGTTAAAAAATCGATTTTTTGGAAGATCGGCCCTATGGGAGCTATTTGATATAGTCAACCGATTTTGTTCAAATTTAGCGCATTGCTTAAGTGATCTAAAAAATTCCCAAACGCCACATCTGGTTACGATATCTTTATTAACAATCGAAATATAGCGAATTTTTATTTAAAAAAGTTATTTTGGCCGATCGGTCCTATGGGAGCTTATGATATAGTCAACCGATTTCAATGAAATTTGGTACAGTGATTGGGAACTATAAAGAACTTTTTTTTAACCAAATTTGGTTACGATACCTTCATAAACAAACGAATTGTTCATCTAAAACGCTTTTTTTTGTCGAGGTCGTCTCAAACACCCCCATGGGAGCTATATAATTTATCCCCGATATCAAAAAAATAAAATAAACTTGCCTCCTATGGAATAATATGGGATCTAATGTGAAAGTTTGGTAACTCTAGCTCTTACCATCTCTGAGATCTAGGCGTTCACACGGACGTACGGACAGACGGACAGACGGACATGGGTATATCGACTTCTCTATTCACCCTGATCATATTTTAGGTAACTTTGGGGTGTCTCCGACGTCTCCATCTATATGTTACATACATTTTCGGCTTGCACAAACTTAATATACCCTTGGTACCATACGGTACAGGGTATAAATATTTTGTATACCCTTTACTAGTGGGGCGTCATGCCAAAATTATCAGGACAATAAAAAAAATTAAATTATATGTAAAAAATCAAGAAAATTAAAGAAAATAATTAAAAAAGAAAAGCGCATAACTTGTCCAAATCTTTCTAAAAATGCTAACTAAAACTCTATAACGTGTTTGTAGTTGAAACTTATCTTATCCGGCAAAGAACCCACACATACATATGTATGTACATTTGTATTTTCACTGAAGAACCAAACATCTGCCTGTTGCACACCTTGTCACAACAACTAAAAACACCCCCTTAAGCAGGGTATAAACATTTTTTCGATCGATTGTCGATGTACCACATATATTCTATTGAAGACCCACAATAAAGGCAGGCAGCCATAGATAAGACTAGCTACAACGTTTGCTGCTGATAGGGGATGAGCTTGGGGCTGGGGGTGGCTCTAGTTGAGGAGGGTGCGTGTGTTAATCACGCAAGTAATTTTAATGCCAAGTTTCACCGTGCTGCAGTGCGATAAATTCGATAGAGGGTGAGTTTGGGTTTTTCCTTATTTTTTTTTGCTTTTGCTTTTTGTCTATGGCACAAAGCATAATCAATGCTAAACATGCTAAGCAAAACAAAACGAAAGGGAAGTTTTGCCACGACTGTTAACAGAGCCATAAAAATGTCATCTCTAATAATAAGGCACGATGTGAGTGTAAGCTTGTGTTTTTTTTGTCTACATACAAATTAAGAAAAATGTATTGCACACAATTTTCCATACACACACAATTAAAACATTGAAAGATAAAGCTCTAGTTTTTATTTCGTTAGCTGCTGCTTTTGGCCTACACCTTGGCGCCATCTAAGCTAAATATTTTATTTATGTTTATTAGCCAGCAATTTGGCAAGTTAAGCAATTACCAAGCCACAATCCAGCCGACTCTTGTGGCGCTTTTCAATATTTATGTTTGTTGGTTTGCCTGTCGGGCCATAATAATAATACTACATGCACAAGCTACTCGCTACTAGTACATATGTATATACAACCAATAGTACTTATATACAAAGGCAACCCGTTATTATTATTATTATTGTTGCATACGCCAAGGCGTTTTTACTTTGTTTTCACAAGTAATTTGCGTAGCCCCCCGCCCCAACAGTTCCCCAAGACCCCGCCCCAGAAACATGTAATTTAATAGCATGACTGTGACTTGCTACGGTTCACAATGAGGATTGGGATTGTGACGCGATTTAGTTAACATGAACGTTGAGTTGGTAATTGCTGGGCTAAGGTGTACGAGTATGTGTGAGTCTTAAACTTGAGCTGTTGGTGGCGCCTCAGGTGAACACAATTGGCCAACATGTCAAGTGGCAAATTATGACTAGAAAGGGGTGAATTAGACTAAAGGGAATTTAGGCATAAGCTGCAAACTAAGTGAAAGTTATGGCAGTTAAATTGTTGAATGTCTTAACAAGTAGAAAGCAGAGTTGATTGAAATAAATTGTTTGGAATGGAGCTGTTCTTTTAAAGCTTGGTAAGGCTGGTTCTTAGTTCTATTAAGTAAAAAGTTGCCACATATGTTATCTATTCGAAATTAAAATTTACTCAAATTTTTATTATTGGAACTAAGACTCAACTATTATATACTAAAATATGCTAACTAACTTAAAAGCAAACAAAATTTTGCATGTCTCTTAATTTTCAGACAATCCATAAAACTCAACTAACCCAGAGATATTCCACATCAAGTTCAACATTATCATTTGCAAAAGCTGCTCAACCATTTTAGACTTTTATTTGCAGTCCATTTAGTGTCTTTAACAACTACTTTTAGCACAGTCTATAAAATGCACATTTTCAGGAAAAACAACTAAAGCTTCTACGTGTTTTTCATTCCGGTTGCAGCAATGTGGTGCTAGTCCATTGTCTTTATGACAACTCTTAACGCAAGTTTACAATTTCAAAATCACAACATGGCAAACTTTTAGATGCATATCGTGTCAGAGAACGCTTGAAATAAACTTGCTTCAAGTTTAAAAACAGTTGTTGATGGGGTTGATGACTCTGGTCTGGTCTGGGTGAGTCATAGCCGCAAAATGCAGGCGAAAAAATTGAAAAATAGAGAACTGTGTCAACGACTTTGCTCCACTTAACCATTTAACGAGCAAGTTAGCGCGCACGTAATAGCAGCAACAACAACAACAACAAAGCAATGACAAGGAGTACGATAGCAATGACAGCAAAGCCAAAAGGATGCGCGAAATGTAGAGAAATTCAAAAACAAGTGGCACAAAAATATTGAACAACAATGCAAAAAGCGAATTAGTTAAGAGAGTGAGAGAGGCAGAGAGCGACAAAACGTAAGCTGAAGAGAGGAACCAACGGAGATGCGAATGACAAGCAACTACAACATAACCCAGAAAGCTCGCACACAAACAAACAACAAAAAAAATACAGCAACAGCAACACCAACACAAATACAAATGCAGAACGCATGTGTCATCATTAGAATAAGCAGAGAACATCCCTTGCCAAGGATAAAACAGACAGCAAGAGAGACAGACAGACAGACAGACAGACAGACAGACAGACAGACGAACGGACGGACGGACGGACGGACATACGAACGAACATAGACTGAGCTGCGAACGAACGAACACACGCATAAAGCACAACAAAGAACATTGTCGCTGGCAGCGACGTCGACGCACGCACGTCGCACGCACCAACAGAAACCACCCGCAGCCATCCTCCCTTCGTCGACAAAAGCAATGAGCGCCACCGCTGCCGCCGTCGCCACCATAAAAGTGAAATACACAATGAAATTTACGCAATGCTCCCGCAGCTTCAGCCGCTCC
Organism: Chymomyza amoena; assembly: GCA_037043745.1. Classification (NCBI taxonomy): domain Eukaryota; kingdom Metazoa; phylum Arthropoda; class Insecta; order Diptera; family Drosophilidae; genus Chymomyza; species Chymomyza amoena. The sequence continues at coordinate 201,196 of JBAMAX010000017.1, forward strand.
TCTCGGCCCACAAGTCGACTTGGAAGCTTCACTTCAACTTGCTGCGTTGGCGTTGTAATAAAATAAAATAAAAAACACACACACACACATACAAACTAGAGGGTGACAAGCAGACAACAATAACAACAGCAACAACAACAAGAACAACTAACTGTAGACTTGCTGATAGAGCAGTCAGCTGAAAGTGAAATAAGTAGAAAAGGCAGCGAATTACTCAAAGCAGCGACACAGTACCGCATAAAAATATATAAAAAATAAAATAAAATAAAGAGAATACAATTTAAATCCGATTAGACTTCACTAAGTTTGTAAATTTGGTTAAATTCGCTCCGCCATAGCTGGCTTTCAGCTTTAAAAAAGTAACCCAACATCGATTGCAACAACAAAAAAACGAGCGCTGGCTTTGCATAACAAGCGGCCTCTCTCGTCGTGAGTCAGCTGATTAGAGAGGCTAGTGCAAAAACCATATGGAGAGAGTTTAGGCAAGAATGGAGTTCACTTAAAGAGCAAATTAAAGTGTCAAATTTAACTTTCCGTTCTTTAGGGTATAAAGCTGTTCTAATTTTCTATTCTCTAAACTTGAAATAGTTCTCCGTATGTTCAGTAGACCTTATAATTACAATTAAATTAAAAATTTAAAAAACCCCCGAACTTAAGTAATTTTAATTTAAAAAGTAAAAAATAATAAAAGAAACTTAATGTTAAAGTACCTAAGAATCTATTAATAATTCTAAAAAATACGTCGCGTTGGGGGACACGCGAGGGCAGACGTCGTTGACGGTCGTATCTTACATGCAAATTTTTTGAAGTAATTCTATGAAAGTTTTTGAAGTATTTTCTTAATTTTGTTTTTAAGTTAATCTTTGTTGCTTAATTAGACTATTTCTATTTAAATTGTTAGTTTAGGAGAGGTCCCCCAACGCGACGTATTTTTTTAGAATTATTAATAGACTCTTAGGTACTTTAACATTAAGTTTCTTTTATTATTTTTTACTTTTTAAATTAAAATTACTTAAGTTCGGGGGTTTTTTAAATTTTTAATTTAATTTTTTATTTCATACTTTTTATAGGTAGGGTAGGTTAAGTTAGACTTTAGTATATTATAATATACTTACTATAATTTAGATTCTTGTTAAGGTATAGATCAATTTAAGGTCAAGCTCGATTGCTTTTTTTTTTACTTATTTCGTCGATATTTTTTATTTCAGTGTGATTTCATTTGAGACCCCATCCGAGTATATTTGCAGACATTCGGTTAATCTCCCCACTTTCACTCCACACAACTTTTAAACGGCTTAACCGATTTTCATCAAACATGTCTAGGAACACTCGCACATAAGTCACCTTTAATACAAAAAAACTAAAATGAAATCACTGCATGCGGGAGTTATGATGCCATAGACAGACAGACAGACAGACATTAAATGATTGGCAAGCCCATTGGCATAATTTGTTGACAAGCATCATTATCATATTTAATAGATTTGCTGTATTTTTAGCTTCAAATGGCCATAACTTCTAAACGCGAAGAGATAGAGCAAAAATAACCTCAGATTCGAATCAGTGGCGTCGTCAGCTTCAATAGGACCAAATTTTAAGCCAATCGGACAAAGTTTATGTTTTTAACTTTAAATGGCCATAACTTCTAAACGAGAAGAGATAGAGCAAAAATAACCTCAGATTCGAATCAGTGACGTCGTCAGCTACAATAGGACCAAATTTTAAGCCAATCGGACAAAGTTGATGTTTTTCTCCTCACTTTTACTCCCCACAACTTTTAAACGGCTCAACCGATCAAACATGTCTAACAACACTCGCACATAAGTCACCTTTAATACAAAAAAAACTAAATTGAAATCACTGCATGCGTTCGGGAGCTACGATGCCATAGACAGACAGACAAACAAACAGACAGACACGTCAAACTTATAACACCCCTCTTTTGCGTCGGGGGTTAAAAATAAAAAATGCTATGAAATAATTCGCGACTAGAGCGTAATGGGTGAATCCCTAGATGGGCAAGATGCAAGTCAAAGTGACACAAGATTGTGGAGATAGAGGATAGATATAGATCGAAGGAGAGGATATTATAAATACCATTGTAGTCTATTTATTAGATAATTTATTCTGAATTTACGTCAGAAGAAACTGATGTCCCAACTCACTTAGGCCAAGGATAGGCCCTTTGCGATACCTCTAGAGTGAGCTAATTCACCACATTTCCACACTTGAGAGGTCACCTACGAAAGGTGACGAAGCCATCCGGCTGCCTGAATGAACCTTAAAAGCCATGTTGGACTATGTTCAGAGAGCTGAGATAGATCGTCTAGAAAGTGTGAATGTAGGAACCTAAATCTTTTACTGCCTAGTCCAGTGCAGTGGCAGAAGAAGTGTTCCGCCGTCTGCAGCTCCTCTTCATCGCTACAGCTTCTACAGAAGTCATGTTAGGGATCATTCACCCTGGATGCGTGGTCTCCTACCAACCAGTGTCCCGTGATGGCACGGATAACAGATGAGGAATAAATTACTTTGTACTGATTCTATCTGGATAGAGACGGTATTACGGACTTAAAATACAGGAGCCACGTTGTAAATTAGGACGGACTAGAAAATAGTCGCGAGAATTTATCTGGTATTGTAATGAAACAAATCATAAATCTGAAACAAGCAAGATGCGTTCTGAAATTGACGAGTCCATAGGGAAGCAGTCATATGAGGCATAGGACGTTAAAATCTCAACATTTTATATTGTGTTAACAAAAAGCTAACCATGCTTAAAAATAAATGCTTATCATAATTGGTGAAGGACATGTAGAATGTAATATCACCTCCAATATTTAGAATGGGCATTGAGCATTGAATTGGCTGCTTTAAAGCACTCCAGACAAGAACTTAATTTCTTAAAACGTTCAGCCTTTAAAAAAGGTCCTTAGTAATTTTAGTAAGAAAACATTTTTTTTTCGTCATTTTAATAAAGCAAGAAGCATATATAAGTAGAAATAAATATTTTGCAACTAAAATACCTATATCTCTTAGAATAAGTGCTAGAAATACTATTCATATGAGTTTTGTATTTTTTTCCCGCCTCTTATTATTCTAATGCTATTATATATTTTCTTTATAATTAATAACACAGTAGAAAATAAGGTAATTAATTAAGCATAAGCTTTGTATTTTAAACTAAATGTAACATTTATTCGTAATATCTAAGATCTGGTGAATAATTGAAAAAAAAAAAATCTAGTGTAATATTTTTCGAATATTTTTTCATAGCATTATTTATCAATGTAATAAAGTGAGTAAATAAAATATAACTAGACTTAATAATCGCAAATATAATATGGTGTCTGTATTATGCAACCAATGTAAATATAATTCTTTGACAGGCTACACCGTGGCCTTAGGTATAAAGAAGATTCTTTTATCAGCCAATGTCATAGACACTATAATTGCTAACTTCGTGCTCGCAAATATAGAAAAGATACGTCATTGAGTTAATTTGGCTTTGGTTACTAAGAATAATTTATTAAGTTTTTTGCTACAGAAATGTCTCTATTTAAAATAGTAAATTAAAATCAAATTTTGTCTAAGAAATTTAGGCGTATCTATATATATAAAAGAAACTTATGTTTTACGTGTTACGTAAGTTCTCATGAACGCGTCTATTAATTTAAAATCTGAATTTTGCGTGTGTTGGAGGTTTTCCATACGCTGGTTATAAGTCTATTCCAATGTGTTTGTGTGTATTGGTTCGTGAGATATACGCATTTTTGTGAATATCGGTTTTGTGTGTATATTGCCATATATACAAAAATGGGTATTGTTGTTAATAAATGTTCGAGATCCAATATCGTTTCAATCATTGAGAACAGGGAAGGTATCGTGAGGCATGTAAAAAATCTAATTTGTTGGAAAATGATTTTAATTGGCACCAAACTTTAGTAGATGCTGCTATTACTGCTCATCTATTTCAAATACGTGTTCTATTTTCGAGTATTTTGGCAACATGATTTCCGTCAAATCCACCTGAATTGTGAATAAAATATCAAGATTAATTATCAGAAGATATTTTTTTTCGAGTACGTCAAACAAAACGTAATCCAGTGATGGAATTTACGCCGAAAGTTTACAATGAAGCTTTTATTCTTATTGAAGACCTATGCTTGGCGATGGCTAATGAAGCATTAGGACAATTGGGAATGCCGTCTCCTAATCGATCAATGCATGATCTATTTCATTTGGAAGAAATGCAACGAATCAAATTAATTATCAATCTAATCGTACTGCCCAAGAACGTGAAGATCGCAAAGAACGTGAAAGAATTCGGTTAAGGCAGACCCCTGTAGCGCGACATTCGACTAATAATGGTGCAAGTTTGAATCGAACTGCAAACTAATCTAAAAATCTTATATTTTTCTAGATAAGCTAACTAGAGAATCTTACGATGTTTATTCACTTTAAGAGTATTCAAAAAGTTTGGGCAGGACAACGTCTACTAGTCTTCATATAAAAGTGGAGTAGAAACATGAATATGAAAATATTAACATTTTTTTTACCACTGAGCTGTCCAAACCTAATAAATTTTGTATTTAGAAAATATTCTCTTAGCTTAAACTTTTATAAATATTTTTTTTTTTGTCTTTTGCCGTATTATAGAAGTATATACGTATACGAAAGATAAAAAAAAAAAACAATTTGTAGCAATCGATTTAACCTATAGGGAATAATTTTAAGTTGTCTTTTTGAAACAATAAAGTAATAGCTAGCATGAAAGTGGAAAAACCTCAACAAGTATTTAAAGTATAGTTTCTAAGGCTATTCAGTTATGTTATAAGATATCCTGTGAAGCTTATAGACTCACGAACGGCTGAACCGATCTTGTGCTAATTTTGGTCTTGAAATGTTCGTGGAAGTCCAAGGATGGTTTAAGTGTTGAGAAAATATAACAAAATTGCGACGAAAATACGTAACAAGATTTGATTTTCCAATGACAACATTTTTTTTATAATTTAGGTAATGTGCCATTGTGTACATTGTCAGATTAACTAATATTTTTTAGTTAATTGTTTTTGTTGAAAGGAAACCCAAAAATTATAAACGTTATAAATTTTATTTTATTGTGGCACTACAAAATTTCATGAGAATCGGTCCAGCCGTTTCGGAGGAGTATGGTAACTAACATTGTGAAACTAGAATTTTATATATAAGAAGAATCTGATTTTTGCGTGTGTTAGAGGTCAATGCGGATGTTTTAAGCCTATTGCAATGAGTTTGTGTGAATTGGTTCGTGGGATTGTGAATATTGGTTTTTGTGTGAACATACTCTTTCGAAACGGCTAGACCGATTCTCATGAAATTTTGTGTGCTTATTGGGCAGGTCTGAGAATCGGCCAACATCTATTTTTCATACCTCTAAGAGATAAGGGTTGCCACTCCTAACATTCCTGGCAAATCAAGTGAATTTAAAAACTCGGTAGGATAATTTACAATTTCATCAATTTTAGAAATTAATATTGATTTAGTTATTCCTTTCCAAGAAAGTTTTCTAAGAAGAAAGGAATTGTGCGATTTTTGCTTACAATTCATGTTTTGATTTCTGTATACAATACATATGATCAGATCAATATTTGCACATAATGCAATTTCGTGAATTCGCCACAAAAATAAATCATTGGAAGAAAATAAAGATCTAGACGAGTTTTATTTAATTTTACAAATCAAATCAAGTATTTAATATGAAACTTAGTGCACAACAACCCTAATTGTTGAGCTTATCAAATTGCTATTTTTTCCCCCAATTTTATTTTTTGACTTAAAGTCTTATTTTCGTAAGAAATTTTTCATAAAATATGTTTAAAATTAGTAACGTCTATATAAGATATCAGAATTGAACAATTTTATTTTTGTATACAATTATTTGTTAATAAACATTACAAAAAAAAATATATATAGTTATGATTAGAAAATGAGTGCATGTTTTTTATTTATGCTGGTAGATTTGATTCCGAAAATGTTCCTAAAAAGCTATTAAGTATTCTTAAATATTTCTGCTTAATAAAAGCTACTCTCCAAACAACTTGCTTGCCAAATTTTTGTAATTCAAAGCCAGCTCGTATCAAATCTTGTACAAATTTTAGCATACTTTTTGGGTGTCACAACAAAGTTTTTCAGTTGTTATTTTTTTTCGGTTTTGTGTTTCACCCTCTTAAAGATTTTTCTGTTTTTTGGGGCACTCCGTCAAGGCCAAAACACTTTAATACGCCCAAATGCACTTGTAGCAAGCAACAAAGCGTAATGTGTTAATAGCCGCACACACACACACAGACACAGACACAGCGACATATAAGAGAGGGACAGACGAGAGAGCGCAACACCAACAAATAAACTGCGTTACATTGACCTACACACACACACACAGGCAGACACACCAACACAGTGACAGCACGCACACACTTGTACACAAAATACAGACACAGCGACATGGCGCTGATTTTGATTCTATAGCCAAATGATTAATTGTCAAAATATGTTTGGCCAAAAAAAAAACGCCGAAAAAGGAAGAAAAGTTGCAAAAGAGACATCGCAACAACATAATAAAAAGTGCGTGTATGTGTGTGTAAATTTGGGTGTGTTGTGCAAATGAATTTTTTTTGTTGCTCTTGTTTGGGAGACAGACAAGCAGCAGATACAAATATATGCATATGTATTTGTATTAAGTTGTCATTACGTGACTACAAGCACAAGATTTATTATTATCATTTTTGTGTCGCTTACTGTCAGTATAACAGTTTTTATATGCTACGTGTGTGTTTGTGTATAACAGTTATCGTATCATTTGTGTATGAAACTCTCTTTCACTTTGTAACAAAATTCATTTTCACTGAATATTTTCTTCTTTTTTTTGCACATTTTTGCTTGACTTATATGTAAATACTATACATAGTAGTATATAATATATATATACATAATTTTTTTTTTTATACTCACAGTAACTTGTTGAGTAAACTCAACCTTCGGCTGGCCGACCAATTCAATAATATGAACCATATGGAACAATTTGCTATTTGACGTGCGCCTTTGCGAAAAATATTTTTTATAACAATTTCTATTTGTTGTTTGATTTTTCGTTCTCTTTGTTGTTGCTTTAAATTATGTTTGTTGTATTTGCAACAATTTGTTGTTGTTTGCCTTAAGTTTTTGACTTGAATTTGAATTATTTTGTTTTTATTGTTTGTTGATTTTTTCAATTTTTTTTCATTTGTTGAATTTTACACTTTTTTTGTTTTGTTTTCTTTGGTTGTTTTGGTTTATTTTGTATTTTGATTTAATTTTTGCACTTGACTTGCTCTCTGTGTATATTGATAGCTATATACATATATATTTATTTGTTTATATGTGTATATTTTTATATATATGTTATATTTTGTAATTGTGTTTTTTTTTTCTTATTGATTTGCTGTTCCAATGTATTTGATTCTCTGTATTTGAACAACAGTTATACACATACATAAAGCTTTTCCATGCTGTTTATGTATGTGTATATTTAAATTGCGTGTGTGTGTGAGTGTGTGTGTGTACAATTTATCTTATCTGTATTTTCCAGCATTTAAACACAACTCAAACTGTAATATTGCGCTTGATTGTATTGTTGCGTTTTTTTCTAAATATCAGTGAACAGTGGCGGATCCACGGGGGTTTTCGGGTTCGGACCCCCTTCGGGATCAGAAAACCCTAATAAAAATATTTTTCACAATTATAAAAGATGGATTTCTCTGGACAGATTTCTCTGGACCCCCTCTTGCCAAAATCCTGGATCCGCTCCTGACAGTGAATAAAAAAAATAATAAAAAATAAATGTATTTTTTTTTGACATTGGGTCTATAAATTTTTGGCTTTTTAATGTAGATGCTGCTTTTAATCTGTCAGTGTTTAATTAATTGGAAATGCGTTTTAAGATTCTTAGTATTTTGGCATTAATAAATTTGCTTGGGAAAAACTTTTAAGCACAATTAAATGATTACTCAGAAACTGATTCTAAAACTGCAATGTGTTTAAGAACAAAATAAGGTAAGCTTTTTAATTTTCACAAAATTATTATATTGTGCGTAAAGCCAATCACTGAACTAAAAATGTATTTCTGCTCTTGAATTTAATACTTTTTATTTTGGGAATCGATAAGTAAACAAACAATTGAACTTTCACAATAAACAAAATTTCTGTAGATTTTCAGAAAAACACATTCTAGCCAACTTTACCGGAAATTTCTAAACAATACAATGAGCAGCAGCAAAAAGTGATTTGGAACTTTTAGAAGTAAAAATAGAATCATTGGTAAAATCTAAAAAGCAAGCTTTAAATTCGTATGGGAATTGTGAAATATTGTTTAAGTGAACAAATGCAGATTTCGAAAAATTTGCCTACTTTATTATGATTAACTTTTTAAACACATTTATTTGACAATTATAAAGGCTAAAGATTACCAATTAACTTTTTTTTATGAAATTTTAACTTAAATAATATTAGAGCAGTATCTAGCTCAGCTTGAAATCCACAAGCAAAATTTTGAAATCACTGACATATAAGTCTTCACCATATAGAGTTTTTGTAAGATTTTCAAAATATTTTTATTTTTTTTAATGAATTGCAGCTTAAAATAAACAAAGATCTAACATAGAATTTAGCTGCTTTGTTAACTTTTTCGGCTTGTCAGATTACAGATCTCAAGTGATCTTGAAAAAGCAAAAAACAAAATAACACAAATTTTTAATATTCAAAGCCCTTACAAAAAACTCATCAAACAAACATGTGTTCATCCAAATTGATTTAAATTAAAAGTTGATTCGCGAACTTTTCAGCTTTTTCACATATGGAAATTTCAACTAGTCACTATTTAATTCAATTAAAACTATTAAGCAATTTTGCACAAAAAGTATATACATACTAAATTATTATATACCATTTCAGCACATATTTACACACAAAATGTATGCCAATCATTGCCATAGATTCGGCACATCAAAGTGCCCATAAAATCGGGCAGTTGAACAAAAAAACCAACAGCCCGTGGCAAATACATTTATAGATATAGAAAAATCATTAAGACCAATGCATATTCAATTAACGTGGCCATATATATTGCTTATAGAGAGCAGCCTCGAACAATTTTGGGCTAAAATAAAAAAATTGTATTGAAAAATAAATCGCTTTTTAGCTGGAATCTCCGACTGTTTGGTGTGCTGGAATGCTCAAAATTAAATTATGGAATGCTCGAAATATTCAAAAATACAAATTCAATGCTGGTTGAGTGTTTGAAAACGTTTTGCTGCCAAAGTTCTTATTGGATTTTACTTATTTTTGGTCAAAATTTCATTGAAAATGTTTTTATTTTTGTATTTTCTAGTTTTGTGTGCAGTGTGCTCACTGAACGAATTCGAATTCCCATGTTTGTTTATATAGTACCTAAATTAAATTGCTTCAAAGCTGGCAAGGGAAAAATCAGAGAACCATCTAATGTGCTCTAACTGTTTACAAATTGTTTCTAATTATTTTTGGTTTGTTTATAAAAGCAAAGCAGCTATTTTTGTGCAGGAAGCAGAAAAAAAGGTGATTTTTGAAAAACTGCAACGAAACTGATTTTCGAAAAAATTACTCTCAGTTGTTTAGAAAAATTACAACATACGTTCAGGCGTTTTTTGTTGTTGTGCTTAATAGAGGAAACGTTTTAGTTGTTTATTTTGGTGCTTACAATTTTAACAATAATAAACTTGAAGTAATTTATGTGGTTTTTTATGTGTTTAGCTTTTGTTGTTTTAAACAAATGAATAAACTTTGTTTGCGTGAATTGTGGATTAAAATTTGTATTTAATTTTTTGTTGTTTTGTTTTTCAGTTATTATTTAAATTTATAATTAAGCGAATTTTTTATTTAAATTTTATTTATATATGCGATTATATTTTGATATTAAATTTATATATGGGTTATGTTTTAATGCGTTTTGAATTAGAGAACAAATGTCACACGACAGTCGACAAGAATTATACGAAATATTCCGACTTAACTACACAAAACTCAATATCATACTGAAAAAGGACGGCGCTTACAATGACGAGAAGAGCCCCAAGAAGACGAACCAAACGAACCAAACGAACCAAGCGAACCAAACGAACCAACGCGTCGCTGCTGCAACAAATGACGATGTTACGATGAAGCCAAACGTACGAACGATAACGACAAGCGACCAAACGAACAAGCGTACACGACCAATTCAAAGTTCGAACTAGCGAACGCAACAGCCGGCAATGAACGAGTAACGGTAAACAACACACGTTGCGCTGCACTCTCTGCATTCAGAATGTCCATGTCCAGCAGCATTGTGGGTGGGTCTGATTCGTCGTGTCGTGCACGTCGAACGTGCTTCGAACATGTGTGTGTCTGCTTGTGTGTGTGGGTTCGATGTCAAACCAAAACAAAAACACTACGAACACAAAAACGACGAGACGACGAGACGATGATGAGATGACGACGACGACGACGAGTCAACGAGACGAATAGCGGCACATGATGCCCAAACGGTGGGCGGCTGGAAAATACAATACGGCCTAAAGGGAAACGACGCTAGCGAGACCGCACGAAGCACGCGCAGCTTGCGCTCTGCCGCGCGCTCTCTTCGCTGCTCACACACTCACACACACTCACCACTGTCGTCAGCCAACGTTGGCATGCGTGCGAGTGAGCCGGCCATACTTTGCTTTCACTGAGCTATGTAAGCGCATTTGTATAGCTGAGAGACCTGCAAACGAAAGAGAACGCGTGAGCGAGCGCGTGGCTGCCATGTGGCCCGGCTTACTGGCTGGCTGACTGGCTAGCAGTGCTGCCGGCGTTGACTGCGACGCTGTTATGATGAAAATTTTTGAGCAAGCGGGTTGGAAAATCATAAAATACTGAAAACGTGTTTGTGTGCGTCAGTGTGTGTGTGAGTTTTGTTTTGACTGGAAATAGCAATGTTGGGCATAATTTTTGTAAAATTTTTTATTTTCAATTCTTTTTTGGCTCAAAAATAAGACATATTTATTAAACACATGATTAACTTGAAAAAAAACAATAATAGGCAATAGGCAAAATGGCTGGAAAGTTGCGCCTAGCGTGTTTAAAGAGAGTGACATTTAAGAGCGCGGCGTAAGAGAGTCTGGCAGCACAGCACCCACAACAAGCTTCACAACAGGCTTATTACGATAATGATGATAATAATAATGATGATGATGACGAGGAATACGGCGTCGCCGACTACGAATAGGGCGGCAAAGACAGGAAGAAATTAATATGCGAAACGCAACAATTTTGCCAACAACAACAGCAACAAAAACAACTGCGGGCTAGAATTGCGTTGAGAACGACGAGGACGAGGACCAGGACAACTTTGACTATGGATCTTAAAGTCGGCAAAATACAGCAACAACAAAAAAAACAATAAAGCCAACACTGATTCATTGAAGTATAGTATGGGCCAAGTTTGGGTAGAAATTCCAAATATTGTCACAGTTTTGTTTTGAGTTGAAACTTTCAGTATGGTACAGAGAGGGGACCGGAAACGCAGTTACCTGTTACCTGAACCAAATTTAAAACCAGAGTTTGCTTTAAGCTGTTTTTGTTTAGATAAACAAAGTTTATGACAAGACTGACAGCAAACAAACTTTGCAAGTACCAAAGACCAAAAAAGCTAAATAAAATATTCATAAAAATAAACCCACTGAAAATTATTGTTAAACAGTTTTTGAATTGGCAATAAATTGGAGTAGTTGTTTGTCATTTTTCCTAAACATCTGTTTAATTGACAGCTAGCTGCTATCATATGTACATAAGGGTCAGTATATATGTAGCGCCCCCCTCACTTAGCTGGCCATCTATCCATCAATTCACGCACATCAACTCACAGTCAACCTAACAACCTGCCAAAGCAGCAATCAATGTCTATCTCTCTTGCTGTGCTCATTTCGATTATTGTTGTTATTATTTTGGTATTCTTTTTTGTACTATACACTGTCTCCAAACGAGTTAGTTAGTTTAGGGAAAGAAAAGGTTTGAGGTTCTGGAAAACATTTACCAAGATAATTGTCTCTCGTCGGTTACCAATTTCTCGATGATCACAAAAGGTGAGATAGATTGGCAGAGAGATTGAAGATAATTTTGGTTACTAGATGCTTTTTAGAATTCTGTAATTTTGAATAAAATGTATTCACAGCCATCATTTAATAGAAACAAGACAGGAGTGCTCAACAATTTGTTATTCTGGGAGTAACTTCTCATCCATGTTCTGCAACAATTTTTGACTGCATAAACTCAAACTTTGAAAACATTAAAAAATCATACGTAAGTGTATTTCATAGTCGTTTTGCCTTGTTCGTAGCCCGTCCACTTGTTTCTGTTATTTTTGCTACGCGCTTTTTGCTTTCTCCTCTTGTTATGGTGCTTCCGTCCATGATGCGTGGGTGTCTGCTTGAGTCTGTTTATGTATTTGTGTGTCACTAGGATACGCAAAATCATCATGCGCCAAAGTCCGCCCATTTTTCGCCCACAGCCCATACTACATTTTTGTTTTAGGTTGTCTTGGAGTTTTTCAATTTGCTATGCTCGACCGATTTTCGCTCATTTAAAAAGCGCCATTTTGCTGTTTGGTTATTGTTTCTATGTGTTTGTGTGTGTGTGTATGTGTGTGCTTGTATGTGTGTGTGTGAACGGACCCGCTGTGTTTGTCGCCGCCAATTTATCGCATTTTTACTTTGATTTTGCGTTAATTTTTCGACAGAGCTGTTGACGTCGCCATCTTTGTTTCGTTTTCGAAATTTTGTTGTTGTTGTTGTTGTTGTGTGTTTAACGTTAAATACTTTGTTTATTTTGTTTATGCTGCACAGACTTGGCGACTGAGCTCAAATAGACGCAATATGGCAGAGGGCAGTCAAGTGTTTGGCCCTATAATCGGCGTCATGAGCTGAGCTGAGCTGGACGACGAAATTGCTTATGGAAATGTGCGTATTTGAATCGGTTATTCAACGTTTAAGCTTGTAGCCGTCTATCGTATAGTCGGCTTCAATTTTGGCAACACGATTACGAAACGGCTATAACAAATACGAACCGGTTATAAAATGATGATCCATGTGAAATGAATAAATAATATGCCAGTAAAGCGAATCGGTTAGAAATCGTTTAAAAGATATTTAACCCTTTGAATGAAATTATTACAAAATCGTCTAAGACAGGCTCGAAATTTCAAAAATGATATGCAAATTTTTTGCTTGTACTCGAATCAAGCTGAATTCTAGGCAAACAAAACAGTTTTGAAGCGGTAATAAAAATTAATTATAAATAGGATATACGCTCAATCCTGTTTTTCTGCGGGAGAAAAAAGCTCATAAAAAAGCGAGTAAAAACTTCATGTTTTTGCACAAATAAGCTGGTTTCCCTGTGCGACATGCAGTGTTGCCATTTTAGCTTGTTTATGGCTTGATCTAGCATATTTAAAAACTATATATATAAATTATGAATTTTCATTTAACTTGTTTCAGCTTAAAAGCCTTATCGATATTTTTTTTTGCGCGTAGCGTCTATGTGTCGCTAAATAAAAAGCTTTTAGATCCATTAAATATTTAAATATAAGAAAAGGCGCATTAGTTTCAACATTTTTTAGCCAAGTTGCAACTGAAATCGGAGATGCCAAGTCTCTAGCTCAATTCCAAAATGACCGGAATTGGAAAAAGCAATACAAAGTTCAGGACAGGATCAAAAAATATCGTTAACACGGAGCTCAAGTAATTTAAAAAAAATTTTAAATTTACATTCGAAATAGAATTTTTATTAAAAATTTGCTCAAAATTACGAATTATGTTATGAATAGATAAATAACGAAAATTCCATCACATTGTCGAAAATAAATTAGAAATATAATTGATATTGATTTATGTACATATATTTACTATTTGTTTTTAAGACTTTTTTTAAATTTCGAAAAATCTGGTGAAGAAAAAAGATTTTTTTCTTTTTAAGTATGACATTTTACTACGGAAATGCCTAGAATATGATAAGAATACAAATATTTTTAAAAATTTGTAAATTTCACTTATTTCAATTTTGTTTTAAATTTCACAGAAATGTTTCTTTTATTATGTATCACATAAATATTAAAAATTAATTTTAATAAACGAAATGTATTTAAGTGATTTAAGAAGATTCTGCTGATGTTCGTGAAATCGTTAGTTATGTAAATATAATAATAACAGACGTGTTTGGCAGCATTTCGTTTACTTTTTTAAGCATAATTATTTATTATTATGATTATTTTAGCTATTTTTAAGCTACCATTTTGGCTCTCAGTTTTGGCGTCACTGCGTAGAGGCCATAGTCCTTATAATTTCACCATGGGCAGACCCAATAATTATCTAATGCACTAAGACTGTACTAGTAATTGATTAACCGATATTCATAATATACTTTAGTAAATATTTGCGAGCTGGTTATAAAACGATTGTCACCAATTTTTAAGCGGCTTTACAACTTTTATTCTTGTAATTTTATGGTTGATTATAAACTGGGTCATTCTTAAGTTTAGCCGGTCATGAACGGGCTTAAGCGATTATAGAGTCACACTTCTAACTTTGGAAAAACGCCGGTAGCGAACCGGTTATAACGCATTAATGTTTTCTTATTTGGCAAAATGATAAGGAGCCGTATATGAATCGGTTATAAGCGATGTATGCTTATAATCACCCGATAAACGTGACACACAGGAAATTGTGAGCCGGCTATGAACCGGTTATAAAGCGTTTATGCATAAGATCGTTTAAGCTGCTTAGCCGATATTCGTGACACACTTTCAAGCCTAGCGAAACGCTTTTAAATCGTTTGTAAATCGTTTATAAATCGTGCCCCTTATAATCAAATTTAACTATGAAGGCGAAACATATGACTTACTCTCAAATTAACCAACTTATTTTGGAGTGGTTATAAAATACGGTTATGAATCGGTTATAAAATGTATATGCAAATAATCGATTTGAGCTATTAAGCCGATAAACATGAAAAACACATGAAAGTCAAGCGACTTGTGAGCCGGTTTTGAACAGGTTATAAAACGTTTATGCGTGTCATCGATTTAAGCTGTTTAACCGATTTTCATGACACACTTTCAAGCTGAGTGAAACCGATTTACAATCGATTTAAAAACGTGCTCTTTGTAATCGAATTTAGCTATTAAGGTAAAACATATGACTTACTTTCAAATTAACCAACATATTTTGGAGTGGTTAAGAACCGGTAAATACGGTTATGAATCGGTTGTAAAATGTATATGCTAATAATCGATTTGAGCTATTAAGCCGATAAACATGAAAAACACATGAAAGTCAAGCGACTTGTGAGCCGGTTTTGAACAGGTTATAAAACGTTTATGCGTATCATCGATTTAAGCTGTTTAACCGATTTTCATGACACACTTTCAAGCTGAGTGAAACCGATTTATAATCGTTTTAAAAACGTGCTCTTTGTAATCGAATTTAGCTATAAAGGTAAAACATATGACTTACTTTCAAATTAACCAACATATTTTGGAGTGGTTAAGAACCGGTAAATACGGTTATGAATCGGTTATAAAATGTATATGCTAATAATCGATTTGAGCTATTAAGCCGATAAACATGAAAAACACATGAAAGTCAAGTGACTTGTGAGCCGGTTATGAACCGGTTATAAAATGTTTATGCATGTCATCGATATAAGCTGTTTAACCGATTTTCATGACACACTTTCAAGTTTACAACATTGTTTATATGACTTTTACACGCATTTAAAGCAATTTGAATCATCATTAACTTTGGGGGAATTGCAAATGCTTTAAGTATGGCCCTACCACATTAACTGAAGTCAGTATAGTCTGCTCAAACCGTCTTCAACCTTAAACACGCAGCTCAATGTCATTTACGTTTTACATCTTATATACATGTATATATGTATGTATATATGGCTTTTGCCTATACATACATATGTATATGCTTCAGCAAGTCGTTAGGCCGAGCACTCAAAGCCATTGCTTTTATGCATCAACGAGCATACAAAAAGGCAACCATACCCATTACCAATACCAGACCCAACTACCGATTACATACAAACTCCACTCCTTACACTTTGCTCTATCTGTATAGTACCAGGCTGGCTCATGTCATGGTCGATATTTATGCGAAAATCAGGCGATAAATCTAAATTATATGCCAGAGCTAAAGCCAAAGCCAAATCTAAAGCTTTGACTGCTCTTGTTATTGTTGTTGGGCTGAACTGTGAGTGTAAATATGTTAAGGGCCAGGGCACAACAACAACAATGGTGTGCTGCATTGTTATGATGATTAGGCATATTATGTTGGCCTCTGCTGTATTGCCTACTTAACAGGGCAGCTAATTAAAATCAAAATGACACACATTGTCATTTTTGTTTTGTTTTTTGTAATTGTTGATGCACACTGATTATCAAATAATTAGTAAAAGTTTTGCGGCTACTACTCAAAATACATTTGTCATCATCCATCAAAAAAGTGGAATCGAGTGAAGTTCATTACTAATAATCTTTAGTTGTAATATACGAGAACGTGTGACAAATCAAGGCATACTTTTTGAAGCTGTCAAAACTTGTGCCAACTAGTTTGGGGTTAAAGTTCAGGGTGGCTCTGGGTTGTCCTGTCTGTCACACACACACACACACACACACACACACATATATACGAGTATGTTGCAAATTTCATTACAACTGCTGTGTCGTCAAGTTTTGGATCGCTGTCAGCCCAGGGGCACCACATCAGCAGCCGCATCAAATCTCTTGTGTTCGAAAATTAATGAAAATTTCATAAACTGGAGAAAATGACGCCTACGCAACAACAAACCAGTGTAGTATAGTCTTTGGCGCTATGTTCTGTGGTTGCCATCATAACTTAATTAACAGCCACAGTCGGCCAAACACACACACACACACACACGTAGAGACACAGATACAGATACATTTACATATCTGTAGTTATGTATCTAAGCATAACTGCGTCTTGTCTAATGCTCTTTGCACGTTTTTTGCCTGATAAAGTTATAAATAATGCTGTATATATTATATATATATATATGGAGCAACAAAAACTATGCCAAAATATAGCATATGTTAAGCTTGGGTTACCCAAAGAGCAACCCTTTCTTTGCCTGGGGCTTAGTTTTACCCTTTTTTTGCTGCCCTCCCTCCCACACACACACACTAATACGACTTAAGGGCTGCCGCCACGTACTCATAATAATATTTCACTTGGGCTGCATGCTCCTTGCCCTTGGACTGACTGCTCCCAGTGCTCGCTTGGATGACTACCGCATTGCGTCTTGCCCAACACTTGGCTGGGTTTCACTGTGTGTTGATAAATTGGCGACAGCATATAAATTAAGAAATTGTACACTAATTGCGTAAAAAACTTGTTCTTGTTGCTTGTTGTTGTTGCTTTTGTTGCATACTTTCAGGCGGTTTTTCAATGCCACCAAAAGCAGCGACAGCAGCAAAGTGCGTGAAAGTGTTGCCACATTATAAAAAACTTTTATTTATCGATTTTGTTTTGGCTCAGTGACTCAAACCCGTTTATACCCCTCCCCTCCCCCAACCCCTGCCCACAACCTCCCATTTCGATTCCAATTTAATGTTGTATCAAAAAATGTTTAAAGCATACATTTTGGCGTTTGGTGAGTACTCGGGGGCGGGACATCGTGGGCGTTAGCGTGTAGCTTTTGCTTTTGCTTTTGAAGTTTGCACAACACAAAAACCGCAAAATCTAATTAACGGGGCGCTTGCCTTGGTTTTGGCGTTGTTGCCCCCGGGTAGGGGGTTTCGTTGGGTTCGTACAGTTTGGTTCGCGGCTTGGTTCGCGGCTTGCTGGCTGTTTCTTTAGTACTCGCTCGGAGCCCAGTCCCCTAAAAGGCATCATGACAATGTTGCGCGGAAGTTGTAGACAAAGGTGTTTCTGTTGCTGTCATATTGGCTAGTGGCTTATCCGTTGGCAAAGTATTCAAGTGCCAGTCAAGAAATTGAAAGTGTTAATGGTAGTTGGGATACTGCAACCAAAAGTTGCAATCAAAGCCAAGCTGGTCACGTTGTGTACGGTGTACTGTTGACGAGATTTCTTTTCTACAATAATTGTCGAAATTTTGTAGAGTATCTTAAAATCGCTTTCTTTTTTTCTTAACATCCTTATTCACCATACCTTTTGGTAGATAGCGGACAGTTGTTTATAGCGAAATTCGATGAATAAGCAATGTCCGTGGAGACTTATATGTCTGTATGAACACCTAGTTTTCGGAAGCCATAAAAGCTACAGATAATACGATATATAAAATCATAACGACTAAAATGGCTATGACATGTTTAACTTTCACACCAGGAACGATAAGCAAAACAAGCATTTGTAAGAGACTTAATTGCATACCGACGAAAAAGTAGACCCAGAAAGATCTGGCTAGATAAAACTGAAGACGACTTAAGGAGGCTATGCGTGAGGGATTGGAAATATTGGCAACGTATAGAATCACATGGCGAAAAATGATTGAGGAAGCATTGGTTCACTCAGGACTGTTATACTAAGAATGAACAAAATGAGCTTAAGATATAAAACTATAAAAGATTGTGTTCCTTAGAAGATGAAGTTTTTTGAATTATGTATATCAATATCTAATTCGTTCCACCTTAGCAGCATTTCCTGCGTTTTTAGCTATATAGTTTAGTTTTTTGTTTCGATCTGAAACTAAACAGAGAAATTTCTAATTTAAAAGAAAAAAATCTGCTCGATTTTGATGTTTCAGCAATGAAAAACATGAAAATTCCACCTTTCTTTGTTGGCAAATCCCCCTAAACAATTTAAAAAAAAAGCTTTTTTTTATTGCGCTCAAAAAGCGATCAAATCAAAATAAAAAATCAAAGAAAATATATAAGGTAAAGTCACCTTACAATGTTTATGATCTGCTGCCAGAGCCTTGTCGTTGAGTTTGATCTATTTGTTTTTGTGCAGGAATTCCTTTAGGTTCCGTGACTCCTTCATAAAAGCTCTCGCGCCTCATAATGCTGAACGAAATAATTGAGCTTACATTAGTAGTCGATCGCATCTTAGAAGAGCATAAGAGGATCAAATTGATTTGTTTTCTTTGCATTTTTGTTTAAACTAACATTTAAAGTGAGTTTATTGTGAAATTCAGCTGTTTCATTTGTTAAATTTAATTTTTTTTTTCAATAGAATGTCTCAAAAGCGAAGATAGCGATCTTACAAATGATGAGCGAACAAAAATTGCAGCTTATCGCGAAATGGGGATGCCACTACTGAATATCGCTACCAAAGTGAACAGAAGCTATTTCACAATCCAAAAATTTTTAAAAGATCCCAAAAATCACGGGAAAAAGTCTCGCACGGGTCGTTCACCGTTACTGCAAGAACGCGATAAGCGACGTATAAAAAGCAGAGCGCAGCCCAAATTTGTCACGAAGTGACTCTGCCTGTATCAAAGCGTCGAATGCAACAAATTTTGAGGGCTGATCAAAACGTTTCGTACGAAAAAAGGCTAAATAATGTCAACTACTCCCTCAAAGTTGCCCGAATGCAATTTGCAGAGACTCATAGGTTTTGGAACTTAGAGTGGCAAAATATTATCTTCAGAGATGAAAAACAATTTAATTTAGATGGTCCCGATGGCTATCAATATTATTATAGGGATACTAGGGCTCCAAAGCGGGTCAAAATGTCACGTAATTTCCAAGGAGGGTCGCTAATGGTGTTGGCTGCATTTGGATATGCTAAAAAGAGTTCAATATGTTTCGTAACACACAAAATGAACTCTGAGAAATATGTTTAACTATTAGACGAAGAACTTATTGATTTTGGACAAAAATATTATGGAGATTCATGAAAAATTAATAAAAAACTATTTTAAAAAAAAATCATAAAAATTATAGTTATAATAAAGGTTTTTATGTCTGTAAGTTCAATTCGCGTTATTATATTATTATATACCTTATGCTGAAGATTAATGAACTTTCGTAATCAAAATTGGTTTTCGGACATACAAGGTGCGCCATTTGAATGTGGTCGATGGAAATATTGAATAGCTTTGACAGATTTCAAACGATTGATGTCGTCGAACACATCTTGGAAAGGTTATTGCATTACAAGTTCGACCATGAATCGATTCAGTTGTTGTTCATTAAATGTAATCGTTCAGTCGTTGCATCACGAGGGTGCGTATCGTCATAAGTTTCGCGGTCGTTCTGCGCCTAAGAGATGGCGCCACTCGTCGCTTAGCTTCAAATTTCGAGAATCACGGGTCTGTAGCGGACCGTCCACATTCAGATCAACCACGTCCTCGACGATCAAATGAAAACATTGTAGCTGTTCAATGGAGTGTTGCAGAGAATCCTTCTGTCTCGTACCGCCGCCGGTCTCAGCAACTAAACATCAGTGGAACTACTTTGAGGAGGACACTGAACAGATGATCTCGCTCTGTGTTCATAAATATATATAAAATAAATATATGTATATAAAGTGCAGTTAACCCACAGATTATTGGAAACAGACAATTCGTGACGCGTGGCTTACGCCAATAAGCGTTATTCAAGTGAGTGAATCGCGATCCCGATTTTTGGGAGCGAATTTATGAATGACTGATGAGGCCCATTTCACGCTATCTGGCACTGTAAATCAAAGAAAACTGTCGCATTTGGGGGAAAGAAAATTCTCATACTATCCATCAAACTCCACTGCATGATCAGAAAGTGACTGTTTGGGCCGGTGTCTGCTCAAAAACCATCATCGGCCCGTTCTTCTTCAGAGTTGAGGAAACTGTCAATGGGGATCGGTATCGATGGATGTTGGCACACTCTATTTTACCAGAAATGCGTGAAAAAGGTCTTAAAGGCTTTTGGTTTCAACAAGACGGCGCGACATGTCACACCGCGAAATCAACGATGAACTTCTTGTGTCAAAAGTTCCCAGGACGTGTGGAATCGAAAGGGGAGAATATTGACTGGCCACCGAGATCGCCCGATTTAACGGCACCGGACTGTGGGGATTTTTAAAAAGCAAAGTGTATGCCAACAATCCCAAGACTTTAGACGAGCTTAAGAACAATATTCGAGACGAAATCAATGCGATATCACCCGAGATGCTGGCAAATGTCATGGAAAATGACAGAAAAATGAGCTGAATTTTGTATCCGCAATAAAGGAGGTCATTTGATTGACGTTGTTTTTGGCAAATGAATGGAAAAAATTGTAAAGCTGTCTAATTTTATAAAAATAAGTAGCTTGTCACAAATCAGCTTGTAGAGATGGTTCAAGTTACTCAGTACTTGCATCGACCGCTATGACAAATGGTATCAGCCTGTACAATGGACGGAAAAATTATGTTGAGATAATTATAAAATGTCTTAAAAATTTAAGTCGCCAAGTTTCTTGGTCGGCCGTAAGCTTATCAATCCACCCTCGTATTTGAAATAAAGTATGAACCACAGTAATTAATCAAAAGCTTACCAAATTTATTCAGGACGACTCTTTTTTTAAATTATGTTTAGATAGGTATGAGACTTTTTGAACCATAATTTGTTTGATTGGTATGTTTTTTTTTAAAACAATTTGGAATCCATCAAGTTCTTTGAGATCGTCTTTAAATTTTGCAGCGACTATATGCAGGTGAAAAGCAAAATTTGTAGGAGTTAACGTTAGCGATATCGTTGGTTTAAAAATTCGCAATACCAGCGTTTGCTACCAAACACACACATTACGATGCTTCCTAATCAATTTTTTGGCAATCAAAACAACCCAGAGAAACCTGTTGAGTTCGGTTTTTCTGGCCCATGCACCATACCAAAGAGTTCTCACAAACCATTGTTACTATTATTTAAATTTTCTGCTTGTTAATTTTGTCGACTTTCGTTATAGTATAAACCCAAAAGATTAATTACAAAATAGACCCAACTTTTAAATAGAGCTCCATCCATTTACAAGCAACTGCCAACAGTTTAATTTCTACAGAAAATCCTTCGTTTATGAGCTTTAGCAATCATTAAAAGCATTTTCTCTCCTTTCTTTTTGTTGTTAATGCTTGTATTTGCATTTGAGCTGCCAACTTGTTTTACATACTATACATGAAAACCATTTCATAAAACATACATAATTCCCAACTCCAGCAGCGTTACCCTCTGCCTATACCCCTGACACCCGCTCTCTCTCTCTCTCTCTTAGTCTCTGTGTCGGTGTCATCATAATCATTTTGTCATTAATATGTCTGACTGGCCACAGAGCGCGTCGCATAATCTGCGGTTGCTTTTTGTTGTGTTCATTTTGTCGCTGGTTGCTGCTCTCAACCGATCCATTGAATTATATGGATTTTGCTTGAATAATATATACTACATACGTATGTGTGACTGTGTGAGTGGGCCACCCTAGCCCAATAATTCTTCCATTTTTATTTGTCTTTCTGTTTGTTAGTGTATATGTGTATGTGTGTGTGTTTTGTTTTGCTTTTTCTCACACACACACATACACACGCACACATCTACATAGAGCAAATTTTTGTTTTCTACTTTTGCGTTGTGGCTCTGCTGTGATTGACGTTGCTGTAGTTACCATGCTGTTGCTGCCTTTTCATTCTCTGCTTCTTCCTCTTTTTCTACTTTTCTTGTTGTTGTTGTTGTTGCTGCTGCTCCTCTTCCTGTTCTTGGTGCTGTTGTTGTTGTTGTTGTTGGGGGTACCTACACTGGCGCAAATCATCTGGGCGGCACCCAGTAGCAGAGCCGCAGCAGCAGCAGCCAAACATTCACATTTAATTTTGCCTTTTCCTTTGAATTTGCCGTCTGCTTTATGTGCGCACACAAATACAAAGTAAAAGTAAGTATATATACTATATATGCACTGTATATACTATGTAGTATAGTACTTTAGGCCCTTATATATATATATAAGTACGTGCCGCCGTCTGTGTGTTTGTCTTGTGCTATCTCTCCATGCATTTTGACATACTTATGTCGTTTCATGTTTTTGCTGATTTTGCACAAAAAGTTTTTCTTGCTTTTTTTGTTTCCATTTCTTTTGCGCCCTTACAATTTTTCTCTTTAGGGTCCAAAAAAGGCGCTCTTTCATTACTGGAAAATTAAGCAGCTGGCGAAAGCATAAAGTAATACCCACTGAGGGGTCTAGCTTGGAAATGGCGCATGTGTCGTAAGCCTTATCAATTCGCCGTAATATGCAGCGAATTCACTTAGCAGGGGTATTACAGTATCTCTCTGTGTGGTTTTAAATGGAAATTTAATGAAGTCGTAAGTTCAGGTAGGTCTTAGGAAGCACATTAAAAGATTGCATGATAGCCTCTATAGAGACTATAATAAAAATTTAAAAAAAAACACAAGTTTTTAATATTTTATAACTACTGCTGGAGTAATTATCTACAGTATAAATATATATATATTTTATAGAAAAAAAAGAAGTATACTATATAATTTCATAAATTGCTCACAAACAGTTTATTTACTTAACATATTGCATATATTCTTTAATAGATCTATAATATATGGAAAGTCAAAAAAATATATGAGTTCGAGCCGGTATATCTTTATTTCTAAAAAATGGCATACGTAAAGTCGGGCGCGGACGACTTTGGGATACCCTGTAGCACTAGCTTGCAATAAAATCCGGCTCCTTCATAAAAAACCAAAAACAGAAGAATTTTTAAGCAAACATTTTTTTTTGATCGATCGCTCCTATGAGAGCTATATGATATAGTCAACCGATTTCGATCATTTTTGACACAGTACTTTAATACCTTAAAAAAGTACTTAGTTCAAATATCTTTCAAACGAAACACAACAAATTTTGTTCAAAAATCGATTTTTCGGAAGATCTGCCCTATGGGAGCTATCTGATATAGTCAACCGAATTTGTTCAAATTTGGTGCAATGCTTGGGTACTCTAAAAACCTCTAAAAAATTCCAAATCTGGTTACGATATCTTTAATAAAAAATAAAATATAGCGAATTTTGTATGAAAAAAGTTTGTTTGGCCGATCGGTTTAATGTGAGCTACATATATTATATAGTAAACCGATTTTGATTAAAGTTGGTACAGTATGGAACTATAAAAAACTTTCGAATGCCAAATTTGGTTACGATATCTTCATAAACAAACGAGTTATTCATCTAAAACTTTTTTTTTTTCGTGGAAGTCGGAAACATCCCTATGGGACCTATATAATTTAACCCTGATATCAAAAAAATAAAAAACTTGTTTCCTATGGAAAAATATGGGATCTAATGTGAAAGTCTTGTTACTCAAGCTCTTACCATCTCTGAGATCTAGGAGTTCGAACGGAGAGACAGACAGACAGACGGATATGGGTATATCGACTGCTCTATTCACACTTAATCATATTTTACGTAACTTTGGGGTGTCTCCGATGACTCCTTCTATATGTTACATACATTTTCGGCTTCCACAAGCTTAATATACCCTTTGTACCATACGGTACAGGGTACAAAAAGCTTAGCATAATCCCATTAGAGTAAAGTAAGCTATTAACATATTTAATGGGATAGTTACTAACAAAGATTTAGTTTTTTTTGTTCATTCCTCTCTTCTCATTCTCATAATTTGTTTAAATTATTATTATCTTATCAGAGAAAGAGTAAAAGAAGAAGTCTCTTTATATTGATGCACAAAATTTTGAAATTAATTTAAATATACCTTAGATGGTATACATTTTGTATCAACTATTTAGCTTTAGATTTAGTTTGATTTATTAAGCTTGTCTAAATTCTATTAAATTACTATTATATTAACAAGTTAAGGGATAAGGGATCAATTGAAAATCAAATAAATAATTTTTTTATATGCGATTGTGTTTGATATTTTGAAATTTTTTTAATAAGTTTGTTTTATAAGCGGATCTTAAGTCTCTTCCAAATGCGCTTACGAGGCTGTCCTTAAGAGCTACGAAGAAAAGACTTAAAAGGTGCCATCCTTTCTTATCAGATTCCTATAAATAAGTTCAAATGTTCTTTTAAAAATCACATATAAATGTGTATATATTCCTGTAAGTATTGTTCTTTTTTTTATTTATTTTTTTTCTGATGAATATCTAGATTAAGTTGCGGAGGGAGAGTACTAGTTTATTTATTCATTTTATATATAACCTTAAAAAAAAGAAGATCCTATGTCTCTGGGCTTAGAATACTGTCATTACAAGTGATACAAATTTAAAAATAAGACAAACTTTTTAAAAATCCAATAAACTTTTTTCATTCAATACCTTATATTGATTCATTAAAACCTTTTTTTTCAATAGGGATTTTCGTGTGGATCACGCGTGATCCATGACAGCTGTCATAGGCAAAGTTGTTCAGTTTTCATTGGCAAATCATGATGGAAAGCCGAATGATCTTCCTGCACGTTGCCGTTTTAGTGAATGGGCTCTTGGTAAGATCGATGAAAATCCGTTGTTTTCGACCAATATTTTGTTCAGTGATGAGGCCCACTTTTGAATAAGCAAAATCGCCGTATTTGGGGAGAAGATCAACCCGAAGAGGTTCACCAGCTGTTTATATCCAAGAAAAACAACGGTTTGGTGCGGTCTGTGGGCTGGTGGCCAATGATTGTCAGTATTGTTTTAAAATTGAGCAAGTTGCGAACGTTACCATCAATGGCGCACGTTATCGGACCATGTTAACGGACTTTTTGCTGTCTGAAATTGTTGCCCGTGATCTCGACGACATTTGGTTCCAACAGGATGACGCTCCGGTTCACATTGCCAATGAAGCAATGGCTCTATTGCGAGGTCAATTTGGTGAGAGATTAATTTCACGTATGGGACCCGTACCTTGGCCGCCAAGATCGTGCGATATCACACCGCTCGACTTTTTCTTTGGGGTCAAAAGTTTACGTGGACAAACCAGCAACGATTGAGGCCTTGGAAGCCAACATTACTCGTGCTATTGGCCAAATACCAGTGGAAATGCTTGAACGAGTCATGGACAATTGGACCTTCAGGATGGACCATTTAAAACGCAGTTGCGGCCAACATTTGAACGAGATTATTTTTAAAAAATAAATGCCTTAAAATATCCTTTCGAAATCATAAATAAAGATCCCATCATTCCTTTAAAATTTGGATTTGCCAAATCATTAAAAAAAAGGAGCTTATAAGTTTCGAGGAAACAGATGAACAAAAAAAACACACTTACTCCTTTTTGCTTTAAACTTTTTGCGATAACAAATATAATAAATATTCTCAATTTGCTTATCGCTATAAAAGTTAGAAATTAAAAAAAAAGTGATATTCACTTCAAAACTTTATTTGCAATCAGCCGATTAATTCATAAGATTATAGTCCAATATTAATATCAAAAAATAAATCGCTAGACACTAAACATAACATAGCGTGTAAAAGTGGGAAAAATCTAAATATTTTTAGGTAACTGATCTATTTTTTCTTAGTTTTACGATTTAAATTATGGAAGTAACAAGTACAAATAATTATTAATTGTCCTTCTACGTATGATATAACTCAAAATGGGAACAAGATTTTTTGAAGGTATTTAATAAGTAAAAATTGTCGAGTAAACATATTTTTATGGGCACTACTTTCATATAGTCTACCCTTGCATACCAAAAACAATTCGAAAACCACTCCTCTAATCGAAACTTCAAGTTCATAGGTCAGAAACAAGCAATTAAGTATTAGCCCATGTCTACGCTTTGGTTCACCCCTCTTGATAAATACAAAAAGTTAATCGTTTTACAATTGCCTCAAAGTATTTATCAACCTGACCTTACAGTATTCATTATTAATTGTCTCTTTTGTCATTCTAAATGCCACACACGCATATTTAACATATTTCAGTCACCGAAAAATCCGAAATGAAATGAGAAAAACAAACACCCTAATGTCATGGCTCATTTCACTTTTGGTTCCAACACATTTCATGCTCCGCTGCGCCACCTGTCAGACGAAAATAACAACACAAACACACACACTCCAAAAACAAGATAAAAACAACAAACTTTAAAATGACAGCGAACAACTTTGTTATACAAAATAGTGGCAATTTGTTTGACGCTCTTGTGATTTGTGTGCCATACTCGGTTGCTTGCCAACAATGTGAAAAAGTATCTTCGAGATACAATTTTTGTGTAGCTGCTGCAGTGCAGTGCAACGGAATGCTGCCATATGTTGAGGTCAACAGCAGTTCAATTGCTTTGGAATAGCTTCCCTTCATGCCGCTGATTAGAATAATTAGCTGCCGTGCTGCATTTTTCTCTGCCTGCGGTCACTGCGCCTGCTGTTTTCTGTTTCTGCCACAGCGCATTGTGGCACGTTCCACTTGCCGCCGTTCGTTGCCACCGTTTGCCACCGTTGCGCCTAGTTGGATGCCATTCAATGCCAATCATTAGGCAGCGGCATTTGGTGTAAACAACACGGCTATAAATAGCACACGACGCTGCGGCGCGTCGATGCGTGGGATAGTGCATCCAAACTGTGCCTTTGAGATACATATGTATCTATACTATATATGTATGTATTTATGAATGATGCCCCTTTGAAATGTATATGCTTTGTTGGGAGAAACTCTACAAATCATAAACGCGACTTAGTTTCTTCTGATAAGTCATTCAACAATTTGTTGGAAAAAGTAAAACGTAAAAATAGGGGTAGCAACTGGGAACAACAACACATTTCCAGTAGGGGTTGATAACAGCCAAACGATATTACTGCCGTGTAGGGGTGCTGATAAAAAAACTAGAGCTCTGCGAGTGGAAGGTAATGGAATTTGTTATTACAGCGGGGTAGCAGTTAAGGGGTTCTCTGTATGATTGGCAAGTCTAATACAAAAAGGAGAAATGCGTTTAAAGGCAAGTATTTTTTTTTTCCCAAGATGTATGTAAGTGCCACCTTGATTTTACAAGTTCATTAAATTCATTTTAAATATTTTTAAATTTTAATTTTACTAAAAATATTTTATTAATAAATAGTTCCAAAGATTAGTATTAATTTAAAAAAATATATTTTATATTTTAATATTGAATGAATGGGAAAAACTGAGTTGCACTAGTTCAGCATAGGATGGGTCATCTGTTTGTTTGGTTGTTAAACACTTATAATTCGGAATATACATGTCCCAAGTAGATGTTCTGCGACATATGGTATGAATATTGTTATGGTCATTTGTTGAAAAAATACATGATAGAGGACAGTACCGAAGATTTGTCGGGAACATCATCGGACACCTTACTAGGAAAAAATTCAAATGAAGCAACAATTGTTGCATTCGGACCATAACGAAGAATGATATATAAAAAATATAAGAATGAAACGCAATTAACAAATAAACCAACAGGTGGCACACCCTATATAAACAGGAAACATAATTCTTTCTTTTAATTATTCACAAAATATTATAAGTAGATATTGTTGCATCGAAACGGGAAATGAGCTCAAGATATAATATAAATTTTTATTCTCTGCTTAATTTATATCACCAAAAATTGTGGTACAGTCGCGGCGGTGCTCGACAGTGGAATACCCTGTACTTTTGCTCTCGAAAAAATGTTTGCTGCATATTTTCACTAAGAACTTTCCAATTGGAACTCTTTTTTTTTGGTAAAATTCTATATTTATACCTATAAGTTCCGAAAATTTTTATCGATTGTGATGAAACTCGAAAATTACGTTAAAGCAGCTATCGAAAGTATAGGGGATTATTGATATGTTGATATGTTGTGAGGTGTAGGAGAAAACGCGGTAATTCGATTGCGGTGGGTGGGGAGTTCGTATCGATAAAATTTGGATGTGGATTTGTTCATTAGAGCCACATGAATCAGCTTACCACAAATTGTTATTCAAGGTCACTTGTAACCATTACTAAGGTAGAGTCAAATATTGACGCGGTTTGTATATAATATTTTTGTCTATAGCTTTTTCTGTATTTGTCCGATTTTGTTCACTTTCGATACACATATGCGCGAAACCTTAACACATTGTTTAATTCAAATGAAAATATTAAACGGTGTTGTCAAAAACCGCGAAGATCTACTGCTGGGGATCGGGGAAAGATATTGACATGATTCAACAAACTTCATCTTCTGAGGCAACATGCGGACCAGCTGATAAAGTTTGGTGTCTCTAGCTCTTCTAGTCTCCGAGATCTAGGTGTTCATTTGGACGGACGGAAGGACGAACGGACGGACATGGCTCAATCACTTCCCGAGGTTACGATAAGCATTTTGATATAAAGAGATTTTTCGGTCGAACGTATTATTTAATATAAACAGTAGATTTTCATAAAATTTGGCAAATAAAATTAATAAAGCCCAAATCTTCAGGTAATGATGACCTTTATTTCCCACTGGAGCCTAAGTCCTCTCCCCGTAACATAATAAGGGATCTAAAATGTTTGCTTACTCTAGATTCCGGCGTTCTTTCGGACAAACGGGCATATCTAAGGGGTATTTTTTAAGCGTGTCCGGATTTTAATCCTAAATAAAACAGAAAAAAAAGTAATTATCCCAAATATGGTTTTATTTGAAAAATTGCTGACCATTTAAGGTCGTATTTCAGTAATGACACTTTCAATGCTGGTTTCCAAGTCGTCAATAGCTTCTGTCTTGTCTGCATAAACTAATGACTTGATGTCTCCCCAAAAAAAATAATCTAAAGGGGTCAAATCGCACGACCGCGACGGTCAGTTGGTGGGCCCATTTCTTGAAATAACCGAAATGTGTTTTCAGTAGATCAATGGTCAATCATCATGTTGCAACCAGATCACTTTAACATCGATGTCTTATAAATTTGGAAATAAATATTCGTTGATCATCGCTTTTTATCGATCGCCAGGGATTTTTCACTGGCCACTACAATAGCGACCGTGCTGTTCTTATTCTGGTTGATGATCGGGTATCGCAGATGAGCTCGAACATGATCAAGGACACGACAAATAGCATGTTCTGATGGGCAGTTCATAAATTAAACGAAGAGCTCCTAAAGTTTTTACAACAGAACACTGATTTTGATTATAAATCTCGAAGATTTGAAGACGTTGTTATGGTGTAAATCTTTCAATGATGAATTGTTAGACCTAATTGAATGAAACGATATTTGTCAAAAGTGACTACTGGTTTCCGAGATTTCCCTTCGGAATTCCTGACGTGCTAGACACCCTTTACATACATTTATGGCTTGCAAAACTTAATATGCCCTTTGCTGTGGGATAGCCTTACCCTGAACCGAGTAAGCTATTATTCAAAAAACTTGATGTGAAATAAGAAGACGTACTTTTGCTGGACAATTTTTGGGTCTCTGACTTTCTTTCTACGGACAGACAGACTGACATAGCTCAAACGCCACCCGACGTAAAGATAAATATTTTGGTACTGCAAACATACAGTTTAAATTATATAGGAAATATCGCATATGCAAATATCGATAGATGTGCGATGTATTTAGTAATGACAGCCTTGTAGGTAGCATTTTTAAGACTAACAAAATGGGACAATAAAATAGGAGCAAGTTAACGAGTAAGGCTGATAAAATAGATACAATCAAATGAAATAAAATAATTGACAATAAACAAACAGAAGATTAGTATAAAGATCTTGTGATATTTCATGCCTCCTTCTGCCTTTTTGTAAATACCCCAAAATTCGTTTTTAAAGTGTTTCTTTTGATAGAAGATTCTTTATTTTCAAGACAGTAAGTTTAATTAAATTAAGTCTTAAGGGGGTAGCAAATCTATTGCCTATCCTACTCAAATGTCAGTTTCACTTTCCCGTGGTGGACTCTATTACGCTGGCGAGGCTCTGACATCCGAGTGTTTACAACCCTGTAACAACCCAGAACGGATGAAAAGTCGATGCTTGAAACAAAAATTTTAAAAAGTTGCAGTGGGTTACCATATCTTATCAAGAATTAATTATAAATGCTTTAGTAAATTAAAAAGTAATTATTGATCAAAAATATCGTCCAAATTTGGTGACGGGTATTTTAACAAGCATTGCAGCTCCGAAAACAACAAGGCCAATGAACAATTTCTTGTTGAAAATCCATGAAACCTTGTCGTTTTTATATCTGTGTTATACCCGATTCGAAGTAACTTCTTCGCAACAAAAAGGTATATTTTTAAATCTTTTTCTTCCCTTTTCCACGTAGGATGAATCTATTGAACGCAACCTCATAGGTTAAGGATTCTATTGGGGTTTGGTGTCCCAACTCTCTTATGAAAAAGAATTGCCCTTTGTAATACCACTGAGTGGATCTCCCTTCAAAAGGAACCCTAAATAATGTTAATGTCATGACTATCCGGAGGCTCGGAAAAACCTCGAGAGGTTTGACAAAGCGAAACCTTGTTCTGCACAGTCCAGGACAGTATCAGAAAATGAGCATCTCTAGCAAAGCTTTTACAGAAGTTGTGATGAAGAACGTTAAGCCTGGATGTTTGAGTTTTCACTAGCCAGTGTCCAGTAATAGATCGAGACGCTAGTAAAAATTGGCTGCCAAGTTTGATATCCACCGAATTACGAAAATCATCGAGATTACAAAGTGAGTCACCAAAACTAGTTTTCCTTTTTTTGTATTAATTTAGTTTTATTCAACTTAAATATTCTGCACTTCAATTATCATCATTTTGTATGGTAAAGTAAAACTGTTGAGTGTGTTTTTCAGTCAAATATCTGTCCAAAATCTCAGTTGTATTTAAATGAACCCACAAACACTCCACAAAGGCAACAAAGTATCCGGATCTCATGTACCGCATTGGTTTCAAAAATGAAAATTACGCAAAATTGCAGCTCAATATTTGATTATAGAAAACGATACCTGAGGTGGTCACTGCGTGTGTGGTATAATATCGTTTGTATGCATGTTCAAATAAAAATCCATGCCAATAACAAATGACCAACAAGGGTGGCCAGAGCATCAACGAAGGCCTAGTCTGGATGCAGTGCAACAAATCACCAGGCAAGAGGCGAGGCGGAGGCGTCATGTCAATAACACAGTTGAAAAATTGTTAAAATTGAATTACAGTTGCAAAACGCGTTTGGTGAATACTACAACAGTTGTGGGTCGGGGGAAGGGTGTGGCAGAGGGGCGTGAGGATAGAGCAAATAACGCCATGCACTTCAGCCAACATAGAGAGCGGAAAAAACTGCAATGCATACGAAGTACACTGCACACTGTACGTATGCGTGATAAACGTATAGGCCGTTGGGTATGGGGTGGCGGATGGAAGGGGCATGTGTTGGGTAAATCTGCACATATCCTTCAGCAAATAGACAACAAATTGCAAAGTGATATACAGTTGGGCGTTGGACAGCGGTGAAAATTGATAAAATGATATTGATGAATTGCGCAGTTGCAACGAAATGGAAAACGGCCATGATATGCAATGTCAGTTGAGTTGAGTCCAGACCTTGCCGTAGCAGCTCAGGCTCAGCCAGCAGCTACATTCATATCCATATCCATATCCACAACGTCATAGTCATCGTCAGGCACCATCATCGTCGTCCACGTCGACGTCGACGCTCGACGCTGATGATGAAAAATTAGCATGCGTGGGCTGTGCGTGCCAAAATGGGGCGGATCTGGGGGATGGGTTCTGGAGCTGCGCGTTAAGCTGCTTCTAGTAGTAATACATACACTAGTGCGTTAGTAGTAGTAGTGATGGTAGTCTCTAGTGAGCAAGATTAATGAAAGTGCACATCAGGTGTAGTTGTAGTGGTAAAGTTGCAGCATTGGGCTGCCAACTCAACAAAAGCAAACACTTTACTGTTTTTTTGTGGCTACCAACACGTTCTACGTGTTTCTGAATTGTTTGATTTGCTTTGAGTGTTGGACAAGGTATGCATTAAAAGCAAAGGCTAAGTGCGAAAAGGCTTAAAAAAAAATTTTAGCATCAAATTCTGAGTTTACGAGTAAATTTTAACATAAAGCTATGAAAAGTATGAAAGTACTTATTAAACATGTAAAAACAAGTTGAGTACTTTATGTAGCTAAGCCGATTCATTGGGCCAATTAATTAGTTTCAAAGGATTTACAACATAAACTTCATAGACTGGTCTTACATTTCAGCAACACATATTTCATTTCGTACAAGTGTAGAAAACAATTTTTTCAGTGTATTACAAATGTCTGAATTTGCACCTAGTAATTCGCTTTTGCGGAAAGTTTTGCCTTTTTTTTAAATTATAGAATTCTGTGTAAAGCTTATGGCAACCATGCTCCACCGATTTCAATTTATGAAAACCCTTTCGACGTATTAAAACTTTTGATTTTTATACCGAAGACAGTGTGTTATTGAAATGCAAAGAAAAGTTTGAAAACAAAGAAAATAATATCTAGAATTGTTGTGAAATGCTGCTTCAACGAAATAATATGAAAGGTTTTTTTTCGTGATAATAAAAATTAAATGCCCAACTTAACGGCAAAGTAGAGTTAGAGTTACTGTCGATATTACTTTCGAATAGAGCTATTCATACCACACCACAAATTAGCTATGTACATTCATTAAATAAATATCATAAGCAAGTGGGAAAAATTTCAAAATAAAATGGGTATTTCGAAACATTCAAACGAAAAGATTTATTCATGACATTGTAAAAACGAGCTACTTTTGAAATTATACCTTAAAAAACCAAAGACAGTGTCCATTGAACAATTAACAAATAAAAAAGATATTATCATTCAAGTAGCTTGTTTTTCTTTTTTTTTTTGGGTCCCTCTATACAAAATTATAAGACCACTTCTTAGGAACATCCGATTTCAATAAAAGTGGCAGAAGTGCAAAAATATTTGTTGACTAGGAATTGTAGTCTCTCACCTTCTCTTAAAGTATAATAATTATTAATAATGTGAGTCCAAATGATGATGGAAGCCGTAGCCTTTGGCGTCTGACACGATTCTTAAAAAAACCAGCCATTAAAAGCGGTCCTATTCAAACCGCTAATGGGCTCTGGTGTCGTTCTGACCGAGCTGAAGCTTTCGCAAATCACCTGGACGATCGTTTTACTCCCTTCAATCTCAACTCAATTTCTGAAGTCGAGGATACTTTGGAGGTATTATCTACACCGCTTCAACTGGACCTGCCAGTATGCCCCGTGCGATCTAACGAAATTGTAGATCAAAAAAACGCACTCAATCCCAAAAAAGCTCCGGGTCTTGATAAAATTGACGCCAGAGTAGCTAAGGCCTCTACCAATGGCGTGCATTCTGGCTCCAGTTAAGATATTCAATGCAATTATGCGTCTAGCATATTTCCCAAAGGAGTGGAAATGTGCTCAAATTGTTATGATTCTAAAGCCCTGCCAGCCTCCCATCTCCATTGCATCTTATCGCCCGATTAGTTTGCTACCAGTATTTGCGAAAATTTTTGAAAGAATCTTTTTGAGCAGAGTTTTATCATTTTCCAGCGTGACGTCCCAAGTTCCGGCGCATCAATTTGGATTTCGTCCAAAACATGGCACGCCTGAGCAAACTCACAGAGTGGTGCAACATATCTTAGACTCCTTCGAGAATCGTCGCTACTGCATGGCAGCATTTTTGGATGTCAAGCAGGCTTTTGACAGAGTGTGGCACGAAGGGTTACTACAAAAACTTAAATCTGCCTTCCTGCTCCTCATTATGAAATCATAAAATCATTTCTTGACAATCGATATTTCAAAGTTATGGTGAAAGGTGAACTCTCGGAACGACGGACCATTAAAGCTGGAGTGCCGCAAGGTAGCGTTCTATCTCCATTTTTATTCACCATTTTTACTATGGACATGCCGAGCTCGACGGGCAGTTCTGAGCTTATAACGGCAACGTATGCTGACGACACTGTCATTCTTTCGTCTTCCTCCGGCGTTCAAATGGCTGCTGATACCTTACAGAACCTACTGGACATTATAGCAACTTGGGCGCTGGAACATCCAGCTTGATGGTGACAAATCTTCCAGCGTTTTATTCTCGTTAAGGAAAGACCCAAGTCCTGCGCTTACTTTAAATGGAAAATAATTCCAATGAAAACATCACACCCGTATCTCGGAATTCACCTCGACAAAAAATTGTGTTGGAGGGACCACATTAAAATAATAACAGCAAGATGTAAAACCAAACTTCGCAAAATGGAGTGGCTACTTGGTAGAAATAGCAAGCTTTCTTTGGAAAATAGCAAGCTATCTTTGGATAACAAAGAATTCTATATAAGAGTTTAATTGTGCCTACTTGGTCTTATGGCATTCAAATCTGGGGAACAGCTGCCAAGTCAAATATTAAAAAAATCAAAATTTTACAAAACAAAACTTTGCGCAAAGTTGCAGATGCCCCGTGGTATATCCGAAATCGAATCCTTCAGAAGGATCTAGGCATGATCGCATAGAAACCGTCCGAAAAACGCTTGCATGTGCCCTGGCCGGTCATAGACCAAGAAGACGCCTAAAACACCTTCATCGAAACGACCTCAGAAGGCGTTTCATATCATAGAGTCTACTTGATTTTTTAAATTTTGTGCATATATAGAGTAATCTAAATAAATGATACCACACAAAAGGATTCTTTAAGTGTATAGTGACTTACTTTTTATAAATGTTGGATTATAACCCATAAAATCAAGGGTTGATTTCCAATAATAAATATTCGAGAAAAAAAAACAATTTTTAAATGTTTATACAGACCTCCAAAAGCATAATAGGTTTGCATTTTGCCTTAAAATTAAACTTGCCAATTAATGTATGACGTTCAAAATTGCTACTACCTTATTTTTAGAGATCTTTTTTTCTGTTCTTTTGCCACACAAATTTTATGAAATAGGAAATTTCGGAAGGTAAGTGTTTTGTTGTAAGTTTTTTAAAAACATCAAATCAAAAAATCCGTAATAAAATTGTAAAATTAAAAATAGTTCCTGGTTAAATTATTTAAATATGCAATCAAAATACGCTTAAAAAATACCACAAAGATTGTCTGAAAATTCCTTCAGCTGTCTTAAGAGCACTGCAAACTTGTTGAAAGGACACTTGGTAGTCCTGCAATGAAGATCCAAAATCGCCAAGGACCCAAACAAAATGCCAAAGAAATCCCAACCCATGCAGTTGGCTTGTATTTATAAGCGCGTGTTTAGCTGCTATGCAACGTGTTTTGGCTTAATAAAGTCAAAATAAGCAACGCTAAGTAAACATATACACAAACATAAATACATACACCCAAACACTCACACACACTCATACTTGAGATACACATAGATACTCCCAAATGGAAAGCAACTGCCATAGAGTTATAAATTCCAGCGCTGTTGATGTGATTTAGTTGCACACCTCTCGCCTGTAAGATGGCAACAAATATTACAACATCCAAGCGTACGAGTATCTGTGTAAATGACTTTATCTGTGTTAGTGTGTGTATGTGTGTGCATCTATGAGAGTGTTTGCGGCGACTGGCTGGCAGCGGGTGGTCGGCGTCGGCGTTGGCGTCGTCATCGTGCTCGTTGCCGCCATTCAGCGGCTGTGCGTGCAACATGTGCGCTGAATGTTGACGTTAATATTAAGAAAAATAAATAACCAAGCTGTTTGTTATCTAAGTTTATATAAAGTGCGCCATAGACACACACACACACACACACAGATACATGCATGCGAGTAAGTGGGTGGGCTGACACGTTTTTGTTTTATTGGTCAATTTGAATTTAACTTTTTAAAAATAATGTTGCTTTAAAATATAAATATATGTTAATATCTAAGCCACTGGGTAAATGATTAATTATTATCATTATAAAGCCAAGGCAAAAAAACCAAAAATAATAATAAAATCGCTAACTGAAAATATTTCATACATTTTTTGTTTTTTTAATAGGCATTGCAATTGATTTAGTTAGCAAATAGCTCTATAATAAGCCAATACGTATGGGTTGCCTCATCTATTTTTTAATAACTAATCAAGCAGGCTTATTCAATGGTAAAAAGATTATACAGGGTGCGCCAGAGAAACTTACTTATTTGAAAGGTCAATAAAAACAAAAGTACTTCAATTAGTGTTTTAATTTTTTTTTTGTTTAAAAATACAATATCCCAATTTTTTTCATGCAGTCTTGAAAATGACATCGGATAAATGGCGACCCCATTGCGCATACACTGATGAAGTCGATTTTTGAAATTCGTATCCACTCTTTGCAGCATATCAATCGGTATGTTGGCAATGGCGTCGCGAATGTTGTTCTTGAGGTGTGCTATGGTCCGTGGTCGATCGACATAAACCAGAGATTTCAAATAACCCCATAAAAAGAAATCGCATGGCGTCAAATCTGGAGAGCGTGCCTGCCATTGGAGATCGCTTCTGAGAGAGATGAGGCGGTCGGGGAAATGTTGTCGCAACAAATTCATTGAGTCTCGTGTTGTGTGTGCTGTGGCTCCATCTTGCTGCGCGTTCGTTTTCTTCAAAAAAATAAGGACCAATTATTCTCATTACCGACATCGCACACCAGACAGTAACTCGCTCACAGTTAAGTGGCTTCTGGTGAAGCTCACGTGGATTTACACCACACCAATAACGCATGTTTTGCTTGTTGACGCAGCCGGAAATGTGGAAGTGAGCCTCGTTACTGAAAAAATCGACCGCGTCTTCAGGCAGGTTGTCAACCAACATTTCACAGGCATTTTGACGGGCAACAAAATCGCGTTCAGTTAATTCTTGCACAACAGCCAATTTATAGGGATGAAAGTGAAGGTCTTCATGGAGAATTCGTCGAGTGGTTTCAGAAATTCCCATAGCAGCTGCGTGTTTGCGAGCCGAACGCCGGGGAGAACGCACAACTGACTGCCTTACTCTTTCGACATTTTCTGGAGTTCTGATGGTCCGTTGAAGTCCATTTCTGGGTTTAGCGACACTTCCACACTCCCAAAATGAGTTAACCCACGACAAAATCGAATTACGGCCAGGAACGAGTCTGTGAGGAGGAATTTCAATGCGAGCGCGGAAGGCACGTTGCGTAGCAACAAGTGAGCGACCGTTAGAAAAGAAGCTCTCGACTGCGAAAGCCCGCTGCTCTCTAGACCAGAGCATGATGGCAACTGACTGAAGGGAGGGTGGAGGGAGAAACAACCTTGGGAGCTTCCCCCTCCAGATGTGCCCTCTCTCGCCTCTCTCGCCCCTCTACCCTCCCAACACACCGCGCGGGAATTTTTGCAAATAAGTATGTTTGTCTGGCGCACCCTGTATATATGTATGAATGAAAATACAGTTCTTAACGTGTTTAAAAAAAATCAGTCATAAAGCTCTGAATATTATGTATACATATGTTGTAATGATCAGCTACAACATTTACTTTTAGAACCGCCCTCGTTCTCTTACAAAACACATATTCTCCCATTTCACAATGCACATGTGTGTGTGTGTGTGTGTGTGTGTGCGTGTGCTTTGTTTTATTTATAGCAACTACAACAATTGCGTTGGGGTTTTGTCTTAAATAACCAAACACGGACACAAAGCTTATAAATTTTGGAGACCAAACCACGAGATCCAAGGACAGCTTGTCCACCTTCCCTTAGCTATTTACTCTAAGACTGACCAAAGGTTGGACAGTTGGTGGTGCTGGGAGTGGCGTCTAGGCAGGTAAGAAAAAGTGTTGCAAAATGCTGGTCAAGCAATTTGATGAAGTACTAAAAGTTGCTATAAATGTTTCTATGGACCCTTAGTACATCCATAAAATATACTGTAATTGTAATAAAAATGAAATAAATTCAAATGTCTTGGAATTTACAATTTCAGTTAGTATTTGAAATATGATATTTTTCAGATAACGCAACTATATTTTTATAAAGATCATGTTACACAGTCAATGCAATAAAAATGTGTAGTTTTGTTTAAATTTCGTCAATATTACCGAATTTGAAATTCAATTACTTACAAGTTTCTATTGATAACTATTGAGTTTATTGCTTCCTGCAAAGAACAGAAATAAATAGATATTAAGTTTAAAACACAAATACATTTTTTTTTGTTTTTTTCATTACATTTAATTTTATTGAAAAAGTAATATATTTATTAAAAATTTACTAAGCAAGCTGGTTGGATTTTTAATACATACTTCTTCGATACTTGTGGCTTAGAAAAACTGTTACTATTGCTTGAGTTTTTCAACTAACCTTAAACATAAAATTAAAAAACGGATGTTAATTTATTACTAACTTTTATATAGGCGAAAATAAGTGAAGCACTCCACTTTTTCCCGACCTTCTCCGATTTTAATGATTTTTACATATTTGGTAGAGCTATTAGTTTAAATGTTTTCCATTGTTCTTAAAATTGTGAAGCATAAAATTCTCTTCAAAATTGCTGTGCATCATTATTTCATACGACGGAATAATGGGAAACATTTAAAAGCACTGACGAAATTTTATTTGCAAAAACACGATTTTTGTGACCTGTCACCTTAAATATCTGGAGACAGGGTCATGATGCTCATTTGTACTTTTAAAGTTAATCTTAAATTATCAAAACCATTATTCATGTAAAGTTTGAACTTATTATCTTTAAATTCGGAAAAGTTATGCTATGTTTCATTTTTCGATGACTGGTTACTACGGCAAAAATGCGAGGTGTCATCACCAATATAAGCATAACTTCTAAAATCGAATGAGTTTCGTAGTTTTCTTTTTCCGCCTTTTGCAGTGAGTTTCCACGCGTAAAATGAAATGCACTTTTTTTCCAAAGTGGGTGATCACTTTTGAATTTTAAAATTAAAAATGATAAAAAATTAAAAAAAAAAATCTTAAAAATAAAGAAAAAGAATTTTTTTTAAATTTAATATTTTATCTGTCATGGTAAAAAATTCGTGTCAATATATATTATTCGTTTAGAAGATATGGCTTATCAAAAAATAGTCTAAAAATGAAAATCCCAATATTCAATTACACAGTCTACAAATACAGGGGTCATGTGAGTTGTTGGAAAGCTAAGGGTTATTTCCAAAGTAATTTGGTGCGTAGAATCCGAATCTGGCGTCAGAACTGGCCCATCACGTCAGCATTTTGAGATATTTGAGGTTATGTTATTTTTGGGTACATAACCTCAAATATCTCAAATCTGACCTGATGGGCCGGGTTCTGATGCCGGATTCGGATTCTACACCAAATCACTTCGGAAATAACTCTTAGCTTTCCAACAACTGAACCTGTTGACCTGTGTTATCGATAGCTCTATAAATAAGCGAAATTTTGCAATAAAATTTGACGTGGTTAATATTGGCTAGTAGCTCAACCAAATATGTAAAAATCAAATTCTAATACATTTGTTTCTATTTAACAAACACTATTTGCGCCATTTTTGATTTTTAAGAACTGTATATCAATTTAGATATTGCTAATTAGCAACTAACTGAAAATTATTCTTTAAAGTCCAAAACAAAAAGACCTCAAAAGCTACAATGAATTTTTGGTATATTTCTCTTATAAGTAAAAACGAGTCTAAATAAGTTATTGACGGCTTAATAGTGGCATTTTTAAAAATAAATTTTTACCTACTTGAAAAATTAATTTAGTCGATTTATAGAGAATTTTATTTAAGTAATTCTTCGTATACGAGGAATTTACTGAAAATTATACAACAAACAGCCTTTAAAAAAAATTTAAATACATGTTACAAATACAAGTTCTCATATGCAACTGGTGTATAGAGTCACTTATACCAGAATGGCGCTTGGCTGGAAAGTCTGCTTATCGAGATTCGTGCTACTTTATTGCATGGGCCTGCTTGTTTGTTTTGCTTGAGAATCCATTGACGCGGGACTGTTGCCAGTCTTTGATAGATACGCCGATTAAGCTGGAAAAGTATCGTGATTCTGAAGTCTTATGGCAAAAGCACGAGGAACATGTTATACAACCAATATTGGCTAGCGGCTTAGTGGAGGCGCTGCCAACATGCATGGATGTGTTCAAAAAGTAAGGTGACTTTTCAAATTTCGCGATCAACGTATTTCGATTATAGATTTTTTTGTTTTGTTGTGTTACGCCACTCACAACCAAACAAATAATGCCATTCACTTGAAATTTGGTACAGATGTTCGGGAAGAGTGTACCAACACAACAAAACAAAAAAAAATCGATAATCGAAAATACGTTGCCCGCGAAATTTGAAATGTCGCCTTACTTTTTGAACACACCTCTTACTTGCTTGGTGATTCCCATGGCTGAGCAATGCTTGAAGCGTACGGCGGGGCGGTAAGACTTCCCATATGGGATGGACCAGTTATGTCTTGACCGGTTTGGAAGTGAGGATGACTTTTTCAAGTCTTTCTTGGTGCGTACTATGGACGTTGTTCCAACAATGCTTGTTTCAAATGTATAAAATGTGTTTGATACCGTTCCTTTGTGATAATTTTACTAGGTTTCCCCTTGATTTTCTGAGCTTGGGCTATAATAGTGGTCTCAGTTTTTGTCGCCTTTCGTAGTTAAATTTAAAATCCACTTCCATTTCTGTTATTGAAGCAGTTATTACAGGTAAAAAAACGTCGTTTAAAGTATCTGTGCAGCAACTCATACGAAACCCAACTTCCCTTTTTTCCTATGAGTTTAAAGCGTTTCAAAATTGTTTGTTTAGTTAGTGCCAAGGATATTTGCATTTATTTTGGCGTTGAATATGAATCTTCCTAAGTAGTTCTTCCAATTTGGAGGCGTTAAAAACTTTTAGAGTTCCATCCGCCATGCTTTGAAAGCGCTGAAATCGCTTACGACTATGTCTTTCCCTAACAGTTACCTTATTGTAAGTATTCGTGACCATTCAACGATTTTCTTTAAACTTTAAATAAAAGAGTGTCTATAACGAGGTGTTAAATATTAGACGATACCGCAGTAAATATTAGCAATAAAAGATCGTATAGAAAGCAAAACAGGATGAAAACTAACATTCTATTATAAGATTTGAAGAAAACCAGAATAAGCCTCTTTGAAACTTGAATATTAACTGCTATGATCGATTTTTTTTTAAACAATCATCTTTGGCTGCAATTGATACTATACCCAGAGGACTAAAAGCCGTACTAATCAGTTGAAACCGCAACGCACAAAACAGCTTTAAAGTATGAATTTGGCAACAACTTCAATATATACAAAGCAAAAGTGTTTAGTAAATAGTTACCAAGCTACATAAATCAACACGAAGGATGCCAGGATACAGTCACACACACATACGGACACACACACACACAAATGTGTGTACTAGTTTTAAGGCAAAGCAATGTCAACAATTTATTTTCACACCAAATATATATAAACAAAAACAAAGAATAACATTTGCTTTGGTTTTGCCAGCTTGCAAATTGCCCAGCCACATGATGAAAAACAGGAAAAGAAAATACTTTTTTGCAGAACTTACAGCATAACACATGCAGCAGGACTTGGGACTGTTTACAATATTGCACTCAGAGCTAACAAAGCTAACAAATCCTTTGCCCCAAGTTCTATGACATTGATAAGTGTGGCCACATTAACAGAATACTGTCAACTTTTTGATTAGCATCAACAGGCCAGAAAATCTACAGAAAATTCCAAGTGCAGTCGCAAAGGCAACAAACAAACACAATGTCAGCACTTTTTGAGTTTGGAAAATTACGATAAAAAAAATTGCATAAGCAACTATTTGACAAGCCTTAATCAATCAAAAAAAAGTGAAAAGTTTTCGGTCGACTTCAAAAGTCGTCGATGTCCAAGAGCAAGAATAAAATAAAAATAAAACTAAAGCAGAAAGTAAGAAAAAAAAATGTATGACAGCAAAAACCTTTTTAATAATATTTCTCTGCCCTCACTCAAACTTGCTTGTCAGAGTGAAAGTAAAAAAAAAAATAAAAAAAATTATGGCGAACGTTCGAGCCGAACACAGCCGGCCTTAGGATACTCTGTACCTTCACTTTATAAAACGACTGTAGGTGTATTTAGGTAAAAATATTTGTAAATATAAAAAAAGACTGCGAGTCAAGCTGACCAACGATGTGTAGACAAATTTCAATTAAAACCCTTTCTGTTATTATTATTATTATTTATTTCCTTGAACTTCAACACTCATATCACAGAAAAAACCACAAAGTTTTATAATATATGATAACACTTTCTCTACTAATCTTTATTCAAAGTAATAAAAAGTTCAATCTTTAAAAAATATAAAATTCTTAAAATTAAAAGAAAAAAAAGTTTCGTTCTTTCGTAAAATTTTAAGATTACTATCAAACAATTAATCGAAAAAGAATAATATCATATCACATTTTACATATTTGAGTTTCTAAGTAAGTTTTGAGCAAAACTGGAGTACGATTTTCTCAAGCCTTAGAATTTTTGTGTCACTATAAATAATATACATTATAGATATTGTTTGCCATGGAATTTTATAGGGAAAAGTTTGCGTAGCGTTGGTATTATTTTTATTATTAATCATCCGAAAACTAGATAAAGAAGTGTCTTTATAT
Source organism: Chymomyza amoena (assembly GCA_037043745.1). Classification (NCBI taxonomy): domain Eukaryota; kingdom Metazoa; phylum Arthropoda; class Insecta; order Diptera; family Drosophilidae; genus Chymomyza; species Chymomyza amoena. The sequence continues at coordinate 244,693 of JBAMAX010000017.1, forward strand.
AACTTCTCCGACTTAAGCCATTTTTTTTGAAGACTTCTTGTATTGAAATAAATGTATTGGAAAGAATTAAATATCGCTATGGGTCCACCTTCTTCTTCTTATGTGGTCATAACAACCCGATTAACGGGTTACGGCCTGCCTTAAAACTTCTCTCCAGGCGCCTCTGCATTGCGCTCGCCTTTTCCAGTTGGTCACACCGAGCGAAGACAGGGCCCCTTCCACTTGGTCTTTCCAACGCAGACACGGTCGTCATCTCCGCCGACGGCCGCTGACTACCGCATCGAACACACGTCTAGCTGGAGCATCCTCGTCCATCCTAACGACATGTCCGAACCAGCGAAGCCGCTGGATGTTGATACGCTGAGCAACGTCCATGTCGTTGAAGAGCTCATACAGCTCCTGGTTGGTGCGGATGCGTTAGATCATCGCCAACTCGAATAGGACCAAAGATCTTGCGCAGTACTTTAAGTAAGCGAGACGGTCCAGGCTTCCGCGCCGCAAAGAGCACTGGAAGGATGAGTGCCTTGTAGAGTGATAGTTTTGTCGCGCGAGAGAGGTCTCTACTACTCACCTGCTTTTCCATTATATTATAATATAATAACTAAAACTAAAAAAAGAGAGTCTAGCTGCTAGGGCCATCGACTCGACTGTTATAATATTAAATAAGGGTTACTAAGTTGGTTTTTGGAGGAACTTAAATGTTCTAAATCTTTCACATAAATAACTCTGTCCAACAGTGATTTAGAACTTTTCAAGCGACCTAGTGTACGTTGTAGGTCTTGACGAGAGTAGATCACGATAGTGTGTTTCAAAATTGTCTAACACCCCCAAAATCGGAAGTTATCGCTTAAAAACCGTTTTTCGGGTACTGCGATCACTCCCACTATCACAACGTCGCCATTTTTCAACCGATTGCGTTGTAACTTAAAAATTTATCGACCGATTTTAATAAACCATGACTTTTCTTACTTGGCATTGATATTTCTTTAAGATTAAATGTAAAAAAGTAAAGGTGTTTTAACAAAATGTTATATAAAAATGACTTCAAAGTGTGAAAATCGAATAAAAAAAGTGTAAATCTTAGATAACTTTTAAAAAATCTCGTAGTTGCTTTGTATAAAGTATAAACAAGTGTAAATCATCTTAAAGCTTGAATCTTCTTCTTTCCAAAGCCGTAAAGCAATCGAAAATCGGTTGAAAAATGGCGACGTTGTGATAGTGGGAGTGACCGCAGTACCCGAAAAACGGTTTTTAAGCGATAACTTCCGATTTTGGGGGTGTTAGACAATTTTGAAAAACACTATCGTGATCTACTCGTCAAGACCTACAACGTACACTAGGTCACTTGAAAAGTTCTTTGATTTTTTTTAATTTTGTAGGACAGTGTAATTTAATCTGTTAAAAAAATATAAAAAAATTAAGTTAAGTTTTAAGGTTAAAGAGAGAATTCTTTTATGAACATATCAAATCTAAGATGTTAAAATTCGTCTAAAAATGGTCTTAAAAAATAACAAGAAGTTTTCTTATTCTTTGGAGCTTTTTGATGCAAACGAGTAGAACCAACATTCCATGAACTTTATGTATATTTATATTTGGCCAAACTATTTACTTGGAGAAATTTTTTTTTTTTGGAAGACAGCGAATATTATCGGTATAATTTGATACACTTGCCAACCTTAACAAAAATATATAATGCTAGTGTTTATGTGATAACCAAATATTAATTTAAAAAAAGGCGCTCATCTCTTCATAGTCCTACAGATTAGTTAACTTTAAAATATTATATTGAAAAAAGATATTTCTAAAATTATTCTGTAAGATACACAAATTTTTTTTGAAATCTTTGCTAAAATAATTTTTAACATTTTTAAATTAGGAATTTCTATTACTCAACTTACCATCTTTGGCAACTTCTAATCTACCATATGTAACATACGTTTGCATAAGCCTAATATGCCTACTTAACTTAAGCTACAGGGTATAAAAAAAAAAAAATACACCAGCATTAGGCACGCACTCGCCAGGGACTTGTAGTGCTCTGTAAGAGTGTGAGTCAGTGTTGGTAAGTATGTTAGGGTGCGGGTTTGTTGTTGGGTCTGCTGGGCAGTTTACTTAAGATAGCCTTATTGTAGCTATATAGCGCTGCCAACCAGGAGCCAAGTCTAAGAAATTGCCAAATTTAATAAACTTAAAAGGGTGTACATGTGCTTGAGTGTGTTTGTATCGTGTGTGTATCTGTGTTTTACCTGACCACTCCAGATTACAGACAAGTAATCAACAACAACTTGAGTTGTCAATAAAAATCAGATTTCTTTCAATAGCAGCAGCCGTTTTGGTGCTAAGGTCCTTGGTCCTAGCCAGCGGATTATTACATTGTTTACCAGATCCACATGGACACATATGTACAGCTACGCCCACGTTAACACACACAGAGGCAGTAAGATACACGTAACAACATAAAAGTTGCTTTAAATAGGTTTTTACACCTATAGCCATTCGGGCATGTTAAAAAATTTATACTAAAATGCGCCTATGGGCTAGGCAACACATTTTTAAAAGCGCCTGCAAGTGCAGCTGTGTGTAAGTGTGTGGGTGTATCTTTTTGTGTCTGGCACGTAAAGCAGAATGTGTAAAATAAAGGAAATTGTAGTCAATTTTGTAGACTGAGCTGGATACACTGTACCTCACCTGCTACTCCCCAACCCATTGCCCACGCTAATAAAACTAAGTGCCCCTGAGCTCTAATAGGGCAAGATAATCAAAATTTGTTTAGACAAAATTGATATTTAATGTTTCCTGTAAGTTCGAAATGCCAGCTTTAAATCTTATCTTGATGCTCTACACTGAGAGAATGGGAAGTGGTTTGCAAAGAAAAGACAATTTGAAGCGTTTTAAACTGTCAGTTGAGTCTGTCCAAAGGGATATATAGGATATGTTAGCGAGCACGGGCCTGCGCATGTAAATCAATCAGTTTGGCTTGCCTGACTCGGCTTTACGATATAAGGATTTAACAAAATGCCAACCTAAATGTATGCAGCATTTTGTGACGCCCCACCAAACTGAAGTATTGATGTATGTCATGCATCATTGATGTAGAAAATGTTTTAATGTTATTATTGGAGTTGGGTCGAAAGAGCAAGAGACGTGGAAAGCGAGAGATGTGTAAGGAGTGTAGCGGACAGGATATAAGGACATTTTGGCTTGCTGCTAGTGACATTTCTGTTTTATTGAATTTTATTATAAGCCCACAGCGTGCGGCGGATTGAAAGAAACTGAGAAAGTGTTTTTCTAAGAAGGGTTATGCAACAGGCCAAGGCAGTTGTAAAGTATTTGAAGGGCAACAGTGCGTGCCTAAAGTATGCGAGCAGCTTTTAAGAGTCACAATGCTCTATCGTTAATCAAATTAAAAACAAAAAATATACAGTTCGATTATTGAATCTGAAACAAGTCTGTATTTAAATATATTTATTATTAAAAAAAATCGACATAGCCAGAAAAGACTCACGTTTTAGAATCAGTCAAAAATACACGCAGAACCAAGTTAGAAAAAATTAAGACCGCAGAAAACGTTTTGAAGAAAGTTAATTACAAAAACTTTTGTATACAGAAGATTAGGCAAGGCAAGTATGATGAAAAGTTAAATTGGATGTACAAATTTGAAAGCCAAATTAGGGGTTACTCTTAAAGCCACGAAAAAGATATCAAATAAGAGTGTGGCCAAATCTATCAGAATAAAACGGCTGACTGCGACTTGAAATAATTAAATGGCATTTTTAACTTTGAAGTTACGTTGTAACTCATTATTCAATCCGTATCCGTTGTCACCTTAAAAGGGTACAATGTTTGAAATTGCAATTGAGGTAATATACAAATTAAGGTAATAAGAAAACTTTACATACTTTATTCAAACTTTAAGTATATTGTTTAGTTTGTGCAATGCGTTTGATTTTCTGTGATCCTCAGATTACAGAGTTTAAAAAAAAAAATGGTTTAATTTTCTTTGTTGGTTTTTCATCTCATTTTTTTATTGAATAGTCTCAAGAAAAATATTCCGATTGAGCAGAAACTTCCTTGTATTAAGTCAGTGTAGTTTTATTATCATTTCGAGTTTGCAACTTGCTGTATCATTTCAATACAATTCTCTTAAATTAAAATCGATTAAATTTTCACGACAGCATTGCTAGCCTAAAGATGATGGAAACGCTGATCAATTGAGGTATTTACGCTTTGTATTGAGTTGAGGAAAAAGAGCCAAGGCGTGAGTCCCTCCTGTTGAGTTTATGAGATTAATTTTTTTCTTCTTGCCAGAGCTTATTTACACTTGTAAATTGGTAAAAATTATATTAAAATTCAAAAACTTTAATCAAAAATGCCGATTTAAGGAATAAAAACTATTTTAATTATATCTATAGCTAAAGTAGCTATGTATTTCATCGCTTTTCTCAAATATGACCTTGTTCTTTTTCTCTCGTCTATTTGTTTACGTTTGAATTGAAGGTGTATCTAAAAACTATTTTGGATGAATTCAATTTAATGAGAGGCTCGTGTGATAAAACAAATTTATTGCAGAAAAACAGAATTATTTGAATATAGTGACAAAGTTCTAAATAATTATTATTAGGACAAGAATGGAATTTTACTTTCACATCGTGGTGACCATTTCCACAACCCGAAGTCAATTAACTGACCCCAGAACGTGCTCAATTCCTTTGCAGAAACCCGTTTTTTCAAGTGCTGAGGGTAACTCCACAACAGTTCCAGCATATATATACTATTTTTACTCTTATATTTCTGTCTGAATTGAGGAAAAGTTGAGTTGAGAGTTGAAGCCCATGGTTGCATTTTATTAGACATTTTGTTTTTTTGTAAAAGTCCTCAACTTAACACAAAGGGTGAATACCTCAAAAATTAACAAGCAATTGACAGCTGTGAAATCCTTATACTACTTTGTTTTGTATATATATTAATTGCGTTGCCAACTTTGTCATTGAGGTGTTGCCAATCTTGCTTCAAATTTGTATTTCAGCTTAGATTTAGAACTAGGCAAAAAAAGAAAAATAGCAAATTGACCTTCAGAGTTTTAGATACGGCTTGAGTTTTTAAAGTTATATAACATAACATATTTATAATATCAATAAAACATTTGCATTTATTAATATCGACCCTTTTAGTGTTACAACTATATCGTTCGTATACTTTCCCAGCCCACTGTGCATCAGTTTATCAGTTCATTCACAATAATGTGCGCAATGTACGACAACAAGCTCAGGAACAACAAACAGCAGCGGCTTAAGTGTGCTTCAGAAACGACACAAGCACACAGCCCTTTAAAGTATGTGTTACAAGGGTTCCAGTGTGTGCCACGCATCCTAGCTCATCCTTTTGGATGCTTACAAAGTTTTTTCTCTTTTTTTGTGTATCTGTGTGGTTGTGTTTGTAAGCGTGTTCTATTCGGTATGTGTATGGAAAAGTTTTGGATGAAGCGAGGCAACAAAACACAATAAGAAATATTGATACTAAAATATAAAACGTCCCAAATGGGAAACTCAAATGGAGACGATGTAAGGTAGACAAAAATACAAATATGAAAATCCAAGAAGAGCAGCAGACTGACAAACCCAATGAACACAGATACACACACACACATACGCAGGCACACACACACACTTTGACACACAAATTTACAACTTTGTAGCTACTTTTAGTAGCCCACATCCTTTGGTAACTTTTCCCCCGCTTCAATCGAAAATGCTCCAAACACTTGGGCCGAACTGTTAGTAAAAGTACATAGAACGACCAAAAGTATTGATGAACAGTTGTTGCTGTTGTTTGTTTGTTTGTTGTTGTTGTTGTTGGAGCTACCTCTCATATACACTGCCAACTTATTAGAAAGTCCACCCATAGTATATACGCAATCAGGAGCTCAGCCATATGCAATGTGGGCAAAGTCAATAAAATAAACGTTCTATGTTTTGTGGCAAGTGGCAAGTGAGGCAGATGATTTTGGAGGTAGCAGTAAAGGAGAGATGCAGTGGAGCTAGTGGAGGTAGCAGAAAAATCGAAAACTCAAAAGGATATCGAACTGGAAGACAGTACTGTACACAGTAGGCAATACATTATGCGTACCATATGGAATATTTCACTTTTAAAAGGCTTAAAAGTTGGGTTTCATTTTTCGCGTAATTTTGACAACATTTTTAAGGGACCGTAAGATATGTGTAGTTATTTTTTTTTTGTTTTCATTGATATGGGTTTTTTTTTATATGGTCAGCGTATGTTTTATGTCCATCTAGAAGCTCTATTGCCAGGCTTTGGAGTTTTCTACAACCTTCTTTATAATACATTTGAACAAAATTTTACCCCTCAGGATTTTTCTTAAATACTTTCCTAGTTTGTACAAGATCAAGCGTTTTGATGTACTTTTAACGAATTTTTATATTGCGAATTTTTCAATTCAGCACTCCCAAGAGATTATCCTTCACGTTTGCGTTTACTCTTGTATACGTTTTTAAAGCCCCGTACTATTGGTATTTAGCGAGCAAGAATTCTGAAAAATGCAGCCATTTCAAAAAATCAGGAATAGAATAAAGTTTTGAATTAGTTCTAGAACGTAGAAACTCGAAACGCTTGCAAAAAATAACTGCAACTTAATAGCTTCAAGAGCGAAAAGTTTGAATTTAGTAACGAAGCTTGCTCATTTTTGTTGTTGTTTTTAGTGTTTGGCCGTTCCAAAATATTTGAAATATTTCCAATGTATTTCGCTTATTAAAAAATTTATTCAGATATCAAAAATTAAGTATATAACACTGTCCTACAGAATTGAAAAAATCAAAGAACTTTTCAAGTGACCTAGTATACGTTGTAGGTCTTGACGAGTAGATCACGATAGTGCTTTTCAAAATTGTCTAACACCCCCAAAATCGGAAGTTATCGCTTAAAAACCGTTTTTCGGGTACTGCGATCACTCCCACTATCACAACGTCGCCATTTTTCAACCGATTTTCGATTGCTTTACGGCTTTGGAAAGAAGAAGGTTCAAGCTTTAAGATGATATACATTTGTTTATACTTCATACAAAGCAACTACGCGATTTTCTAAAAGATATCTAAGATTTACACTTTTTTTTTCGTTTTTCACACTTTGAAGTCATTTTTATATAACATTTTGTTAAAAACACCTTTACTTTTTTACATTTAATCTTAAAGAAATATTAATTCCGAGTAAGAAAAGTTATGGTTCATTAAAATCGGTTGATAAATGCTTAAGTTACGACGCTTATTGTAAACAAGAAAATTCAATTTTCATCGACAAAAAAATGTTTTAGATGGATAATTCGTTTGTTCATGAAGATATCGTAACCAAATTTGTTATAATGCTTAAGAACAATAAAAAACTTACAAGTGCCAAATTTGGTTGCAATATTTTAAAAAACAAACGAAATACAACAAATTTTGTTAAAAAATCGATTTTTTGGAAGACAATTCCTATGGGAGCTATATGATATAGTCAACCGATTTTGTTCAAATTTGGCGTTTTGAAATTTTTTAGAGCACTAAGGCAATGTGCCAAATTTCAACAAAATCGTTTAACTATATCATATAGCTCCCATAGGAACGATCGGTCAAAAAATCGATTTTTTAACAAAATTTGTTGTATTTCGTTTGTTTTTTAAAATATTGCAACCAAATTTGGCACTTGCAAGTTTTTTATTGTTCTTAAGCATTATACCAAATTTGGTTACGATATCTTCATGAACAAACGAATTATCCATCTAAAACATTTTTTTTTGTCGATGAAAATTGAATTTTCTTGTTTACAATAAGCGTCGTAACTTAAGCATTTATCAACCGATTTTAATAAACCATAACTTTTCTTACTCGGAATTAATATTTCTTTAAGATTAAATGTAAAAAAGTAAAGGTGTTTTAAAAAAATGTTATATAAAAATGACTTCAAAGTGTGAAAATCGAATAAAAAAAGTGTAAATCTTAGATAACTTTTAAAAAATCTCGTAGTTGCTTTGTATAAAGTAAAAACAAGTGTATATCATCTTAAAGCTTGAATCTTCTTCTTTCCAAAGCCGTAAAGCAATCGAAAATTGGTTGAAAAATGGCGACGTTGTGATAGTGGGAGTGATCGCAGTACCCGAAAAACGGTTTTTAAGCGATAACTTCCGATTTTGGGGGTGTTAGACAATTTTGAAAAACGCTATCGTGATCTACTCGTCAAGACCTACAACGTACACTAGGTCACTTGAAAAGTTCTTTTTCACTGTTGGACAGTGTAATTAGTTGCTTGTAGATAAAACACTTTTAAAGAACTCTGAAAAATTCGATTATTATAAAATTTAATGAGCCCCATCAGATCCATTTTTCAATTGCAAGTCGGTTACCATTTACGCATAGGATTGAACTGAATCTTCGATATAATCTTGTTACCAATGTATAATATTGGTCATTCAAAGAACTCTAAAAATGGCTTGTAAGTTAAAACTCTACAAGAGAATTTCAAAAAGGAACCTCGAACCACTTATTGGTCCTGTCAATATTCGATTTATATAAAAATTGATTGAAATATAAACATTTTATTGAGATTAATTTATTTTCATGTTGTTAGCATTCATGGGTTTTTTGGCAAAGGGCATCCAGGATATCCCACACCTCCTTGTTTTTTTATAGGACCCGATATTTATGTGTGTGTGTGGGCTGCCGTCGCTGTTGTTGCCGTTGTTGTCGGTGTTAGGAACTTTCTGCAGTAAATGGTATTTATGTTGGTTTAGTAAACTTTGACGATAACGTAGCTCATTCGTTGCCGAGTTGCTCGGTTTTTTGTGGGCTGATTGTCTGGATATGGGGCCAAAAGGGGGGAGCTGTGGTGGCACGAAAGGGGGCAGCTGCAGTGATGACGACCTCAACAACATCATGTAGAATTACGAGTATTTGAAAAGTTTTACAAGTAATTTATTTAGGCGCAAGTTTTCAACGCGGTCAGAGCGTGAAAAAAGCTGAGTAGAAAAAAAAGGAAGAGAAATCGAAAAACAGAATCCTTAGAAGAGAGCACTGTGTGCATGTGTTGTGGTTATGTGCAAACAAATATAAAAGTATCCCGCCGAAATAGCTTACAAGTACATCAAATTTTCATAAATTAGGCATGCATAAAAAGATGATGAAGAAGCGTAGAAGAGCAGATGAGAAAGCAGCAGAAGAGCAGCAGTAAAAGCCAGGCCAACAACAGACGTCCAAAAAGTTTTTGATGCCAAAATTTAACACATGAAGGACACAACAAGGAGGAGTAGTAAAGGAGCGCCGGCTGCTGCGGCCGAGTGTCATGAGCTGGCGAATATTATGTAACGCATAATTCATCAAAACTGCGACGCTGACTGAGCGGCGACAGCGACGTCGACTGAAGCTCTTCTGGCCATAATATGTGTGCAAATTGCAACAAATTGTTGCCAACGTCTGACAGGCCCAACACAAAAATTAAATCAAGTGAAATATTGTTGATGATGTTGCAGACTTTTTGGGGCAGACAGCAAACTATAATAGGAAAATGGACTGTTAAGCAAAGCAACTCATAAATAAGAGCATGAGCAACTGCCTAGATACCTTTCTAGCTTTTTCTTTTTTTGATGATGATTAAAGTTTGTTTGGTACTTAAAGATATTTTCTCAACTTGGCAAAATTATATTTGTTGCTTGGTAACGTTCTTGCAAAAGTTTTTCTAATAAAATGGTCAAGCATTAGTTCAAGGTGGAGTCAAATACATAATTTGGTAGCAAATAAAAGTGGATATAGTTGGAATGAATATTTGCCATAACTCTTATAACTATGCTGCCATGTAGCTGCAAGAAGGAATAAAATGAATATTATGAATATGTTGAAAATATATCGAAGAGAACTTTTTAATGAATCAAGATACATTAGAGTGACTATTTTGTATCCCACTCAGCAAAGCAAAAAGTACAATCAGGATAACTGCATTAAAAATTCATATGAGAAAAATTCTTTTTTTTTTTTAATAACTTCAATTTCAATAGACAGGTTTGACACTTCGTTTCATATGACTTTTTCGAAATCGTGCTATAAAATTTCCAAGAATCTTGTTATCTGAAGCCAACTAATGAAAAAACATCGTAAAATGTCAATTTGCTTCTCTTCGTTATTGCGCATTTTGATTTCATGCGAAATGAGTTGGCTTTGGCAGAGAGTAAATAAACAGCAGCAAACTTATCCATTGGACTTGCTCATCAATTTCAACTACGGGCATATGAAATTTGAGCACACGTCTGTTTAGTGTATCTGTGTGAGTGCATGCGTGTATCTGTGTGTGTGTGAGTGTATCTTTGCTTGTCTGAGCTCATATTAATTACAACCATGGCAAGTAGAAAGCCGCAGGCGACAAATATCAACAGTGAAGGCAGCCGAGATTGGAAAAGCGAAAGGATTGATAACTGAGTCAGAGGGGGCGCAAGAGATGCTGGCAAATTCAAGGATATTACTTCAGTTGAAAGTAATTAAAATTAAATCTCAAAGTTATTACTGAGCTGTGCTTGGCCAGCGGATATTTTTGGTACCAGCTTATGCGAACAAGCTAATGAGTTCTTTATTTTGTATGAAGCTAACAGAGTTGTGGTCAAAATAATAATACTGCTTAAAGAATGGCCAGCCGAAAAGCAGCCAAATATGTTGTAGGCTAATAAATCAATTTTAGACGAGCATTAAAAATAAACTTGAATTCAAAACATGCAATATTTTTAATATTTCTTCATTTATTCATCCAAATGTATTTAAAGTAATCCTTTCCTTATACCAAAGCTTTTTCCAATCCTTCATCCATGCTAAAAAGTCATTGGCCATGATGTCCTTTATATAAATTAATTATCCTATAGTCGGATGCGCTATGGTGTTTTATACCGTTTGCATGGGTTCACACATCGGACCATAAATCTAGGCAGATAAGGTAAAAACTATGGAAATCGTTGTTTGGAGTGGCCAACGCGGTCTTTTGCCTGAATCCCAAATACAAATTTTTTGTTCAATGCTAACAAAGAATTATTGAAATGCCTAACAAGAACTATTTTGTAAGTTAGCAAAGGTTTAATATGCGAAGAGTTTCATTTTGAAACAAAATACTTAATGGATGAAACTTTTAGGGTACGTTAGCGATCTTGTTCTAAGTCAGTCTAAAACCGAATTTATGTATTTGCGGGTAGGGGTTATATTTTGTTTTCCATCAAACCTAGAATCAAGTTTAAAGGTCGATATTGTTGCAAAAAAATTATCTGTCAAACTTAAGGTTTTAGGTTGATTGATTGAAGCACAATGCCTGTTTTTAATTGGAAATGGTGTTTTTCAAATAATTTTCAAATATATCAAAACAGGTAAGTTTTTTTCAGAAATTGTACTCGTTGATTTAAATTAATTGAAATTATGTACAATTATATTCATGAATTTTCTAAGATTAATAGTTTTCAAGTAATCGAACAAATAAGTCGCTTGAAATCTATTAATCGTAAGAAAGCGATGGATGACTTATTTATTATATTCACGCGCTTAAGTATCGATGCGGAATTGCAGAACTGCCCAACAGACGAGATCCTCTTTTTCGAACTTTATTATAAATTTAATTTGAAGTTACATGCCCTGACATGCTGCGGATTTTGGATCTCGGATTTGGATTCAGCGACCCCGAAAACATATAGTAAACATAGTCTGACCTCCAGACCCGAAAAAATATTGTTTTTTTGTGTGGCCGTGATTGCGATTATTATAGTTTTATTTAAATCGTGGGATAAGATTAATATTATGTAATGGAATTATTTATCCTGCCGCATATATAAGTATAAACGCTTTCAAGCTTGCAAGGTTAGTTTTAAAGCAAACAGCTTTTGAATGCCAAACAGCGTTAATCACATTAAAATATCTGTGCCCAATTGCCATGCAAATATGAGCGCGCGACATATGTAATTACATCATATAAAACAAGAGAAACAACAAATAGATGTACTGTACACACACACGCACACATGCAAACACACATATGCATATCCATATATAAATATATATATATAAGTATAAAATAGCATTATGCATGTATTGTTAGTGAGGCAGTTGCAAAATGGCGGCTATAGCTATGTATGGCAAGAGCAACAGCAGCAGCGCAGAACAACAGTCAACGAATCATTAGACGACATTTGTTTGCGCTTCACTAATTACAACAACAAGAACAATTAGAAAGTCTAACAACAACAACAACAAGGATAACAACAACAACAGCAACAATAATCGACAACAGCAGCAAACAGTGCGCAGTGCAATCGCACCAAAACAATAAAATCTAATTGGGAACACAATCATATATACATAGATACACACACATGCAAACATACACACACACACACACACAAACATAGAGCACTAGTCATATGGACATGGGACACAGCTGAGCTGACAAACAACCAGGCCAAAATCAGCAAACCAAACCAAACCGTACCGAACTGAACCGACCAGGCCAAAGCTAAAGCAGAGCAGACAAAACTCCCACACAGCATAAGTCATGACTAGTATATATATACTGGTATATATGTATAGATGCTTATGCTCATATATATCATATTGCACATATTTTTGTAGAAGCGAAAATTTTTATTTATCGGTATTCTCAGCTATTCGATAAATTATGTATGCACATTACTGCCTTTGCCATCGATATTTTAAACAATTAATGTATAAATATATAAGGTAATTATTCTCTTTTCACTTAATCTAACAATTTGAAGGCATTATTCTCCCTATAAAAGTTATTTCGTGGAACGGTTTTCGAGATATTTAAAAAAAAAAACTTTTCGAAATTAAAAAAGTGTCTCTACTTAAAAAGCACATATCTCTAGTTGTACTAAACTGTTTTTATTTTTGAATTTACTCATGGGTTTTAAAGTACGATCGGCTCTCATGTAAATGAGTGGTTGTTTATCCAAAACGGAGAAAAATCGTGGAACTAACAAGAGATTTTACAAAGGGGAAAAATGCTAATTAATCATTTTATTTAATTAATAATTCGTTTGTTTATTAAGTATTCCAAAAAAGTACATATATATAGGATTGATATTTAACAACTTTAAACGACTTTTTACGACTTCAAACGACTTTACAACTTTTTTTGACTACCGCTTTTCGACTCTACTCTGTTCTGCTCACGCTGCTGTTGTACGCCCTGGCAACTCCCGCTGTTGATCGCGCTGCCAACTCCCGCTATTGATCGCGCTGCCAACTCCAGCTGTTTATCGCGCTGCCAACTCCAGCTACTTATCTTTACATATATATCAAAAAGTTTCCAGAAATTGTAAAAAAAAACACTTTTCTTAAATTTTATACACCATTAGATCCTATACACATATTCCGACGCTTGATCCAATCAACCATAGACTTCTGGTAGGCCCGGGCAGGGATGGCTTTGAGTTCCTTCTTCGAATTTTGTTTGATGTTCTCAATGGTATCAAAACGCTTCCCTCTTAAAGGCAATTTGAGTTTGGGGAACAGGAAAAAGTCACACCATGCCATATCTGCTGAATACGGAGCCTGAGCGACCACATTCGTTGAGTGTTTGGCCAAAAATTCCAAAATAATGACGCGTTTCATGCTTCAAACTTCAACCAAAATGTGTTCCGCTGATCCATATGCGATGCCAAGGTCTGAAACAATCTCATAAACACCGACACTACGATTTTCAAACACTATTTTCATCACTGCATCGACGTTTTCTTCGGTATTTGATGTTGAAGGACGACCGGAACGAGGCAAATCAGTGAAGACCTCACGACCCTCTCTGAAAAATTTGTACCACTCGTATGCCTGTGTTTTGGACATGCAGCCCTCAGTGAAGGCCTTTTGCAACATCTTAAGTGAATTAGCACACGAAAATTCATTCGCAACACAAAATTTCAAACAAACTCGTTGGTACACGTTTTTTTCCATTGCAAAAGTCGAAGAGTGTCCTTTTTTCGACTAACAACAACAGCTGCCAAACCAATACTAATAAGGCAAATAATATTATTATAAAACAATGAAGTAAATTATTCAAATAAGTGTTTAGGAGTTTTGTCTCTGTTCAATTGTAAAATTAAATCTGATTAAATACAAAAATCATTGTGAAGGAAAAATGCCAAAAAAATATATGAGCTAAAACTTAAACTAAAACTTAAAAACTATCTTAACCTAGAAGCGGAGAGCAAGTTCCCGTATATATTCAAATTCTGATGTTAAACATCTATCATTAAATTTATGGGTAGCTTTATCTATTTTTAACCCCCGACGCAAAAAGAGGGGTGTTATAAGTTTGACGTGTCTGTCTGTCTGTCTGTCTGTCTGTCTGTTTGTTTGTCTGTCTGTCTATGGCATCGTAGCTCCCGAACGCTTGCAGTGATTTCAATTTAGTTTTTTTTGTATTAAAGGTGACTTATGTGCGAGTGTTGTTAGACATGTTTGGTGAAAATCGGTTGAGCCGTTTAAAAGTTGTGGGGAGTAAAAGTGGGGAGAAAAACATCAACTTTGTCCGATTGGCTTAAAATTTGGTCCTATTGTAGCTGACGACGTCACTGATTCGAATCTGTGGTTATTTTTGCTCTATCTCTTCTTGTTTAGAAGTAATGGCCATTTGAAGTTAAAAACATAAACTTTGTCCGATTGGCCTAAAATTTGGTCCTATTGAAGCTGACGACGCCACTGATTCGAATCTGAGGTTATTTTTTCTCTATCTCTTTGCGTTTTTGCTCTATCTCTTCGCGTTTAGAAGTTATGGCCATTTGAAGTTAAAAACATAAACTTTGTCCGATTGGCTTAAAATTTGTCTGTCTGACTGTCTGTCTGTCTGTGGCATCGTAACTCCCGAACGCATGCAGTGATTTCAATTTATTTTTTTTTGTATTAAAGGTGACTTATGTGCGAGTGTTCCTAGACATGATGAAAATCGGTCGAGCCGTTTAAAAGTTGTGGGGAGTGAAAGTGGGGAGAATGCGTAAAAAAAAGCAAACGAGCTTGACCTTAAATGTAATCTATACCTTAACAAGAATCTAAATTATAGTAAGTATATTATAATATACTAAAGTCTAACTTAACCTAACCTACCTATAAAAAGTATGAAAAAAAAAATTAAATTAAAAATTTAAAAAACCCCGAACTTAAGTAATTTTCATTTAAAAAAGTGAAAAATAATAAAAGAAACTTAATGTTAAAGTACCTAAGAATCTATTAATAATTCTAAAAAAAATACGTCGCGTTGGGGGACCGCTCCTAAACTAACAATTTAAATACAAATAGTCTAATTAAGCAACAAAGATTAACTTAAAAACAAAATTAAGAAAATACTTCAAAAACTTTCATAGAATTACTTCAAAAAATTTGCATGTAAGATACGACCGTCAACGACGTCTGCCCTCGCGTGTCCCCCAACGCGACGTATTTTTTTTAGAATTATTAATAGATTCTTAGGTACTTTAACATTAAGTTTCTTTTATTATTTTTCACTTTTTAAATGAAAATTACTTAAGTTCGGGGTTTTTTAAATTTTTAATTTAATTTTTTATTCCTAACCAGATCAACATTGGCTAAGCTGTGTAGTCTTTGCGTTGAATAATACCTGGGCAAATTGTGCACTAGTTTTTAAGATCTTGTTCTGACAAACTTGCAGTTAATTAACATGACTATTTGCAGTTTGTCCCCACTGGACAGCCGTAATAAATACATGCGAAGAAGATTAATTTCATGATAATAATGATAATATTAGTAATATTATCTAAGCTTAGCAGGGGAATTTCGGGTAAGGAATGGGTAAAGTATTTTAGAAAGAATGTTTATGTTATTGATTACATAAGATACGCGTTCCTTAAAAGTTAGTTTTGTATCAAGGACAATACCTAAATATATAATTTTTTGTTCCCAATTTATACTTTCATTATTAAAAGATAAAAAAGACTGAGGTAGATGGTGCAGTTTTCTTCTTCTACTAAAGTAAATAGCCTGTGTTTTGGTAGTATTAACAAGAACATTCCATTTCCTGAAATAACTCAACGAATCGTTGAATGCTTGTTGAGGAATAGGGCAAATTGCGCTCAAATTATGACAAGATGTCAAAAACAGTCCTACCAACCTAATAAAAAATAAATATACCGATTCATTTTGCGCGCGGCTTTTAAATCGAAATTTCCAAAAATTTTTTGATCGGTATAGTATCCGAATTTGGTATTTTATCGAAATCGGTTGACATTATATAACATCCATAGGATCGATCGGTCAAAAAAAAAACGTGTTTGGTGTTTGACTAAAACATTTTCAGAATTCTAAAACTTTTTATGATTTGTAAACTATTTTAGTGTAATCGCAATTCAATCAAAAAAAATAACCAGGCGTATTATAAGCAATTTTTTTTCGATTGTTTTTTAATGTACGTTTTAATTTTTACTTAATTCTTTCACAAAAGAGTGTTGCAAAATGCACCAATATTTATTAAATTATAATATTTTGAATATAGTTTTTGGTTTTATTTTTCGTTTGTAGTAACCAATCAGCTTTTCGTAAAAAAAGTTTATAAAAGTATTTAAAATTATTCAAATTTTTTTTTTTAATAAAATTACCAAAATCTTAATCTTAACCTTTAGAAAAAAAATGCGATTGTTATCAAATTTGTATCCAAGTTTAGAATTAAATAAAAATTTCTTAATATTATCAACTTAAAAGTTTGGTGACGATAGGGATCCCAATATGTAGTAGTTAGACGGCAAATTTCTTTTATCGTTCTGATAATTTCCTTCCTAGCTCCTAAGTAATCGTTTCTTCTTTCCAAATTGGAATTAATAATAAACGAATACAAGCCATATTCAAAATGGCTAAAAATATGATATGTGCATATAGTTAATGTGACTAAATCTAAATACCATAATTCTTAAAATAAAGGGTAGTACATATGTACTAGTTGTTAGCAGTACTTATGTAAATATGTGGTGGCAATTCATGCTAATGTATTTGTTAATAATAAAGTTAAGTTCTGCTCAATGTAAACATTTGAGTTAATTGTTGTTTTTGTTATTTCGTTTATTTTTCCGAATTGCCAAGTGGGGCAAAAATTTTACAAATATACATTTTTTTTCTTTCGGCTTTGTTATTATTATTACAGCATATTTGAGTTTATCTACCATATAAATGTGTTGTTTACACACACACACACAGACACACACACGTACAGTTATATACAGACACTTATATACACAGAGTCAGCCACAAAGCCATATTTGTAATTCATTCTGTATATTCGTATTATGAGCTCTGACAAAATAAACAAAACGTTTGGTAAATGAGCACAGAGAGAAAGGCAACGGTAGAGAGAGTAAAAGGAGAAGGAAAGTAACAAAGGCAGAGAGGAAGTGAGAGCCACTAGGACAGCATGGCGGCATTGCCTGTAATTAGTCCTTGTGGTTGTAATTAATAAAAGGCCGTTTGGTTTCTATTTGCTATTTACAAATATGTATAGTGTAACAGGTAAACACTAAAATACATATCAGTTCAACATTAAAATAACACTAGCCAACAAGATAAATGACCAGGAGAAAATACATTATGTATAAAGTTACATTTAATTATAACAATAAGTGTGGCAGACTGAATGTGTTTGATATTATTACAAAAGATTTTGAAACCAATTTTTTTTGGGAGATAATTCCTTAATATAGGCTTTTTGTAAATAAAAAAGCTGTTCAGCCAATACATTTCGGACAATCGTCTAGATTAGGTTAGGTTAGGTTACACTGGCTGGCCACACAACAGAGTGCAGCCTAGCATAGACCTTTTGGTCCTTAGCTGGGCCAGATTAGAGGTTATTAAGCGAAGTGATGGTCGGTTAAAAATTTTACTTTTTTGACGAAATTGAGTAGACGACCAACTTGCAGCCTGGCCACCTCTTCTAGACCGACAAACGCTGGTTCTCCTAGGGTAGCCACACGATGACTAGAGATGGCTGGGCAGTCGCAAAGTACTGTGTGCTAGGGTCTCAGGGACTTCCGGATCCCTGCAGATCCTGCACAATTCGCTTGCTGTTAGTCCCATCCTATGCGTATGTTTCGCTAAGAGGCAGTGTCCTGTTAGCACAGCCGTGATGGTTCTGCATTCAGTGCGTGAGAGTTTTATTATAAAGTTACTTTGTTTTCTGCCGTAATGAGCCAGCATTATTTTCGCTGTGTGACAGGTGTCAAGATTTTTCCATCTAGCTTCAGCTCTGCGCTTCATGTTGCACTCCAGCATAACGTAGAGATGTTTGATCGGTCGGCGTACGTCGTGTATTTGTCCCTCCGGAAGCTCAACACCGCTTTTGGCAATTGCATCCACCATTTCATTCCCCATTATGCCTTTATGTCCAGGCACCCAGTAGATATGCAGTTTACGAGCCGCAGCTAATCTCTGGATGACTGCCTGGCAATGGGCATTTGCGACCCTGTGTCTGGTTGCATTTTCAGCATGCCAGCGCAGGGAAGTGAATGTCTAGCAAAGATCGGTGAGCAGCTTGCTACGGATCATTACTGACCGGTGCCTGGCGGTAGTCATAAAACGCTATGGGGTGCGCTCCCCCTGAATTAACAATCATCTAGATTATATTTCCTTTCTTTTTGGCTTAGCTGCAAACCTGAGATATGACTTTTTCCCCATACAGATATGATTCTTATCCCATCATCTTTATTTAAATAGCTCCTTCCCATAGCCCTTGACTGTGCATTTACTTCTTTATTCTGTAGAAGGATTATTTTATTTTCTATAGTTCATCAAAGGATCTCAAAGTCTTGAAATAATTTATTATCTTAAGAAAAACAACTAGTTGCGAGTTCTTTAAAAAGCTAAAGCTGTTTATTATTGGCCTGAAATTATTTCAAATATCTGCAAGTGGTATTTAAACACAAGGTTTTATAACCAAGCTCCTGAATTTACGCTCAATATTTTTGAAAATATTTTTAAAGCACGAGAAAAAATTGCATTTGCCATAAACCGATCTTTGTGAGATTTCTTATTTATTTAGAAAATTGACTTATATTCAAAAATATAAGAAAGCCATGGCATCAGGGGCCTTCAGCTATTTTTTGCGACATATATTCTTGAACACCCTGAGCGTTTTTTGATGTCCTTTGATACTTTTTTAAAGCTTGTTACAATTTGTATACCATTTTTTTATTCAACTTTTTGTCTTTGAATATCTTCAGAGTAGTTTATGGTATATAATAATAATTCCCTGACAGACACCTTGGAGCGGCATGGGGATCTCTATGGATACCATAATTTTACAATTCATAAAATGTTAAAAACAAAGATTTGTTGCAAGAGGGACTAAAACGAAACTCCAAAATAGGTTTTAAAAAGCACAAATTTTATGCTGGAATAATTTTTAAAATTTTTTATGCTATGATTGAATGACAATTATTTTTAATAATTTTTTTTCTGACTCAACCTGACTAGGTCGTGTTTATTTTGAAAACATATTGTTGGATAAAATAATAGAGTACTAACCTCTATATGTGCAGAGCTACAGTAACCATGTCGGCAGTTTGTTAAAATATAAATAAATTTGCGACGACACAAAAAAAAGGAGAATTTATCGAAAATAGAAGATAAATTTACAAAAAATACGAGTTTTAGAACGCAGAAGCGAATCCGAATGAAATTGTTCCTTTTGGTTTTTTCTTCTCCGGAGTACGATTCATTATCTTTCCATTCCCAGGAGTTTTGCTTATTAGGGGGCCAAAACTAAGATAAGGTTAACTTGACGGAGTTATCGATTTTTTTTTTGTCTTTCGCAGTGAATTCTTGGGCAATTTGTGAATTTGTAATTAAAAAAAAAACAAAACTTTCTTAATTTAAATGTTTTTATTCCCTTTTGAGATATGTTTTGTTAAAAAAGTTACCCCCATAATCCGATAACTCGAAAACATTGAGAAACCCAAAATAAAATAAATATTCGGATTTGTTGCAACATTAAAGCATAAATATATCGAACATTGGCATTTATATTTCGATACTTTTAGGCTTTTTTAAATTAGATTATGACCGAGTATAATAGGTACATTGTAATACTAAGTACATTTTATAACATTTTAATTACTTCAATAGAATTAAAAGAAATATTGTTATCTGGAGACCCATTAGTGATAATATAAAACTTTACTCACTAAAAATTTGAAATTTTAAAAATATTCAAAATTTTATGAATTTTTTGTATTCTATTATTGTTACTAATTACCTTTTTTTGTTAATAAAAGCTGTATTTTAAAAGTTGCTCATGTTTAAATATAATAAATACATAACACTTGTTGAGAAAATTGTTCCGATATTCCAACATTGAAGTTGGTAGCGTTCCTTCTCATATACTCTTGAAAAATACCGAAATGCGTGCATTCAGCCGACTTATATAATTAAGTCCCAAATACTTCAATTTCGTGCTTGCTCCTTGGAGTTATGGGTGCTTGGTTTCTTCTTCTTCTTTAAGGCTTCCCCTACCTCACGAGGACACATTCATTTTGTTGACAGTTTCCGGGGCTTGTTGCTTTCGGCAAGTTGTGTTGTTGTATTCTACTTTGTTGTTGTAGTTTTTGTTGTGCCTCTAATTTGACATATTAACGCCGCAACGCGTTCGGCATTTTAAAAAAGGATTTCACTGTACCGCCCATCTTGGGCTTCCCCTTTTTCCAAGTCACTCGCTCAAAGGCATAAGACAAAGAACAAGGCACAAAAAAAAAGCAAAAGGAAAAAAAAACCAAAATCAGTTGAAAGCTTTGCGTTTTTTGCAGCAACAACATTAATTGGATTTCAATCTGCATGGTGTGTGAGTGGGGTAAGTTATTTGGGGGTGTGGCGGCAGGGGTTGCCGGGTTCATTGCGCATAATGAGCGCACGGCGACAGGAAATTTTCAACGATGCGACAAATGTTTCAATTTCATTGTACGAGGTTTAGGTTCCGGGTACGCGTTTTGGGCACGGCTTTTCGCGTGGTCGACCCATTTCATGCATACGCGGCAGCCATTTTGTTTTTGGTCTTTGTGTTTGACAGTTTTCGCTACGCTCGCATTAATTTCGCTAATTTTGACAGGGTTGTAAGACTTCGATTTGAGAGCACGCGGATTTCTTTTTGTAATTTATTTTTAATTTTGTCTTAACTTTAGGTCTTGGTGCGTAGTCCCCTGTCTGAGTGTTGAGCAGCGTAATTATGCGCCTAATGAGACAACAAAGCAAGGTCACCGAAAAAAGGATTGTTTAGCGCTTTGTGTACACTATGGTAACTCACACTCCTGCAGGGCAACTTTTTAAATTTGCATAATTGCGTTGATTTTTCAAAGTCTTTGCTGCCTTATAATTGACAAAATTGCTGATTAATTGCTTGACCGTTGTATTACGCTCAATTTGGTCTTCAGAATCAACATCAATATCAATCTCACTACGACTTTTGAATTTTAGGCTAAAAATGTCAGAACCCATCTTGCATGTGTTCTCATAATTTTAAAAAAGATCCCGAAAAGAGCAACATTTTCTATAAAAAAATATAATTTTACTTTATTTTAGGTAGCAGCTACTTGCAAAAGTGTGAACATAGAAAAGGAGATGACCTTATCTACCAAGCACCATCTTGATCAATACGATCATATTCTATCTCTAAGGCAACACTCTACATAAGGCATGGGGAGAGTAATCGGCCATTAGATTATCGTCGCAAACACATTGAGTGTGATTATGTAGAATGTGGCAGAAACAGAAATGAAGCTCCAGACTTTTCAAAATGGAACAAGGGTCTGACCGATGTTAACAAGATCGAAGCGAAAAATGATGACCGGAATTTGGTCAATGATATTAAAGGTGAACATCGCATTCTGAAGCACTGAATGGGCCTTATCGGGGTACTTTCCAACCTGGCTATTCCGTCATCTCCACCTCTTCTTACTGTATCAAATTCTGCAGAAGAACCACTTACCACCTTTTCGTCGAATTAAGTCTGCTTTTGATAGTCCATTTTGGAATCGACTTTATGCCGCCATATCATTATTTGGTATCCCTGCAAATGTAAATGACTTGCTGGTTGGAATCGATCTCTCCGACACCTTCAAACAAGATAAGATCTCAGACAAACCAAATCACTCTCAATATCTTTATGAAAAGTTAAACAAAAGGTTAATGAGCATCATACGCATACAACGTCCAATTGAATGATTTAAACTCATTGGCTACGCCGATAAGATTGACATCATCGGCCGCAACAATTGAAAATTAATCAGCTCAAAAGTGCCTAATTGTATACGAGAGCAAGATCAAGTTTATGACGTAATCCACTAAAGATTCGTGGCATATCCAATTCAAGTGACCCGTTAATGGGAGGGACGGGATCTTAAAAATACCTCCTTTGGTTAGTCGACCAGGAGGGGTTCAAAAATTTAAAAAGTTGGATGACGTAATTGGGGTACGGTCCATGAGGTGTTCGATGCGGAGGTTGGCTGTCAACGAAGTGGAGTCTGGCGTCCTTTTTTCTATCGGCCAAAGGTGCGCGCAATTCAAAAACTTTTGAGAAGAAAGGTTGTACCAGGTCGAGAGTCGTTACTACCCTTGTTGACAAGTTTGTAGACATATATTAGTTAAGAAGAGGAAGTGCAAATATAGAATTTTTTGATTTTAATGATGTTAACGTACGTGATATAGGACCATCCAATATTAATATTGAAAGTTTTTTCAAAAATACGTTTATTTATCGAGATGTAAAAACATTTAATTACTATTTTTCTTAACAGGCCCTATCTCACGTACAAACAAACGAAGATATCTTCACAATTTATTTTCACTTTAAATTTGGCAGATTTTGGCTAATTTTTACACTTATCTGTAACTTTTGTTCTGATACCTGTAAAAATATCAATGTAAAAAGAAAATATTTGTGAATATATGTAATAAATTTTAATTAATTTAAAAAAACTATAGTTTTAGAAAATTCACTGAACTAGTTCACTTAATCGATAGACTACTGTTTATGAACGTTCTATACAGTTGTTGTTGTTGCAAGCTTTATCCATTGTGGTCATTGCACATGACAAGTCTTGTGTGCTTTTTAATGGCGTTTTTATTGCCTACATTTGTGCGGCTTCAGTTTCTTTTTACTCTCTATATACTACTTACGTACTATTTGCCGTCACACGAACAATGACAACAGCAACAACAACAACAGTGAACACAGCGTCATACAATTTTTGACCAATTTACTTAATGGCCATAATATTTGTTTAGTCAAAGCAAATAACAACAATAACAAGAACAACAACGACAACAACAACACGGTCAAAGTAATGACGACTATCATGAGGTTTGTCCTCCAACGCTCCTTAACTCATAGAGACTCATAAAAAAAAGGCGACCATAAAAATAATGCATAAATAAAAGCAAATAAATGACTGTATATAAAGAAGTAAAAATAAAAATTAGAATACGGTAGACAACAACAACAACAGCAACAAGAACAACAACAATTTGTTGTACTGAATGGGCGTCGACCAAACAATGGATGTCAAATTTGTGTGTTTTATTAATTGTTTTAGGTTTCATGGCTTGTTTATAAACGCGGCCTCTAATTAAGAAAATATGTGCGTGGATTTTTTGATCCAAGTATAACTTGGTACACTAACTAATGAGTCTCAAAAAGCCATGGAAACAAATTAAGGCATTGACAATAGAGCCGAAAATACTGTATTATGTTAAGGGCATAATTTGTTAAGGGCTGCATTAGAGCTCGTAAATATGAAAAAAATTGGGTTGACGACTATATGTCAAATAAAAGCAGTTAATTGATGCCTATGTCTAAATTTTTATTCTTTTCGGTGGATATTCGTTATAAATATATATGAATATGAAGACTCCCATTATTTTAATTATTAGATATATCATATTTTATATATTTTAATATGAATTTCTCTAATATTATTTTCGCGTGAATAAAAGACTAGTAGGTATAGCATAAAAGTCAAATCCTTAGAGTCATATCAGGATACTATAGAAATATTGGCAAACCAAGAGATTTAAGGATAGAGCTGAGTAACTGGGTACTCAAAATGAATAAATACATCAGCTAACGGGGAGCTTCGCCTTACTCCAGTTTGGTCTTCTATTTTTTTTTCTATACATTTTGACTTCAATATTACTTGCCCTTCGTATCCTATAGAGAATGCTGCAATTGTGCTTGTTCACCGTTTAAGAACTCCATACCAAAAGATTTCACAAACATTTTACATCATCTTCTTGAAAAAAGATTAAAAATTAGGTAATTTTACAGGTGTACAAAAGTCTATAGTAGTATATATGTAGTCTATAGTCTCTGAGTTACAGATAGAGATATGGCCATGTCGACTCGTTTATTGATTGAATGATTGATTGAATGAATATATATATTCTTTATTAAAATCAGATACGGCTCCTTAAGCCCTTCTCATTTATTTGCATGAGCTTATATAAAGTAATATATAAATGACTGGGCCATTTCGTGAGATAACACGTTCACCAAACTTATTTTTCAATAAATCGATTGTGACATTCGCTGTGTGGCTTGTGGCGCCGTCCATCATCCAATTAGGGTAATCAATATTCGGTTATCATTGAGCGGTAGCGATTCCCATTCACAGTAACGTGCCGGTCTTGATCATCAAGGAAGAAAAACGGCCCAATTACGCCGCCGGCGCATAAACCGCACCAAACCGTAATTTTTACGGGATGCAATGATGACTCATGGAGTACGTGTGGATGGCGGCCTGATCAATAACGCATATTTTGCTTATTGACGAAACCATTCAGCCAGAAATGAGCCTCATCCCTGAAGATGATTTTTCGATGAGAATCCTGATCATTTTCATGTTGTTGCTCAGCCCAATTTCCGAACATACGACGATTCTGGTGATCAAGCGGTTTCAGTTCTTGCATCAATTTGGTCTTGTAAGGATGTAGGCCAATATCTTTTCTCAAAATTCGCCACAACGATGTCACAGAGATGCCCAACGCTTGAGAACGACGTGTGAGAGACTAATTTGGGTCTTCTTCAATTGATGCGCTAGCGGCAGCAATATTCTCGACACTAAGGGCACTTTTTTGTGTCACTGGCACGGGAACATTTTGTACTGTGCCTGTGTATTCAAATTTTTCCACTAGACGCTCAATTGTTGATCTTGCAGGACAATTATGGCGACCATATTGGACGTAGCGCTCTTAAAGTGGAGGCCACTGACTCCGAATTTCGGTAGTAAATTTTAATAATTTCGACTCGTTGTTGGATCGTATATCTTACTGAAGAGAAGTGTCTCGAGAGCGGGAAAAAATATGGCGGCCCTATTGAAAAGCCCGATATAAGAAAATAATTTTACAGGAAATAACAAAAAAAATGTTCAAAATCGCTTTTTGGATTCCTCGACTCAAAAAACTCCGAAGTACTCATATTTAACGCGATTTTTGAAAAACTGGCGACTAGAAATTCTTTTTAAAGCTATAGTTTCTTGGAAGAATCAAAATCACGGAGAGATGTTGTACCGAAAAAAAAAAATTGATCCGCCATATTGCAAATACTGTAGAAACATTTTTAAATTTTTTCCAAAATAATAACCAAGAATGAAACTGATTTTTTTTTTTTAAAATACAAGGAAAGCTGTGTAAAAATTTAAATAGTTATTTATCTTACTTTATTATTATAATTATTTTATAGTTTTTCTGATTTTTAATTTGGTACGATTTTATTTAAAGGTTTTCGGGCATAATTTCTTTGATTACAAAATTTTGCAATCAAATAAGACAAATCAAATAAATATTTATATAAATTTAAATTTTACTGTTAAATTTGAACGTACAACGTATTATACTAAATATTTTAAGGAGGCTGCACACTTTTAATCTCTCGAAAAAATATAATTTTCAATAATCTTTTTTATACTTACTGACTGATTCAGTTGATTTTCGAAGTAGGTATAAATATGTTTAAGCCAAAATCAAATTTGCTTTGTATCTATTTTTTTTTCAGTTTTTGACACAATCAAAGCATCGCTCCAAAGAACTCACTAGAAACTCGTGTTTCATTCTAATTACTTCCTATGGGCAATTTGTAATTACGCATTATTCAAATTACAAATACGCAGCGTGTAACCCACAACAACAACAAAGAGGACAAGGACGACAATGACAACAGATACAATGCAAGGATCATCAGGACAGAGAATCGCGTGTGCTGTAGGCTATCCAAATTTAAGCTCTAAACAGGCGTAAAAACAGATGGAG
Organism: Chymomyza amoena; assembly: GCA_037043745.1. Taxonomy (NCBI): domain Eukaryota; kingdom Metazoa; phylum Arthropoda; class Insecta; order Diptera; family Drosophilidae; genus Chymomyza; species Chymomyza amoena. Next base: position 270,999 of record JBAMAX010000017.1, read on the forward strand.
CACCACAAAAATCGGGTCAACTCAAATGACAAATGTGCCGAGAATGTTTAGATGGGTTGAGTTCGGGTGTAGGTTATAGGAGTAGGGGGCTTAAGCTAACCGGGGGTAACTGCTCTTGTATGCTTGAATGCTGCATACTGCCGTTTGGTTTGACTTTCAAAATGTCAAATACATTAAACGTGCATTTGCGTAGGGTTAGTTGCGATTTTGTGTAACAGAGTTAGCAGAGAGATGGTACAAGGGTCGGGGGAGAGAGAGAGAGAGTCGTTTAGAGTCTGACAGTTGAAATTTACCTTTTGGCCATAATGACATCACGTACACAAAAGGTGTGCGTTCTGTTCTCTTGTTGTAGCTCGTACATATGCTATTTGTTGCATACTTTTGAGCGCCAGCAGTGTGTGAGTGTGTGTGTGTGTGCAAGTGTGTGTGCTTTTGTGGTCAACAACCGACTACATTTGCCGTTGGCTGCTAATGTGCATCCAAAATGGAGCCAATAACTGTGAAGGCGACGGCCGCAATGGCGACCACATCATTTTGGCTCTGCAATCACATAAAACAAATTACACGAATGTTGAAAGCCCTCAAAAGTATGCTACAAAATGCAAGTGCAGCAAAGTCAATGACAAGGTAAGTCGCAACGTTATTGGACTTAATATTTACAGGTCCGCATGTGCCGGGAAAGCGCTGCAAATCTTTACAATCAACGGTTTTGAGCGTGTATGCTGCCCCTTTTGACGAGGGAAGGGGTGAGGCTAAGCGAGATTGTGGCAGTTACTGGATAAAGAGGCACCAAATAAAAACAAAAAAAAGAAGAAAAAAAAAAACCATCACCAAACTGACTGTGAGATAATCAAATGAAAAAACGTAAATGTCTCGTTAAATTGCACAGAAATTAGATTTTTTCCACGTAGCGCAGAGAAACAGAGACCCGGCGTCCGAGAGAGAGAGAGAGACTGGTTGGAGACTGCTATGAAAATCAGAGCATGACCACTGCCTGATGCTGTGTGGCGTTATATACTCGTTGGTTGTGCGGGTGCGTGTGTGTGCGGCTTGGTAGCGTGTTGTCGGAGCACTCCGCGTGGGGGAGGACTGTGTGAAAAATCAAATTAAGTATACGTAAAACGCGAAACGAACGAAACGAAAGAACACCATGCACACTTTTCCACTGATGCTGAAAATCAAGGCAACTTTTCGATTGGTAAAAGCTTTTAAGATGGCAGGGGGTACATACGCTAAAAGCCAACTATGCTACCTTTAATTGGATTACAAGTGTGTGTGCGTGTATGTGTGTGAGTGTGTCCAGCTGGGGTGACCAAGTTGCGTCACACACTCACAAACTGTGCAAAGCATAAGTTTGCATTTTTATAAAGCGTTGTGCCAAAACATTTGCCATATGGCTGCATACATTAACTAAAAAGTCACATGGTCTCTGAAAAACTAGGGTTAGGGTTAGAACTGCAAAAGCCCCAAGTCAAGGATTGGTTAAGGTGTAGCTTGTACACTGTTGATGGTCAACTGAAGGACGCTGCTGATTTGAAACTTTTAAAGTTGTGCAGAGAGTTTTAAATATCAATCAGGCGATAATGGAGAGCATTCGAGGTAATTTCCTTAAGCAATAGACGATTTGTATTTATTTAATGTATACTATATTTTTTATTAGATGTTTACAATTTTAAGTCGGCAACACTTCTTTATCTGACAACCCATTTAACATTTTTGTAAGTTAGGTTTGATATTTAATTATGGATATATAATTTGCCCCAGAACAACGCTTGCAAATTGTTGAAATTTCTTACCAAAATAATGGTTTCGTTTTTTAAATTTATTCATAATTCAAATTTGTTTTCAGATGATTCATATTTTAGGTTGAATGGGTTCGTAAATAAGCAGAATTGTCGCATTTGGAATAAGGATAATTCACAAGTTTTTGGTCGAAACATTCTATCCACAGAAAATTATTGTCGCCGGTTGACGTTGATAAACTAGAGAAAATTCTACTTATTTGCTTCCTTTAACTCATTGGTTTGTAAAAACTGGTGTTCCAGATTGCGACATGTACATGTCCAAATGTGTCAGCCACATGATCCAAATCATATTTAAACGCACATATTACATACAAATTTTTTTTTTTTATCACTATAACTTTTTTTATTATCACTATAACTTGTGTAACTCTTAAGAAACCACCCTTTATATATTGAATTTTTTCATTGTTCACAGACTATCTCGTTTGTATAGCCAACTAGTCGAAATTATAATGCTTCTATATATTCAATAATAATAGATCAAGCAAGTTAAGTTAAGTAAAAAAGTCCGATTTCTTCACAAAAAACCAAAAATAGAAGAATTTTTAAGCAAAAATTTTTTTTAACCGATCGTTCCTATAGGGTTATATGATATAGTCAACCGATTTCAATAAAATTTGACACAGTGCTTAAATACCTTAAAAAAGATATGAATGCCAAATTTATTTCAAATATTTTTACAAACAAACAAAACACATCGAATTTTGAATAAAAAACGTGTTTTTGGACCGATTGGTCCTATGGGAGCTATATGATCTAGTCAAATGATTTGGATTAAATTTAGTACAGTGCTTAGGAACTATAAAATACTCACGAATCTCAAATTTGGTCCCAATATCTTAACAAACAAACGAAACACATCGAATTTTGTATAAAAAATCGATTTTTTGGAAGATCGGACCTATGGGAGCTATATGATATAGTCAACCGAATTTGTTCAAATTTGGCACATTGCTTAAGTGGTCTAAAAAATTTCCAAACGCCAAATCTGGTTAGGATATCTTTATTAAAAAACGAAATATAGCGAATTTTTCTTTAAAAAAGTTATTTTGGCCGATCGGTCCTATGGGAGCTATATGATATAGTCAACCGATTTCGATAAAATTTGGTACAGTGATTGGGAACTATAAAAAACTTTCGAATACCAAATTTGGTTACGATGTCTTCATAAACAAATGAATTATTAATCTAAAACGCTTTTTTTTTGTCGAGGTCGTCTCAAACACCCCCATGGGAGCTATATAATTTATCCCCGATATCAAAAAAATAAAATAAACTTGCCTCCTATGGAATAATATGGGATCTAATGTGAAAGTTTGGTAACTCTAGCTCTTACCATCTCTGAGATCTAGGCGTTCACACGGACGGACAGACGGACGGACGGACAGACGGACAGGCGAACAGACGGTATATCGACTTCTCTATTCACCTTGATCATATTTTAGGTAACTTTGGGGTGTCTGCGACGGCTCCTTCTATATGTTACATACATTTTCGGCTTGCACAAACTTAATATACCCTTGGTACCATACGGTACAGGGTATAAAAATATTATAAAATATTATAACAGTTTTTCGGCTGCCTCAATATATTATTTGTTTGGCTAGACCGCTAGATGGCGCCATAAATTTTTTAAACTGAAGAGTCGCTAGTTTTTTAATAAAGAATTAAAATGTTCTTTTGTAATTTTGAGTTTATTAAGATTAATTAATAATATTTATATAGATAGTTTTTCAAAAAATCATCTTAAACGCTTAGAGATTCAAATGCATTACACGGTACGTTGCTTCTTGTATATAAAAATGTTAGAAAAATCTACTTTACTACTCTTTTGACCAATTAAAAGGAAACACGAAGAGAGTCATCTAGAATTAAAGTCTTATTAGTGGTCAATATATGTATATATATTATATATGAATATTATAATTTCAATAAAATGTTTTCAGCAAGTGGTAGGTGGCATTTTTAGGTAATTTTAATTCTTATTCGCTTTGCAGAAAGGAAAAAACTTAAATCAAATTCACAAAACTTTGTACTTTAAAAATCGGCTTAAAAAAAAATTTTGTATGGTAAAATTTCACGATCATTTAAACAGAAATTATTATCTTAGAAGAAAAGTTTTCGTTTCTTGGATAAACATTTTTTATTGGAAGTAAATTTTGAAACTAAAAGACAAAACTCTAATTACATACTAAAAGCTAAAAAGCCTCATTTTCTTGTGGCATTAATCAAGGCAGTTCCACTACCAGTTCTCAGCAACATATGCAACATGAGTTAACCCGCTCTTAACCATATTACAAGCAATAAAAACTTTATTGCAAACCTTTAGTCAAATATTCATAAATATCAATTAAACGTATGGCAAGATACAAAGTGAATTCGTTATGAATTTTTGAGGTTGTACCGCTCTGAGTCAACCTTGTCCTTCTCGTTGTCGATGTTGAATTTGGTTGTGTATTTTAATTAAATTAAAAGTTATGGCAAATGTACCAAAAAGGGTAGAGACCCTGAGCGTGGCAAGTGGGGGCTAGTGGGAGGCGGGCAAGCTGCCAACGATACCAATAATAAACCAAATTATTGCATGTATAAACGAATTTGTGTGCGCTGCGTTGCATGCAATTAGGCGCAGCTGCCACCAGGTTGTCGGTGCTGCCAATCCTTGCCCCGCTCGCCCGCGCTGATGTCGTCGATCTGACGGTTTGGTTGTGTTCTGTGGCTTTTGAGCTTTTTGTGCAGCAAACATTTGCGCCACATAATTGAGTTAGGCATTTGCTATAGAGTATAAAGTATACAAGCGAATTTTATATAGAATCAATCTGGAGCATACTTTGGCATACTTTGTGGAACACGGTGTGGCATGGCATTGATAGAAATACCTAATAAAACTTTGGTAAAGTACAGCACATAGTTTATTGTTAGTCATGACTTTTGAACTTATGTCAAATTGTTCATAATTCGCTATTGTTTAGTTAAAATGAATTTTGTTGCATACTTTTAGGATTAGTTTTAACGAATGTTTGTACTGTCATCAGCTCTTACAATGGAATTTGTTAATTTAAGTTATAGTAAAGCCTTAAGTTTAGTAACTGTAGCTTTGTTTTTAAATGTTATTTATTTGAATAATATAATTTTATTTCATTTTATTTGAATCGAAGTTAAATGGGTTGCAAAATTTAAAACACTTAAATTTCTGACTCCGTCCGCTGCAAAATACGTCTGTCTTAGTATATTATTATTATTTAAAAGAGCAGCCCGCGCCACTCTAGAACCGCAGCTCATTATCCTTTAATACAACTACAATGCCCAATATAAATTATTCGGAGAAAAGCGCAGGATGTCTGACCACTTTTAGATTTTCAAACTTTATTAATAAACTTTTACCTGTTGAATATTAAGCTTATCTGCTTTGAGCTTGTATTAAGTATTAAAAAATTTATTTTTGCTGTTGCATACTTTACATTAAGTGAGCTTAAAATCAGTTTATTTTTATTTTTCATGCTAAGTTTTATTATGTAGCCTGCAAAAGTATAAGAAATAATGATTTGGTAGTTTTAATTACTTGAAACTTAAAGATGAACAAGTGCATCATTTGACCAGGGTCTTTGTTTGAATCAAATTTGGAAAACTTTGATGTGTAAAACCTATGCTGTAATTAAAATCAAGCTCTTGTGGCTAAAGTGCTAGCAAATTTGGCATTTAATTAGCACGTTCAATAGTCAAAACCAGAGAAGTTCTGCAACCGCATTGCAACCAATTCATTAGCTGCCCCATGCTGCAAAGTGTAGCAAGCAGACCTATACATAGATTGCCATTTTACATTCATAAACTGCACTTAATTAGATTATTATTATTGAAAACTCAGACAGTACAGTTGCAGCAGGTACTGGACATAATGAAAAACAAAGTCAACAACAACAGCTGCCAGATTTTAAGCCTGGAGCTGTGCCAAAAACCGATTGCAAATCTAAATACAATGCCAAATGATGTCTCAGACCACAATGTGTCGGGTGCACTGCAACTGTCTGCCTAAGTTCAAGATAAACGTAAACCGCATGCACGGCACAATAACCAGACATCCGTGTGCATTTCCCTAACTATTTGTCAAAAACATTTGCAATAGCAACAAGGCCAACAACAACACCAACAATAGCATAAACAACAACAATAACAACGTTGACGGCAACCAAAAAACCAACAGATAAACGTGCAACTGGTCAGAACACAATGCAAAGAATGAGACATAGACGCAGGAGGAGTCGGTGTAGGAGGAGGCCAGAAGGAGTGTTAAGGCCGAAGAAGAGTGAGATTTTGACCGTACACGGTATACACGGGGATGTGCATGTTTGCACCGTCCATGCCTGCTTTAATAACCGTACAACAACATCGACAACATCAGTAACAACAACAACAACAAATGACCACTCCAAGCAATCCGAAATGAGAAATGCAGCATAATATTAACCACAAACTGAGATTGCAAGCAGCATCCAACTAACTAACACAACTGCAACCTATTGCATACAAGCAGCTTGCACTGTGGGCCAAAACTGAAATTTTGTCGAAAAAATTATAAGACCTTTTGAGTAAAATACTTTTTTGTTTTATTTATTTAGTTTTTACTAATAATTACCAAAACCAAGTGCGAACTTTTAAATGCTTTTACAAAATCTGTAACGAAACTCCAGACCGGTGGGGCTAACAATAAACACGGATAAGACAAAATACGAGGTGTGTCCAAAAAATATTGTGACTTTTCAAATTTCGCGGGCAACGTATTTTCGATTATCGATTTTGTAGTTTTGTTGTGTTGGTAAACTCTTCCCGAACATCTGTACCAAATTTCAAGTGAATGGCATTTTTTGTTTGGTTGTGAGAGGCGCAAAGGCTATAAGTGTTTTGCGTGCTCGGCGATTTTTTTTTTTCGGTCTCGGCTCTTTTGGCCGATTCCATTGGGACGATTGGGCTTTTGTTTCGATATCATAACCATACCCATGATTCGTCACCAGTTATGACCCTTTTGAGTAAATCTGGGTCGACGTTGACGTCATTCTACAGCTCAAAATTTAGCAAATTTCGAAAAAAAACTTCGCTAACACACGTCTCTTGCCCGAAACGTTAGAAAAATTTCATGCCACGAGCCAAGCAATATACCGACATCCTCAGCAACTTGTCTGATAGTGATTCGACAATTTTCCAAAACAATTTTCTTCACTGCTTGAACGTTTTCATCAGTTGTTGACGTGTTTGGGCGTCCAGAGCGAGGCTCGTCATTGGCATCTTTCCGGCCATCTTGAAAGAGTTTGTACCACTTGTTAACATTTTTTTTACTCAGAACAGTTTCACCGTATGCTACTGTCAATATTTCAAGTGTTACGGAGCACTTAATTTTATTTTTTATTTTATTTTATCCGTTGATCCATATTTTTCGATATCAAAAAATCGCCGAGCACCAAAACACTTATAACCTTTACGCTTCACAACCAAACAAAAATGCCATTCACTTGAAATTTGACAGTGTTCGGAAAGTGTACAACACAACAAAATAAAAAAATCGATAATCGAAAATACATTGCCCGCGAAATTTGAAAAGTCACATTATTTTTTGAACCCTCGTATATAGTTCGATCCAGATCGAATCCTTCCTCAAGCAATATAAGCCATTGGCGAACATATTTTTAAGAGCGAAGGAGAATTCAATTACCTTTTATCTACTACTACCTTAAGAAAAACCCTTCAGTAGCAATTAAGAAAAAATAAAATTATACTTCGCGAATAAAGCATGCTATGCTAATCTCAATCTATTCTGATCAAAGATTCTTCCACGCAGCCAAAAATTCAGAATGTACAAAAAGCTAATAAGACCAGTACTGAAAATTCAGAATTGAGAACTCTGGGTCTTGAAAAGCACAAATGAAACTCAACTATTACACTTCGAGACCGTGTCAATCTATCGGATGATACCTAGAGGAAAAGATGCAATTTGTACTGATTCACTAGCAGGACATGAAAAAGTTTAAAAATTTGTTAAGGCATAAAGGATAAGGTGGCTGGTCGTGCTAAGAATGCGGAAAAAGAAATAAATATTCAATATTCAACTATTGTGATTTCACATTTTTGTTTCTCCCAGCTTGCTGCAAACGAATGTTTTGAATTCTAATGCTTTGCTGCAAGAGAAAGTAAGAATTAGCAGACTGATATATTTGGTAATGAAATACCAGAAAAATAACACATTTCGTTATTAGACTTTTCATTTGCCATAGCAATTAGTTGCCCTTTTTATTCGGTTACTGCAAAGGTGCCTTTTTTAATTTTATAAAAGGCCCTTAAAGTGTGCTTAGGGCCCAACCGGGGCCAACTTTACTCTCGTCTGCCCTGATCGTTAGATAGGCACTTCTGCACTTTTACCTGATAAAATGCTGGCTTAAAAATATAATCTTTCACAGCTGAATAGAATATGAAATTTCAATAACTATATCGATTGGAAATTAAATGTAGAGGAATTGTTAATATTTATGAAACAATTAGTTTTTATATGCGAATATAGATGGTCTTCTTTTATCAAACTTGATAAAACATTAAAAAATTAATTTCATTAACCTAAATATGGTTTTAAAAGAAAGACAACGTCCTATGCTTTGATATTTGAAAATGAACTTTGGCATGTGATCGCCACGACTATGAGTTACGAAAAGCGTCTTGTCAGTCTAATTTTTAACCACACCTTCGAGCTGGATTGTGTGCAAAAACAAATGACTTGACGTATCCGTAAAGAAAATAATCTAATGGGGTCAAATCGCACGCCATTTCTTGAAATAACATTCTCATCGAATTGAGTTTTCAGTAAATTCATGGTTGAGGTTGTCGTATGGAACGTAGTGCCGTTCTGTTGAAACCAGAACCAGAAAAATTTTAAAACAAATATTCTTTGATCATCGCTTTGAATGGATCACCATTGAAGGTAACATGATGCAAATCGATAAATTCCTCTACAACAGCGATATCTTCTTCGGATTGCACTATTTTCATTCTGGTTAGTGGACTTCTTGCAATGTTAAATTAGTTCGAAAATTGTACAAATAGCTCTGTAAGCTTTTACAGCAGAACACTGATTTTGATAAAAATCTGAAAAATGTGAAGACGTTGTTGATATGTAAATCTTACCATGATGAATTATAAATTCTTCTGAATAAAATTAAATTTATATTTCTCAAAACTGACAACTGGTTTTAGAGATATATTTTTCCGGGCCCTAATTAAAAGTACCCTCTATTTACAGTCATCTGTCAACATAAATACTTTGTCAAATCGAGGAACATGTACTTTCATTCAAAATTCATCTCTGAATGAAGATGTCAGTGTTCGAACTGAATTCTTGTCATTTGCATGGAGCTTTGACTTTTTGCTACCATTTAAAGAAAGCTTCGCGTAAAAAAAAATTATGAATATAGTAAGATTAAAGAAAATTATAGCGATATAGAGTTGGCAGCTTCTTTAGGCAAATACAATATAAAACTATAAACTAAACTATATACCCTAATAAAAGAGCTAATTTGAACACTGTGCGTGGACCACTCGTATGTTAGAGCCACTGTGCTTGGCATGGCCTTCGCGGGGATTTTGGGTGTGCGGCTTTTTCTGTTGATGCATTGCAACATTGGGCGGAAATGAGGTACTGTGCATCTGCCCAGTTCCAACTCTTGGCTAGGTTGTTTACACAAACCTGTTTTAATAGGAAACCAAACACTGCATAAATTCTAAATCTGCGCTTTGCCTGGCATTTGGTGTTTTGGTTTTGGGTTGTTCGTTCCAATATTTGTTGTCTATTTGTAATGCCTACGTCCTACGTCATCCTAGTATATTTTGTGAACAAAGTTAATACTACAGCAGCAGCTATGCCTATTGTTAGGCAACGGCTTTTGTTTTGTTAATTTGCCTGAATGGCTCCTTGTTCATAGATTCCGGCTGGTTGAGTAGCCAGCTCAGTTAACTTGTACGAAGAGTATTGAGTTCAACTGACTCTGGAGTAACTTGAATGGAATTTAAGCTACTTTGATGTTACTTGAAAAATGCCAAGAGCTATGCTTGCATCTTAAGATCGTAGCAAAAACAACAAATACTCTGGCCAATTAGTGACGCACCGAAAGTTAAGTACGAGTAAGATATTTATTTTTCGTATGGAAAACAAGTAATTAGTAGAGTGAGAGCACACAAAATGTGGAGTATTATTTATGCTACAAATGGCATAATAGCACAGGTTTACAAATGGAAAAAAAAAATATTAAAGTTTGAAATTTGCATTAGATAGGCCTCTTCATAGGAATTTTGAACTTCTAAGTCCGATTCCAACTTTTGAGATAGACTCAAAAGGATTCGGATTCGTACAAAAAATTGCCGGGCAACTGGTCTCGAAAAAAGATTTGAGGCAGCGAACATGTACCGAAACCGAGATCAAAGAACAGCAGCACCAAAACAACCTCAGCTCTAACAGCTCCTCAAAAACCGCCATTAAATGAGGTATTTTTTTAGGTCATTTCGAGTCTTTCATAGCTAAGATTCATTTGAAAAGTATAACATTTAACATTTGGTTTTCAATTTAAAAAAATGTAAAAGCCAATTCGGATATATCGTAGAAATGGAAAAATAATTACTTTAAGCTTGACACAAATGACCATTTTGTAATTTTTTGATCAAGTTCAAAAGTAAAAATTAATAATTTGTTTGATGGACCTATTTTTAAGTGAGTCATCCTAAAAAAAACATTTTATGAAATGACGATATCTTGAGATGTTGCAAAAATGGCCACCCTATTGTAAACTTTATGTATATGTCGTCACACAGCCTCAGTGCAGCCTTTATCCAATAATAAACTGACTAAAAAAACTGAAGATTTCATTGTAATGGAAAGAGCATCAAGAGCTTTGGACTCGTAGCTGGCAATCAGAGTGATAAATAATTTATGGATTTTTACAGCGTGTTAAGCGCACAAAAGTATGCAACTCAAGCTTTGAGTAAATAAATGACTAAATAAAAGTGTACATAAGGTAATAAGACTAGGCAATGGTAATGGTTAAGATTAGCACAAAGAGAGGTTAAGGCGCAAGTGCGTTTTAAAATGGCGTTCATGACGTAAACAATAACCTTATAAACTGTAAAAGCAACCATACTCTTTCTCACAGTTACATATACAAACAGCTGCTGTTGGTGTGTGTGTGCTGTATACACAAATAAACATTCAAGTGGAATTATTGCAACGAAATTCAAAGATTACGACAAAAGCACGTTCATAGGATTCACAGCAACTGCTGCAGAAAAGCAGAGCAGAGCAGCGCAGAATTGAGCCATGCCGAGTGCACGGCATGAGCATGGCCCCTGGGCTTGGCCTGGCCTAGCCTGCCCTGGTGGCCCTGGTCTGGTTGCCAGGGACAACAATAATGCGAGCGGGTCGCCATGATGAAGTAGTCGAAGCCTGTTTGGATGTACGTCGAAGGAAAATTATGAAGCCTTATTTATTGTTTATGCGTGCGCATAGCTCACTGCTCTTTGGAATCGAACCCAACTGAGCCGGACATTGGATGATAATAATTTCTTTTTTTTTTGTATTTTTTATTTTTGTTCATTTCTGTAGCATACTTTTGTGCGGCTGCAGAAGCATATTTATGCGCACGAGTCTCTCTCTCTCTGGGAATTTGTTTGCATGGGTGTGTGTGTTAAAAATTTGCACAAATAAATATGAATTGCACTTTAATGCATATTAAGCGTGGCACAACAAGACTTCAAGTGGAAGGGCGTTTGGGGGCGCGACGAGGTGCGGTGCGGCGAATCGTTTCACTTTATTATTAAATAAAGTGCCCAATAAGGTTTGGGTGCTTTTGTATACACATCTACAGGAGGGTGTGTGTGTGTGTGTGTGTGTGCACGTTTATTTGTATCAAATATTTATTGTTGTGTATAATTGAGTGAAAAATATATGTTTGCATGTGTGTGTGCCTATATATACATGTATATATATATGCGCGCGTGCTTACATGACGCTTGCAGCTTGTTAAATTCAATATTATGCCTACGCAAATAAAAATGATATTGAATTGTTGAAAAATTTTATTAAGTGTATCGAGTGAGTATCGTTTCATTGTTATGTTTTAATGGAATTGGTATTGGACTTGGATATTGGTCTCTGCAAACATTCATAATTGGTAGGGTGTTAAAAAATGCGCCAATGCAAACACAAAACTTACCCAGTCGTGTAACAAGCATTTAAGGCATTTCTTATTGTATTTTTTGCAGTGTAAAGGCACACTTACCTGCAACGAAAAAGAAATATACAAAATAAATCAATAACTTGAGAATACAGTAAATAACCAATTTTTAAATTTTAATTTTAAGCACTTAAGTAGCTAATATAGAGTTTGAGTAGGTAGGTAAGTAGGTGTAGTGGCTGTCATTAGACGCACCTAAGCCTGTTGTAGGCCCTTTGTGATGCCACCGGGGCTATCCCTCTCCTCACTCTACGCTGTCCTCATTGAACCAACCTGTGGTCTTTATATAGCTAACAATCTTTGATAGTTTTATTCTTGCAACTTCTGTCAAGTTTTAACAGTCGGTTTGTGCGGCCCATGTTCCATTCTGGCCACGTCATTCTACTTATTGCACAGGTTGATGATGGAGTCCATAGGACATTGACGGATTTGATGGTATATCTATCTATTAGCAGCTTGCAAGTTGCTAATGGTTAGGTGTGTTTGCTTTATCTGGCAGAATTTCCATTGTTGTACCCAATCTAGCTAATTCATTTGCTTTGCAATTATCTTCTATGTCTCTATGACCCGGAACCCAGAGCAGATTTATAGTAAAATATTGTGCTAGTTTTATTAATACCTCGATACATTCCTTCACTGTCTTCGAGGTGATTTTGGGAGATTTTAACAACTTAAGGGCCGCTTGGCTATCTGAGTAAATATTGATTTCTCTTACGGTGAGAACACTTTTCTCTAAAAATAGTAGTCTTTCTTTAATAGCCATTATTTCTGCTTGGAAGACGCTACAGTGGTCCGGCAGCCGAAAGGAACTACTGGCTCTCAGCTCGTCAGAGTGAAAGCCTCCTCCCACCTGCTCGTTAAGCTTGGATCCATCTGTATATATGTTAATTCCTTTACAACTGTCTATTACCCCATTATCCCAATCTTCTCTCGATGGGACAGTAGTGGTAAAGGATGTGTTTAAAAGCAGCTCTGTCGAGTTACAAAGGTCTGTGGTTCGTGGTATAAAGGGGAATTCACCCAATATCTTTGAATGCCCCTTTCTGTTAATGGCTAAGAGAGAGCATTCCCTTAATCTAAGTGCCGATTTTGCCGTTAGCTGTTTGCTTTATGCATCAATCGGTATTAGGTGCAGCATGACATTCAAAGCTGCTGAAGGCGTAGTTTTATTGCCCCGCTTATACAGAGACTGGCTGCTCTTTGTATGCTTCCCATGCGTTTAACCATGTTCTTTCTCTCAAGTGTTGGCCACCAGACCAAAACACCGTATGTCATAATTGGCCTTACCACTGCTGTGTATAGCCAGTGTACTATTTTAGGGGTTAAGCCCCATTTTGCTCCAACTATTCTTTTATATGTGTAGAGTGCCGTTGCTGCTTTCTTCCTCTATCTTCTACTGTTAATTTCCATGAAAGCTTCCTGTCTAATATTAGACCCAGGTAGCGTGCCTTTTCTCCCATCGTCAGTGTGGTGCCACCTAATGTTGGGGGGTTTACCACTGGGACTCTGTATTTCCTAGTGAACAATATTATTTCTGTTTTGCCGGCATTTATGCCTAGACCACACGAATTCGCCCATCGGCTTATATCGTTAAGAACCTTTTGCATTATATTGCAGAGGGTATCCGGAAATTTCCCTCTTATTAATATTGCAACATCATCTGCGTAGGCCACCACATGTATTCTCCTCTCTTCTAGATCCTTCAACAATCGGTTCATTGTCAGGATCCAGAGCAGAGGAGAAAGTACACCGCCTTGAGGGGTTCCCCTCTTGACAGATCTGCGTATCGTCGAGGAAGTTGGAGTTCACTTTTGTTATTTTCGGGAAGTTTTTTATAAATTCAAATTTATTTATTTGTTGGAAAAGATTTAGGCCGAGACACAATAAAATATCTAATTCCGGCATGGCATGCCTTTCTTGATTCATCTTATATCTCATGTAGCAATTCAAAATGGCGTCACGGAATGGTTTCTTGAATTGAAAATGTATAGCTAAAAGTCACAAAACTAAATCAGGCGCTGGTTGTAGCTTTTGGCAAAATGGTAACGTATAAATATTAAGTGTTTTTGCAACCAAAAGATATTTGACTCTTACTAGGCAAAAATGATCTTACAAAATCTTTGCTGATTTAATATATATTACAGTAACATCAGTAAGTGGTTTTTTATCAAAAGGCATAAATTCTTTGATGTGATTGACGAATTTTTTATCAGATGGCCCATTAGAAATTTTATCTTTAAAATTCGTGGTTAAATACGGCGATAATCGAAAAGCTTAAAAAAAAACACCAACGTAATTTAAATGGTAATATGTAGGTATTTTTTATGGAAAGCCTTAGAGGTTAAATAAGCCTAAGAACGTTTAGCGGAGTTCAGTTTCTACAAATCATTTCAACTTATATTTAACTTATTCATGCAGATCCACGTACCTGGAGCTAAATACAACTTGTAACCTTATTGATATCGATAAACTAACAGAAAGCACTTGCAGCATCGATTGTCGGAATTGCAGCTAGAATAGCCAATGAAATTTTGTTCAGTTATCACGAGATTCGGGAGTGTGGGCGGTTCGGGAGTGAGGACGGCATGGTTTTCTTGAAAAAGCTCACATCTTTTAATAACTTGAACCCTGTAAGGACTGAATTGAAATGGGAAGCCTTATAAAATGTTGACTTTAGAATTATACAAATAGTCACTGCAAAAAACTTTAAGATCCTGAATATTTGATTTAATTATTCAAATGCTTGTTTTAAATTTGAAACAACATTTAATTACCAATTAAGTGTAAGTACAACAAAGTAGTGAAGTCACACTTAAAGCATTTCGAGAAAGGGCATCCAGCTTTTTCAGTCTACACAATCCGAGCTGAATTTTCAGGCCAACTCTATAGATGCTTTAAGCTTTTCCTGTGCAACTAAAAAACTTTGATTATAATTAATTACACAGGTCTACAAATACAGGGGTCATGTGAGTTGTTGGAAAGCTAAGGGTTATTCCTGAAGTAATTTGGTGCGTAGAATCGAATCCGGCGTCAGAACTGGCCCATCACGTCAGGATTTTGAGATATTTGAGGTTATGTACCCAAAAAACGGCGTTTTTCCTACTTTTGAGGTTATGTGCAGGGCGGTCTTTCTCTCCAGTTACATCATTTAGTACAACTCTTACCCTTTAATTTAAGGGTTCAAGAGATCAATTACGATTTTTCCCAAAGTTATGGCTTTTCGAAGTTACGAGATATACTCCCTTCAGTCATTAGCATTTGCAAAAAGCCTTTGAGATAACACAGGTCAACATGGTTCAGTTGTTGGAAAGCAAAGAGTCATTTCCGAAGTAATTTGGTGCGTAGAATCCGAATCCGGCGTCAGAACTGGCCCATCACGTCAGGATTTTGAGATGTGATTTTGACTATGTGGAAAAAGAAAGCTTTAAAACAACAAATGTAAAAACGCATTTTTAACCAACCCAGACCATTGAATAAGAAAAATACGCCTTTGTTGACCAAAAGAATGTAGTAAGAATTATTTTTAAATATTATTCAAGTTGTTAAAATATTTGCAATTTCTCTGCTCGGCAAAATGTCCGCCCTAATGTCTTGAAAACTTGACTCTGTAAACTAAACACTGATCATGTTTTATGATAATTGAATGCAATTGCAAAAAATAATATATATTGGCTAAAGCCATTCATCCTGTCTTGATGTGCCTCCCTAACTGTTCCGTCGTATACTCGTCACCCACGAACCTTTTGACTAGTCGTTGCTACGTGGCGGTAGACAAAACATGAACAATCAGTGCAATGTTTGGAATTTATTTTGAATTATGCATTTCTAAATTTCGCCCATGCGCTGGCACAATTTATTATTAGCTGCCATATTACGTATACGTCGTGTGCATAAGGAAACTTTTGCTTGCCGTATACGAGACTGAGCAGCCAAAGCAAAGGTGCAGCATGACTGTGGTTGAGTTTGTGGCAGTGGCAACTGTTGCTACGCGGCGCAGCTAGCTCTGCTTGCAGTGATTCATTAGAATTTATGCTACAGAGGTATACCAGGTTTGGCTTCAGATCCTCTACGTTTTCGTTGTTTTTATTTATTTAGATATGCTCTATGGCAGATGCACTTCGTGTTTCGTGTTGTTTTTTGTAGCTATAAGTTCCATCACTGTTGCTGCTCCCCGCAAGAACACTCTTTTATCAACACTGCAGGCTCTGCCAATTTACGGAAGCCAAACTTAATGAAACGCGTTAAAGATTAGACGAACGTGCAAAAAGTTATTGACAAAACTTTAGACCAGCCGCTTTGTTAGCCATAAATTTCTTATAGCCTGGTTGCAGTTAAATTAATTGCGCGTCGCCTCTTAAACACCTTCTTGCCACACTTCTACCCGCTACAGCATGTTGCGTGCATATTAGCCAAAGTTTTTTTTTTTTATGAGTTTTTAACACTTTGCGATGGTGCTTCATTTAGCTAAACAGCTCACGTGCAAATGCGACCCCCTTATTCTCAATTTCCATGGCTGAGCCTTAAGCATAAAAATAATAATAATAGGCAAGTGTTTCAAGTTTAATCATAAAACCGCAACGAAGGCGACAACCCTAAAATGAAGCGTCCCCTTGGACGCTTGGCATGGCGTGCCAAGCACTTCCGCTGTCGACTTGTTTTATGTTTCCGGCCAGCGGAAGTATTTGCTAGTTGCGCGCTAGTTTTGTCGCTTCAGCCTGTGCCTATATATTCATTCTAGCCATATAGTATATATAATGAAGAAAGACATGCCATGATTTGCATATTGCCAATGCCCAAGTGCTTGGTGGTGTAGCTAGTCAAGCAGCTTGGGGCTTAAGTTTTGGCCAGACTTGGTGTCCTTGCTGGGTAGACCAACACGTGACAACAATGCAAAATTTTCCAAGTCAATTACCCAGGACACATTAGCAGCTGTATGCCACCAGCATGTCTGGCTTGAATCTTCATCTGGCGTCTTGCGTCAGACAAATCAAAATGCAATTGTCTTGGTACAGTGGGCTGTAAGACGATTGCAGTTGTTAAAAAAGTGAACTGTTCTTTCGCTCTAGAAAATTAATTAAGAAAAATATATTTTTTTGGTCTTGCATTAAAATGCAAAATTAAAATTTAAATCATTAATGCAAAAGCAGCGCAGATACAAAGTAAAAGTAAAAGTATTTAGCGCCGACATTTTGGCTCTCTGGCACACATATTGAAATGATAACAGTGCTGCCAAATTTTAATGTGGAAATTGACGTCTAGATGGCGCCAACAGTAATAAAATCTAGATTTTTGATCGCTAGAAACAAATGCGCAGCTGGTTATTTTTATAGAAACAACAATGTCGGGTAGGTAAACTAAAAAAAAAAGCTCTAATAAAGAAGGTGCAAAGCCACACAATTGTTTGGGACCTCAGCAATAACTATAATAAATTGTAATTGCAAATTAAAGGGCTTGGAATAAAATTGAAAGGAAATTAATTTTGTTCAAGATTCAATTCATTCAATCACCTTATGAATCTAAAAGCTGCGTGTTTTCTGCCCTACTCTCCAACTAGAAGCGAAATTTTGTATTAAACACCATGTCAAGGCATGTCAAAAATAAAAGCTGGCTCCAATTTTTTTCCTATCCAAATTTAATATTTTAGTTAATACTTTTTTTAATCAAAGAATATTTGAGAGTAAATAGAGTGGCTAACCATATTCTTAAAGCTTTCGATGTCAAACAGGCATTTGACAGAGTTTGGTTGATCGGTCTTTGGAATATTTCGATCATACCTTGAGGACAGAAGATTTCAAGTAAACATCAAAAACACGCTTTCCACTGCCAGGCTAATGAGAGCTGGAGTACCTCAAGGAAGCGTACTAGCGCCGCTTCTTTACAATCTATACACTTCTGACATTCCTTCTCCTACGGAGTTACTGCAGGCTGTTGTGATGGACAAAATGCTAATCGCTTCATACGCTGACGACCTGGCAATATTTTACTCATCTTCCTGTGAGTATGAAGTAGCTGACGGGATACAAGAGTACATCCACCTGCTTGAGAGCTGGACTCGCAGTTGGAATATTACCATAAATCCGACCAAATGTCAGTCAGTTATATACACTTTAAAGAGGAAGACTCCACACGCTATATGGCTAGATAACCAGCCCCTTAATATTCAAAGTGAAGCGAAATATCTTGGAGTGATACTTGACAAGCGGCTAACATTTCGATCGCATATAAAACAAACGACTTAAAGTTGTTGCTTTAAAATGATTAAAATGAATTGGCTGATGAATACAAAAAGTCCTCTTCCGCTACGATACAAAAGAGCAATTTACAACACAATTGTGGCACCCACTTGGAGATACGCTATCCAGATTTAGGGTATAGCGGCTCGCTCGAATCGCTTACGTATACAGACGTTCTAAAATAAGGCATTGCAAAATTGGCATTGTACATCAAGTAGGCGGAATGTTTTCTTAGGTACTTAACCTATAATAATATCACCATGATATTGCTTCGGGAAGCTATGAAGTCTGTTCATAACTCAGAGACTGTTAGAATTAGGGACATTCGATGGAACTATCCTAATATTTATAAATATAATTTGCTCTATTTCAGTTTGCTTCATACTGACCTCAACAATAAAATCAGTTTTTTTTAAATGTCGAGTTTTTAGGTTTGAGAAGCCAAGATTAGGGGTATCCCCGCGGTCTCTCGATCTTTAACTAACATTAACATTTGATAATTTTAGAATACTCCATACCTAAAGGACCAAGGTATAAAAATGCTATTAAATATTTTGTTTCATTTGAAGTCAACAGCTGATAAAGCATTAGTTTTTTTAATAATTTGGAAAGAAGTGTACTTTTGGATCCTTAGCATTATCTCGAAAAATAGAAATATTTGTGACACCCTGTTAGTTGCAGTTCATGTTTGGAAACGTTTCGGACAGCTGCGTACAATCAAAGGAATTGATATACAAAGTTTATTTTTTTGCCACGGTGAGTTTTAAGAGTGAGCAAAATAACAATGGATTCAAAGCTGCCACGTTGTTCTCTTCCTTTGTGGCTCTCTTCATACTTCTCTTAGCTTTTTTTGCCTATTCTAATCTCAATCATAAGCTGACAGCGCGTGCTATTTTGCTGTTGAGTGAGAAAACTTGTTGAGTGCGGCACAGAAACACACACAGCCACAGTTAGCAGCCTTTGGAGCTTATCTGGCAGCACCTAAAAGCATGCAACACATTATGTACAACTCATTTAAACGCTGCTGACTTCAAAACTTCTAAGACATTCAGACAGACCGAGGTACTAACTTTGTAAGTTTTTGCAGAGTGCGTTGCAAAATTGCCTGGAAGAAACACAAAAAAAAAAAACAACAAAAAATTGAAAAATTATTTATGCCATGCAGTCTGAAGTTGTCAATAGCCGACCGTACGACCGACCTGCCAAAAGACCAATCCTCGTAAGAGTTTCAGCTCACTCCCACAGCCTCCTGCAAAGTATACACAAAGTTGTCGCAACAGCAGCAATGGCGGCATGCGCTTGCATGCAAAAGTCTACTTTGTTGCTTTAAGTACTTATGCCGACAAGGATGACAAGGAGACGAAGACGTGGAGCACGAAGTCGGGCTCCATACTTTGTTTGACTGCGCTTTTCTTGGCACTGGCAATGCCATCAACGCCATTGTCGTTTCTGCTGCAGAGCTTAGCATAATTTTAGGCAAACGCAAACGTTGCTTAGTTTATAGGCAGCGGCGTCGTCGTCATCGTCGTCGCCATCTTCTTTTTATTCTGCATCTTCTTCTATATCAACTTCTTGGTCGTCATAGTCATCGTCACTGTCTTTGTCACTGTTTGCAGAATGTCAACTGTTTTTAATTGCCAGGCACAGGCTGGCAGCCTGCCAAGTACCCCACCGAACACCCGGAGACGCACGGAGTTTTCCAAGCTATCCGTTAGCTAGTTAGCCAGCTTGCCAGCTAGGCAGAATGACAGGCAACAGTCAGGCAACATTGTCTGGTTATATGGACGCGGCTGGCAGCACGTCCGAGTGCTGGCGAAATTAGCCATTGGAAAATCTTAAAATAACTGTAAAATTGTGTAACAAAAGGATTTTCATAAGCTCCATCATAAACTATTAAGAACATTTCGTAAAGTGGTTGGAGACATAGATGTCGACGACGACTATAATGTCGACTTTCAATTTAATGGCCCGGCCAACTGGCAGCCAACAATTTGTCGTCGCCTAGCATGCACATCGAACTTTATTAGAGCCTTAAATATTCTTTATATACTTTGCATAGCAAAGCTTTACTTATGAAATTATTTATAGTTTCAGCGTACTCGGGGAATGTGCTTAAAAAACTTGCTACATTTGAGATGGATTAGCTATGCAGCTTCGTATGCCTTAATGTAGGGCGAAATCCTCGATTATACCCAAAAAAACTTGCAAAATCATTTCAAGGCAATGAATATCATTCATTTTAAGAATAACAATATCTCATACTAATAATTAAAATGATTTAAATTTCAAAGGCTGCAGCAGGGTTGCTGAATCTCTGTCAAGCAGAGATTCACGTCTTAGAGGTTTGCGTACAAAGTATCTTCTATAAAGATAATAGGGGTGCCAACATTTACATATTTACAAATAGCCAGGCCGCTATCAGGTCATTGTGTTAGTGGAGAATTTCCTTCAAGCTGGTTAGTGAATGCGTTAACAAAATAGAACTCCATCTGTAATACCAGAATCACATTCTGTTGGGTTCCTGGACACTTAGGAGTGGAAGGTGATTCGATTGCTGATGAGCTCGAGAGACTGGGCTCCTTTTCGCCTACCAGTTGCCCAGCGCCTTCTTCAGCATTAACAATAAAATATAAGGTCAAGAAATAGGCCTTTGTTGAATGAACATAGGAGATTTTGGATCGCTAGCCGAAGTTTAACAGATAAGCTAAAGTAATTATCTTACCATTGGATCTCAACAGAGCTATGGGTCTGGGTAGAACGGACCTTAGGTTACTGGGAGCCAACTTATCTGTAAGTTATAATTTACGTAAGTGCACACTGTACACTGCACCAAACACATCTTGTGTGTCCAGCAAAAGTGTGGGACAGAGTTACACATTTGGGAGCTGGATGGATAACCTATTCCAGCTTCATCGAGTTCCAACGAAAGACTTATTTTATAAATATGATCTTGTTCCCAGTTCTATAATTAACCTTCTTTAGATAATACCCATGGGGCAGAAGATTGCAAGCTATAGATAAAGTTATAGAATTATCGGCTAGATCAATAAGAACTTGGGCCCTTTATAACGCGTATACAACTTTCCATTACGAGCTAACTGTAGTGTGAAAATGTGTTGATTATTGTGTTGATTTTCTTCTTTGTGCTACATGCGTATGAAGCAGCAGATGGGATCCAGGACTACACCAGTTTGAGAGCTAGGTAGGACCCATCCAAGTCTCCGCAGTTATATTCACGCTAAGGAAAAATAAGTTATTCGTTGCCTAGATGGGCGGGAAGCTATCTGTCATTCTGCAAAAAGAAAACATCAACCTCGTGGTCATCCTGTATAGGTAGCTTCTTCTCGGGCCACATATGTATGGGCCAAATGCTGTTTTCAAAAAAAAGTAGCTCCTAATGCAATTACAACCCACTTTTAATACAAGGGAAGGGTGAGTCGTAAAGGCGCCTATTTCGAGGTACGCAATGAAGATAAAGAATCGATAAATGAGCCTTTTCAAAAGAATTCCTGGTCCATGTCACTGGATGCGAATCAAAAATGCGTAAAAATTTCGACCTTGCATCATGAACTCAGATTGGAGACTGTTCATCTCCAAGAAACAGACTTTAGTAAAAGGCAATTACGGCACAGAAGTAGTCCAGCGAAAGAACTTTTGATGACAATCCTGCGAGAATTTACATGAACATAAAAATTAATCAAACTAGAAAACGCAAGATGATCTTCTTAAAATAGGCTTTATATTAATTAATTAATTAATATATAGACCTTGGGTTATATGGTCTCACATAACAAGACAAAAAAATATGTTCATAAAAATTTGCATAATCTATTGAAAATTATATAAAAATTTTGGTAAGAAATAATATATTTATTATATAAAAAAATAGTAAAAAAAAATTATAAAGCAAATATACAAGTTTTCCGCATAATTTTTCAATTCTATGGTTGTGTAAGTTTATAAAAATTGGTATACCTGAAATCTATATATGTCAAAACTTTTCGAAAACTTCAATTTGATTTTATTTTATTGAATGTTTTTTTTTTTAAATAAGGTTTTGTGATTCCTATTTCTGATACTTAATTGCAATAAATTTAACAATTTTATTTTTACATTTTCTCTGCTATGACGGGTGAAATGGTAAATGAATCTTTGTATGCTTTTAAATATTTATTTTTTTTGTGTAGTCTTTTAACTCTATATAATCAGCTTACTAAAAAAAAAAACTTAATCACTGTAACATTATCATATACTACTCAATTTACCTGTGTGCTTACTATTCCATATATCATGTTAATTTTAATTACTTAAATCTACAATCTACAACAAAATATTAAAAGAAATAAAACACACATGAAATTTAACTATAAATCACATAGAATGTAATTATACTATTTAAAATAATTCGTATAAACCGGTTTATGTCAGGAGGCGCCTGTACATATGCAACAAATGTTTGCTATTATCATAAAATGCATGACTTTCTGCCTATGTGTATATATGCATAAAAGTGCTTAAACTTGCTAATACTCTAGGCTTATTAAATGCAAAAATTCAATGGCAGTTCTAATATGCTTAAATATTTGCCATAATTTCGGTAGTTTATTTAAGCTGTCGCCATATTATATAAACAACTGCAGATACACATGATAAATGTAAAATGTGCAGATACATTTTAAGCCAATTAAATAGATATTTCAGCACGCCTTAACATATGCAACATTTTTTTTTCATGATAGAATAAAATAAAATTTGGGACTAATTAATTTGAATGTGGGAATTTTGAAGCAATGCCAGCTAATACGAATAAAAACAAACACACACACACAAAGTACACTTGAAGTGAAAATTTTGGAAGAGTCCGGGGTACATGAAGTTAACCACTTGGCTAGGGCTGCGTGGGTTAAGCTGCTTATCAAGTTGAGCATTGAAATTATAGCCGCGAGCTAGACAAGAAACAGAACAGAACGCAGCACTTTGTTATGGTTGTTGGCAGTATTGTTTGTATACTCGTTGTTGTTGCTGGCAACGCTTCGCGCTGAAGGAAGAGCCTGGTGAGTGGTAGAAGGATGACGACTACAAAGGCATCCTTTTAAATTTCCTGTCATTTGCCACACAATACGCTGGAGAGTGGGCGAGCGTGGATAGAGTAAGCGAGTTGGGAAGAGTCAACGTTGCAATTGTGCGCCAAACTGTTGGCCATGCCCTGGCGGAGCCCTTGCCACGGCTACAGCGTCTTTTGCTGCCTTTTTTAACGGGCACTGTGCGAGTATATTTGTCTACTAGCACCAAATGGATGAGGGATGCATCCAGTGTAGGGCAGAAGAATGGAGTGGCGCGTTGCTTTGCTTGTTTGCTAGAATTTAGCCGCTGGGAATTTGCATTTTTCATTACGTTGTACAGCAAGTGCTCGACGAGCGGGGCCATAAAATGTGGTGCAGTGGGGTAAGGGGTGCCACACTGGCGCCATATTAACGCCTTGCGCATACACAGACACACATAGGCAACAACGGAACAACGCGCCGCCGTTGACGTCGTCCGTTCATGGGGTTAAAAGCTAGTTTCCGCCGGAAGTGGCTGCTGCAGCGCTCTCCCAAACTCAGCTGACTTTTATGCGTATTTGTGTCTGTGCGCGTGCGTTAGTGAATGTGTGTGTGTGTGTGCATGTAAATAAATTTTGTGCGAAATGAAACGAATGTGATTGCCCCACACCGTCGACATTGCCACAGCTGTCGGAAGCAGTTATTATGGCAGCATGAAAAGCATATTTGCCGGCACTGCAACAGCAACGACAACAACAACAACAACAAAAGTTACAACAAGGAGCACAGCAGCAGCAACAACAACAAAAACACACAGCTTGCCACAATTTGCTGCCTGGCGGGCAAAGCGTGCCCTGCTTTAGACTGGCATTATGCCCAACTGGCTGGCTGGCTGCTGAGTGTGCTAATTCTAATTGACTTGGGATTTTTAAACTCGACGCCTTGCATTATGCTTTATATTATATATATATATTTGTACATTGGTACAGAAATATGCTGCGCACGAGAGTAGCTTAAGAAATAAGTCACATTTGAAAGAGTAAATATTTTTTCGTATTTTATTGCTCCATTTTAGTTTTACTATGGCAAAACCAAGAACTACCAAAATCGAGATGAAGAGAAAAATTATATCTTTAGATACAAAAATTGAAATTTTGGACCGCTTAAGAAATAAAGAAAGGATGGTGGATATTGTCAAATTTTATTCACTGAGTCAATCAACAAAAAGAACAATAAAGCTAAACGAAGACTCAATTAGAAAAAGTGTAGTAGCTGGAATGCATACGAGTATGAGTACATATGTAAGAACCGATACGATGGAAAAAATGGAAAAGGCTATAATAATATGGGTAGAAGACCAAAATCAAAAAAGAATTCCAACTGATGCAAATGCCATATAAAATAATGCTTTAAAAATTTATGACACACTGCAAAACCAAGTGCCGTTTTCTTCTGCGGATAAGACGCCTTTTAACGCGAGTCGTGGCTGGTTCCAGCGATTTAAGCAAAGACATTCCTTGCATAATCTAAAATTAAAAGGTGAACAAGCATCTGCTAATTTGGAAGAAGCACAAAAATATCCACAAAAGTCTGCTGAAATTATTACCGCAACGTCATACAGCCCAGACCTGATATTTAATGCTGATGAATCCGGATTATTTTGGAAGAAACTGCCTCAGAGGACCTTCCTAGCAAAATATAACAAAACAGCAAGCGGTCATAAGGCTGCAAAAGATCGTATAACGATTCTTTTTTGTAGTAATGGTTCTGGAGATCATGTTATGAAGCCAGTGGTAATTAGAAAAGCGAACCGACCACGATCGCTCAATGGTTTGAATATTAACAATCTACCCGTTTATTGGAAAGCCAATAAAAGAGCTTGTCTTACCGCAACGTTGTTCAATGATTGGTTCCATAACATTTTCGTGCCAGATGCGAAAAAGTATTTAATCAAAAAGGGCTACATTTTAAAGTTCTTCTAGTTCCTGACAATGCTCCAGGACATCCTCAAGACTTACAGCATGAAAATGTTGAAGTTGTGTTTTTACCTCCAAATACGACTTCTTTGCTGCAACCACTAGACCAAGGGATATTTTCGACTTTCAAAGCTCTGTATATAAAAAAGTCATTCAGATATATTTTTGATCATGTGGAAAATGAAGGAACTCTTCAATTATTGATGCCTGGAAAAAATTTACAATGTTGGATTGTATCAAACACATAAGCATGTCGTATATGGAGATTAAAAAATCAACGCTGCATGCCTGTTGGAAATCTTTATGGCCTGATATGTTTAATGGTGAGATTGATAACGCATCTTTTCAGGAAGAGTTTTCTCACATAATTGAGATGGGTCAAGAATTGGGCGGAGAAGGCTTTGTCGATATAGCTCAAGCAGATATTAATGAATTAATGCAAGATCAGGAATTAAATGTAGAATACCTAATTGAAATGGCTGAAAATTGTGAGGAAAATAATGATGACTCTGACGTTGAATCTGCCATCGAAAACAATGAGCCCAATGTATTCACAGCTAAATGTGTTCACGAGGGACTTGTACTAGGAAGAAAACTAGGAAACCATTTTCAAGGAGGAGATGTTAATTTAGATCGTGGTCTTAAATTTCAACGAGATCTTAATGATCTATTGAAACAATATGAAGAAGTCTACAAAGATATGACTAATCAAAATAAGCAACAAAAGCTTATTTCAGAATATTTTCCTAAAGAAAGATCTCGTCAAACTAAGACTATAACAAATGCAACAATTGTAGATGCAGAATCTAATGAGATGCTTTTATCTAGTGATGAGTCAGATATTATACAAAGAGGACTAGTCGATGAAATTGATAGCGATTAAGTTTGTTTACTTTTCCAAATTTTGTTTTATAAATAATGAAGTAAATTTATTTTTGTTAATGAAATATATTTTTTGTTTTACCTATTTTTAAGTTTTTTTATTACCTAAATAACTTTTTTTTTTTCTTGTTAACAGTATAAAGCTGTATCTTGTGTTCAATAAATATTTTAAAAAGCTTATTTATAGTCGGTTTCGCTTTACGCGATTTTTCCATTTAAAATTTTTGATTTGATTTACGCGGTTTTGTCAGGAACGTATCTATCGCGTAAGCCGAGGTACAGGTGTATTCTCTTTTAGTTGAGTTGATGCTGCTACGATGGTTTCTTGAAACTCAGTAAGCCCAGTCTTAACCAGTAGTCTTAATAAAGTTTCGTTATGTCTAATCAGCACAAAAAAGTGATTTTTTTCATTTTTTTCTGATGCTGCCTAATAAGCGCCGTGTTGCGGAAATCATCAAGCTGCCCTCGTAACGTTTGCAACAAACCATCTCTAACCAGCTGGGCAGTATTATAGTAGCCTAACATTCTGTTTACTTTATTTTCCAAGCAGGGAATCCAACAATCTGCCAAATGCTTAATTGGTTTGTATGGAAAAGCAAAACGTATATGAAAATTTTATGAATTTCACATTTTTGTTAACCACAAATATGGTGCAAGCTTAAGCAATTTAAACCATTATATAAATTTATTTCCGAGAAATCTAATAAATGTTATGAAAATTGCTAGAGCAATGGAATTTATATAAGTATCCGTATTGCATTAGGTGACTGGGTAATGGCTTATTATATTCATTCGACCCAAGGACAACTAATTGAAATTTTTTTTAAACTCGGCATGAGAAAAGAATTTAGTGAAAAATACGGTTAAAAGAACTTTTTTAATGGGTTTTTCTGTATATATAAAAATGAAATGCTGTACGTTTATGATCGCATAGCTCTGAAACGGCTGGACGAATTTGCCTAATATTTTTTATTTTGTTTGTTATAGTGTGTATAAGGTTTAAAGCACCTACATTTTTTAGTAATTTGTAAGGAGGGGGTTGCCAACCCTACAACCCCAAATTTTTTTTTTTTTATTTTATTTTATATTTTTTTTGTGGCATTGTGTACATTGTCAGATTAACTAATGTTAATGTTTAACTATATAACAGGTGATTTTTGCGTGTGTTAGAAGTTGCCAAAACGGAGGTTTTAAGCTCTACTGCGAAGTGATTGTATGTATTGGTTCGTGAGATATGCGCATTTTTGTGAATATCGTGAATACATGATAGAGAGTCATGAAAGTTAACCAATCCAAAAATCTTATGATTGTCTAGATAAGCTAACTAGAGAATTTTACGATGCTTATACACTTTAATAGTATTCCAAAAAAAAATTTGGGCAGGGGGACGTCTGCCGGGCTCACTAGTCCAAATATATAATATTTTATTGCATAGCAAGTGCAACCTCGTGTAGGAATAATAAACGTTGAATAATTTTATTTTTAATAAAACTAATAATTGGAACAAGTTTACTGGCGCACTTTAAATAACTTTTACGCCGTTTCAGTTCTTATGAACAAATTCACTTAATTTAAATTATTTTGAAATCCTAGCTATTGTAGCATTTCACGCAACGAATAAGCTGGTAGATCAGCGAAGTTTGCTAATAACCCGCCTCAAATATATACTCTCAACCTTTCTTAGAATGACTTTTCATCATTTTTAAAAAATATTCCGGTAATAATCATAAAACTCTATTGCAACAGGCTTCCAACTGGTGTGGAGTATTAATAAACAGCCATACCGCTTACCCTATTAAGTTTAAAAATCATTCAAGACTTGACCACGTAAAATCTACAACAATCCTGGCTTTCTTCACTGCATAGACTCAAAACTAAGCAACACCAATATGTAACAACTCCCCCGAAAACATTATGCATATAATTGTATTCTGCCCAGCCTTATCACGTCACCTTTTATCCGTTTTTCCCAACTCAGAACCACTTCTTAACAGAGAGTTATCGCTTGCCCAAGCCAAAGAAACTCTACACTAATATTAGATATAACATATTAAGTGGTCGTTAACTAAGTAATATCTTTTTTTTTTAGTACAACTTAAACACGATTTTTTTATTGTCTATAACATTTTATGAAATTATATATTCTCCATTTTGATCCAATACCTTTGCCCCATCTTTCGTGCAAGAGATTGATTCCACGCTCATAAAATGATGGATCCCTGCGGACAAAAAACTGCTCCAACTGGTTTTTGACTTCTTGATTTAAGGTGAAGGTTCTCCCATCCAAAAAATTTTGCAAAGACCGCAACAAGTAATAGTCCGATGGTGCTTAGTCTGAAGAATGAGGTGTGGTACCACATCCCATTCAAGCTGCAAAAGTTTTTGGAGAGTCATTAAACTTGTATGAGGTCTTGCTTTATTCTGGTGAAACACTACACCATTTCTATTAATCAATTTTGGCCTCTTCTGTTTGAGTGCATCATTCAATTTGTCAAGAAAAAGCTCAAAATAAACGATCCCTTTGAAATTCCACCAAACAGACAACATCGCCTTATTTTGGTGACTTCGAAGTGGTTTTAGCTGGTTCATCTTTTTTGGACCATGATCTCTTGCTCTTTACATTCTTGTAAACAACCCACTTTTCGTCGCCAGTAACAATTCGGTTCAAAAATTGATCATTTCTTTGACGTTTGATAAGCAAATCACAGTCGTTAATGTGACGAAGCAAACTTTCTTTTTGTAAGAATATGGGGAACCCATATGTCAAGCTTCGAAATTACTCCTAAGCGTTTCATGTGCTTGTGAACGCTCGCCTTAGACAAATTTAATCATTCAGCAATCTCTCGAATTATTTCTTTTGACGATTTCCATCAACCTACGATTTTATTTTATCCATATCGGCTCCAAGAGGCCTTCCAGGATGTGGTGCATCCTCAAAACCGAAATTGCCGAATCGAAATTTGCAAACCAATTTTCTGATTGGCGGTCGGGCAACACCGTACACATCTCATAATTTTCGCATGAACTGCATTTTTACCCTTTTGATAGTAAAACAGTAAAATATGCCGAAAATGTGGTTTTCGATCTTCCATCTTCGATAAAAACTATTACGAAACAAAAACTATTACAAAAAATTTAACATTTTTTACAAAAAAGCCTTACAATATCAGCTGTTCAAATATAAAAGGTAAAGCGGCTTAGTCTGAAGTTGGCTGTGAAAGCATTGAATAAGATCAGCTGTTGTCATCAAACGAAATTACTTAGTGAGCGATCCAATAATTAAAAATCTTTAAATTCACCAATTAATTTAAAATTAAATAACATATATTACAATAATTCACAATTACTTTAAAAAGAGCATTCACCTATAATTCAATTTTACAAGGCTACGGTAGCGTATACAAAAAAAATGTATTGTTTAAATTAAGTGTTAATTATACTCTGTACTGTAAGGTAACATACAAAGCGAAAATGTATATATGTATGTAAAATATGATCAGGGAGACTAGAGAAGTCGATATACCCATGTCCGTCTGTCCGTCCGTCCGTCCGTCTGACCTTCTGTCCGTCCGTCCGTCCGTTTGAACGCCTAGATCTCAGAGATGGTAACAGCTAGAGTAATCAAACTTTCACATTAGATCCCTTATTATTCCCAAGCACTATCAAAATCGATTGACTATATCATCTAGCTCCCAAAGGACACATATACAAAATTCGCTATATTTAATTTTTTTTAAGGTACTTAAGCATTGTACCAAATTTGAACGAAATCGGTTGACTACATCATATGGCCTATCTCATATCCCGTAGGGCCGATCTTCAAAAAAATCGATTTTTGAACAAAATTCGTTGTGTTTCATTTGTTTGTGAAGATTTTGGAATTAAATTTGGTATTCGTAAGTTTTTTATAGTTGTTAAGCACTGTATTAAATTTAATCAAAATCGATTGAGTATATCATATAGCTCCCGTAGAAGGAATCGGTCCAAAAAAACGTTTTTATACCCTGTACCGTATGGTACCAAGGGTATATTAAGTTTGTGCAAGCCGAAAATGTATGTAACTTATAGAAGGAGACGTCGGAGACACCCCAAAGTTACCTAAAATATGATCAGGGTGAATAGAGAAGTCGATATACCCATGTCCGTCAGTCCGTCTGTCTATGTGAACGCCTAGATCTCAGAGATGGTAAGAGCTAGAGCTACCAAACTTTCACATTAGATCCCATATTATTCCATAGGAGGCAAGTTTATTTTATTTTTTTGATATCGGGGTTAAATTCTATAGCTCCCATAGGGGTGTTTGAGACGACCTCGATAAAAAAAAAATAAGTTTTAGATGAATAATTCGTTTGTTTATGAAGATATCGTAACCAAACTAGGTATTCGAAAGTTTTTTATAGTTCCCAATCACTGTACCAAATTTGATCAAAATCGGTTGACTATCCATAGGACCGATCGGCCAAAATAACTTTTTTAAAGAAAAGTTCGCTATATTTATTGTAGTTTTTTAATAAAGATATCGTAACCAGATTTGGCGTTTGGAAATTTTTTAGACCACTTAAGCAATGTGCCGAATTTGAACAAAATCGGTTGACTATATCATATAGCTCCCATAGGTCCGATCTTCCAAAAAATCGATTTTTTAACAAAATTTGTTGTGTTTCGTTTGTTTGTTAAGATATTGAGACCAAATTTAACATTCTTAAGTTTTTTATAGTTCCTAAGCACTATACTAAATTTAATTCAAATCGGTTGACTAGTTCATATAGCTCCCATAGGACCAATCGGTCCAAAAACACGTTTTTTATACAAAATTCGATGTGTTTTGTTTGTTTGTAAAGATATTTGAAATAAATTTGGCATTCATATCTTTTTTAAGGTATTTAAGCACTGTGTCAAATTTTATTGAAATCGGTTGACTATATCATATAGCTGCCATAGGAACGATCGGTCAAAAAAAAAATGTTTGCTTAAAAATTCTTCAGTTTTTGGTTTTTTTTTAAGAAATCGGACTTTATTACAAGCAAGTGGTACAGGGTATCGTAAAGTCGTCCGCGCCCGACTTTACGTCCGTCATTTTTTAAACAAAATTTGTTGTGTTTCGTATGTTTGTAAAGATATTTGAACTAAATTCGGCATTCAGTTCTTTTTTAAAGTATTAAAGCACTGTGTCAAATATGATCGAAATCGGAAGTCTATATCATAGGAAAGATCGGTCAAAAAAAATTTTTTGTTTTTAGATTCTTCTGTTTTTGGTTTTTTATGAAGTAACCGGATTTTATTGCAAGCCAGTGGTATAGTGGTAAACGGTATCCCAAAGTCGTCCGCCATAAAGAGATTTTGGTTTCTTTTAAAAAAAATGTGCCTAATAAATTCAGCTTAGGTCAAGACATAATATTGAATTAGTCAATTGAAAAGAGTATGTTCCTTGATAAATGTCAGCCTAACCACAAGCTATGACTTTTGAATAATTCTAATAATTAAGAATTTTTTTTCTTTCAGAAAATGTTTTTTTTTGTAACGTTTTAGCATGCATATATAGATATAACAACGAAATGCATTTTCTGAGAAGAAATAAGTCTTACAAAGGATGAGAAAGGAAATCCTGTTTCTGGTTTTATTGAAGATCTGGGCTCAATTTTTTAAGTTTTTGGTGCTTACTGCTACAACTAACTAATACTAGATACATACCTACCAAGGTAATAATGTAAAGATTACGACGTTTACAGAAAATTATTGGAGCAAACAAAATCATTCAATATTTGCATTTCTATAGAATTTAATTATCTCGAATTGTTGCTTAATGTACCAGAACAATAATTTTCATTAATGATGAGCGAATGTAGCGAAATTGAACAGCTGTTCAATTCTTATCTATAGCCTCCATTGACACAGCGACAAAGCGACCCCGGCCCTCTGTGAGTCCAAAAATATCTACGAGCCACTTCAGGCCACATCTAATAACTTGTACCTGTTAAAACGTAGATTATTAATCAAAGTCAATGTATGTAGTAAATGTTCAGTCAACCCCGACCAGGAACAAGCTCAGCACGCACTGCTTGTTCCAACAACAAGAACAACAACAACTACTACTACAACAACATCAACAACAACTACAACAAAACGTATTGTAGTAAAGTAACAACGATTTTTGCGCCTAATCAATTTGCCAAACGTCACAGCAACAACAACAACAACAGCATTATCCTGAATAAAGTAAAACTGAATTCGCGTAGTCCTTAACTCGAACTCGAAGTCGACTCGACTCAACTCGACTCAACGAAAATTTATTTCATTTGTGTTAGCATTTTGCATTTCATTAGGTTTTCATTAAATAAAATGTTGAATTACACGCATAATTTATTTCTGCCTGCGTTCTAAGCGTTGACGTTGACTGCGACGTCGACGCAAACGCCGGCAGCGACGCTGACGTTGTGACTTTGCAGCAAGTGGAAGGTAGAAAAAGTAGAAGCACAAGCAGAAAAGGCAATGGCAACTTTTACCGCACGCAAAAGAAGCAATCGAAACAAATTACAATAAAAATGCCAAAGATGCGTGCTAAAAGATTAAAGCCCAGCACGAAATGAAGCGTGTCCAATGCTAGTCAGCCGGGTGAGTGGGAGAGAGAGCCACAGCGGAAGTGAGAGTGAGTATGGCTGTGTGTGTGTCTGTGTGAGGTAAATTTCCATATGTTGGCAACGCCATGTTGTCGTCAAGTTGCCATCACAAAGGCAAATATTTATACAGCTTCCGTCTTTAGCTGCCAAATCAAAGGTTGAATAGAAGCCTATAGCTGCTTCGCTCTTATTGACTATATATTTATTTCACTCACTCGCTCACTCACACTGCTTGTCTTTGGCTTAGGCTTTGTGTTACTTGGCCCGGCCCGTACGTGTTGGCTTCATTTTGACCCTAATGATAAATTACTTTAATTAATGCCGCCATATTGTCTCAGCTCACGCAGCAAACGGCAGCAAAAAAACAAAAACAACAACAACTACAACAGGCTCTACATTGAGGCCTGCCCATTATGCAACTTCATTGAGTTTAATTTGTTGTGCGTGGGCAGCCCCGCAATCCACAGTCGTCCTGTCCATGGTCGCTAACACCACTGTCTCATTTGATTTATATACTACTTCTTCTTGACATTCCACTATGCCTCAAACAGCCTAAGCATTTTGTCGGTTGTCTATATATATATATATCTTTTTTTCGTTTCTTTTTGTGTGTCCTAATTTTATTTTGTCCTTCGAATGCAACAGGCAACATGTGTTGCAATGTCAGCTTTTAGGCTGACATATTTTGATTTTTCCCTAGTCAGACTAATTAATTGGCTTAGTTCAGCTTGCTGTGTGTGTATATAGTCATGTGTAGCTGCCTGGAAAGTATCTTTAAGTTTTCTAGCTTATTAAAGTGTTTAAAACTATCAACTGGCTAAGGGCAAAGGACACAGAGCCCAAGACATCAAGCAAGCACATATGTACGTGATCAAAATATACAACAGACTTGACGTTGATTGCCTTGGACTATGGCTAGGCTGGTCACTTACATAATGTGCCCACTGCAAAAGTCAAAACCACATCGCAGGTACGGTACCAGAAGATTGGGTAATCCCAGTATGTGGCTTTAGTTGATGTGGGGTGGAAAAAAAAAACAGAGAGCAAATAAAACAAACTTCCTAATAAAATAAGTATTTACAAAAACACACACAAAATTTTACAGGGTACCTTACTTTTTCCAAAAGAACTGAAAATATCTCAATTCAGTAATTACGTTTTTGAACTCGATTTGTGAAACTATTTCCTTAAAACTGATCACATCGACGATAAAATTTAAGAAGAACTAGGAGTTAAATACAGATTGCTTGAGAAGGGGGAACTTAGAAAAAAAAGGGGAATTGAAATTTTTTATTACATTTTAAATTTTGAAGCAAAGCTAATTTTTGAAAAAATATATGTCTAATCTCTGTTGAAGCCGTCCAGTGTAGCTAGAATTTTATTTTCAAATGCTAAGAATTACTTAAAAATCAATTTAGCGACGCACTAGCAAAAATATTATTAATGCAAGATTAATGTTAAAAGATAATGTGGTCGATGGAAATATTGAATAACTTTGACAGATTTCAACCGATTGACGTCGTCGAACACATTTTGGAAAGGTTATTGCATTACAATTTTAAAACCATGAATCGATTCACGCCCAAAAAACACGCGGAAATAGTGACAATGTTCATTAAATGTAATCGTTCAGTTGTTGCAACACAGCGTGCGTATCGTCAAAAGTATCGCGGTCGTTCTGCGCCTAAAAGTGACACTATTCGTCGCTTAGCTTCAAATTTCGAGAATCACGGGTCTGTAGCGGACCGTCCACATTCAAATCAACCACGTCCTCGACGATCAAATGAAAATATTGAAGCTGTTCAACGGAGTGTTGCAGAAAATCCTTCTGTCTCGTACCGCCGCCGGTCTCAGCAACTAAACATCAGTGGAACTACTTTGAGGAGGATTCTGAAAGATGATCTGGATATGTTTCCATATAAAGTGCAGTTAACCCAAAGATTATTGGAAACAGACAATCCGCGACGCGTGGCTTACGCCAATAACGTTATTCGAGTGAGTGAATCGGAGCCCGATTTTTGGGAGCGAATTTTAATGACTGATGAGGCCCATTTCACGCTATCTGGCACTGTAAATAAATAAAACTGTCGCATTTGGGGGAAACAAAATCCTCATACTATCCATCAAACTCCACTGCATGATCAGAAAGTGACTGTTTGGGCCGGTGTCTGCTCAAAAAGCATCATCGGTCCGTTCTTCCTTCTTCAGAGTTGGGGAAACTGTCAATGGGGATCGGAATCGATGGATGTTGGCACACTCTGTTTTACCAGAAATGCGTGAAAAAGGTCTTAAAGGCTTTTGGTTTCAACAAGACGGCGCGACATGTCACATCGCGAAATCAACGATGAACTTCTTGCGTCAAAAGTTCCCAGGACGTGTGGTATCGAAAGGGGGGATATTGACTGGCCACCGAGATCGCCCGATTTAACGGCACCGGACTTTTTTTGTGGGGATTTTTAAAAGGCAAAGTGTATTCCAACAATCCGAAGACTTTAGACGAGCTTAAGGACAATATTCGAGCCGAAATCACTGCGATATCACCCGAGATGCTGGCAAATGTCATGGAAAATGCCAGAAAAAGAGCTGAATTTTGTATCCGCAATAAAGGAGGTCATTTGATTGACGTTGTTTTTGGCAACTGAATGAAAAAAATTGTAAAGCTTCTAATTTTATAAAAATAAATAGTTTTTAAAATCGATTGAGAATTGTTCAAGTTATTCAATATTTCCATCGACCACATTCAAATGGCGCACCCTGTATATCAGTGTAACAAACTGTCTAAAAGAGTTTTCAATCTCATGGATTTTATTTGGATTTAAAATTTGTTAGCGACTATACTATCTCCAAGAAGAAAAAACACACCCCTTATTCCCTTCAGTCTTTACTCTTACTTTCGATTTAATATGGCCAATAAAGCACCCTTTATACCTGAATAGTGTTAAACCAAAACTACATTTAATTCGAAATTATATTCTGCTAATATAATTTAAAATTCCATTGGTGTCCTCGTCGTACTCGTAGCTGTCGTCATTGTCCACGTCGTCATGCTTCTTTAAACGTATGGTGAAGTGGGATGGTGGGATGCAAGCAAAGTATTAAAAGCGAGTCCTCGAATGGCAGCCAGTCGAGTATCTTTGACTCAGAACCATCCAATACAAACGACGACGCACAAGTCGCAGTAACTACAAAAAAAACCCGAGTGGCAACAAGGAGAGCAACTTACAAAATTGTTATATAAAAATAAAATTAATATTAAATTAATTCTGAACATGAAGTGAGCGTGCGTATGTGTGTGTATATATGTGAGCATAAGTCTCAGCAAGGAATTGCGCAAGATTTGTACAGTTTTTTTTTTTTTACCAATTGCATAAGCGAATTTCCAATTTCAATTCAAGTTACGTATACGTAGCGGCCACTCGAACAGAAAACTGAGAAAGCCAATTTCATAAAAACGCTTGTTGCCTTTTTTCCAAATGAGCAGTACACTCAAGGAAGCCAAGTGATTGGAGGTAGCTGCAAGAGGAAGCTATCCGTCGCTAAAGACAACTGGCCATGACATGTGTAACCAAAACGATGGGAATGGATATGTGATTACGTAAGTTACTCTTGTGATGACTGTTACAATGAGACAAATTTTTACTCTGACTTCGATATAAAGAATACCGAAAGTATGATGGCTGTGGCGATAGTGAACATTTTAAAGATATTCAAGTTAGTCTCAGAAGTTATGTATATGCGATTGATATTGCTAAATAGTTGTAAATACTTTCAAAAAAAACATTTTAATGGCAATGCTATTTGATATTGTAATCCTTGAACATCTGAAAGTCAAAATGAAGATTAATCAGCTTTTATTTTTAGTAGAAACTAGACTATGTATTTTTTATATAAAGTTTAAATTAATTTTAGATATCCTTAATATGAAAAGCTATTGAAGTGCATGGTTCAAAACTTGAATAAAATAAAATTTTTATTTGCCTTAATATTGATCCTTCAAGGACAAGTAAGGCATCAACGGAAAGGTCTTGGAACATGCAACAAATAATGCGCCAACCAATAAACTCCTTCGTTCAAAAGATATTTAAATTAAATATTAATAATAAAAAGTATTTTATTATAAATTATTTTTAGTTTTTTAAAATAAGTTCTTAATTTTTGTTTGCGATTTTGCAAATAAAAATAGCAGAGTAACGACTATTTAAAATTTTTTAAATGAAAATTGGCCGTTAATTTTTATTTTTTATTATTAAAATTGAAAAATAAGAGGTATTTCGCGAACAAAAATAATATAAATTAATTAAAGCAATTGTAGGGCTATTTTCTTAATAATTTATTGCTTGTAGTCCCAATTTTAATAAAAACTTAAAAAAAAGTTATTGCAAAATCTTACAAAAATGTATATATTTTTATTTTAAACATCAAAGTTTTCAGGTTCTATGAAAATCGTCATATGTGTGCAATATTCATGTTTATGTCCTTTACCATTAATGCTGGGGATATTATTAGGATTTTGTTTTTTCATGAGAATTTCTTGTTTACTTATGACAATCAGACATATGCTAGAGCTACCAAAAAATTGTATTCTACATATTTTGAGCTGTTAAAATTATTGATTAAGATTTGTAAACTTCCTGTTTCGTTATTTTTTTTTGTATCTATCACGCTCGAAAATTTGTACAAGCTTGCTGTAAGAAACAGTTTTTGTTGCAAATACTTTATTTTACAGTCAAGCTGCTTAACTTTCATATTATTGTTGCAGCATATTATGCTTTTCAAAGTTGTATGTATCTTTGATGTATAGCGTATGTATGTACATACATATACACACATGGCGTTATTCGCATAAAAGCAAACAAATGTCAGTTGCAGTTGGCAAAGCCAAAACCAAGTTAAGGATCTGGCAGGGCCAAAGCCAAGTCAAGGCAAAGAGTCCTGCTGTGTTGCACGTGTAAAAGCAAAGTATTTGCAGCTGCTGGTTGCCCCTGGCAATCTTTTTCTTTTCAAAAGCAACCAATTCTCCCGCCCTTTGCCATAATTGCAGGATTCTGCCTGCTTGAAGCACAACTCTCGACTGCATTAAAATCACAAGACAAGTGGATAAGCGTTACCAAAAGCGCCGCATATACAGCCCTGCCCTGCCCTGCCCCTCACCAAGCCTAGCTATGGCCATTGGAGTCAACAAGAAACGTAAAAACCACAACAACAACAACAACGAAACAACAACATTAATATGCTCCATGGTACGCGTAGCTTAAGTTACCTGATTCTACCGTAGAGCCCTAGAAGCAACCTATCAGGTTGCGGAAGCTGGCTGCTGATGGTAACCATGGAAAATTATCTTCAGTTAACAACAACAACAACAGCAAGCCCTATACTTATTTCGAGACTTTTGTAAGGCAGGCAGAACAATGATGACAAATAAAAGATACAAAGTCCCAAAGGCTACTTGGCATTGCCAGGTTGAAGTATTTAGTGCATACTTTTTTTTATAAATACATGGCAGCGTATTATTTTTTTTTATCCTGCGAACGTTGCCAGCTGCGGCTCTATATCTAAGAGTTAGATAAACTAAACAATTATCTATATTTATATTTATAAAGAAGCTGTGGATGTAATTTTATTTTTACATAAAAATAAAGATTTCTTTAATAATGTAACTTGTTTATGAATTAAAATTACAAAATGTGGATAAAATTGTTTGCATTTGCTTTACCTTGGATAAAAAGTAAACGCATATTCGGCAAATTCTGCGTCTGATTTCTACGGCATAACTCCGAGATGCAACGACGATTTACAAATACTAAGAATCATCAATTGAGCAACGTGTTATCCCTGAAAGGACTTAAACTCATCAAAGAAAGAGATCTCATGAAAAGAAGAAAAACATCCATGATCCATTTATATGAACTCGAATTCCAGTTTGCTGCGACAGACGACATATTTTTTTTGAAGCATTGATCGTGAAAATATATAGTTGTACTCCGGAAAACGAAAAAATCATGCCAAAAAGCTTATTCGGATATGGTTTAACGTTCTCCGAGTAACGAATTTTTTCGTCGATATTCATAAATTTAATAAATTATTTCTGTAACAGATCGATACTCATCATCTTTTTATCGATTACAAAGCTGCGTTCGATAGCCCGCAAAGGGATCGCCTATACACCACCATGTCTGAGTTCGGTATTCCTGCAAAGCTGATTCGTCTTTGCAGAATGACATTGAGCGGCACCATCAGCTCTGTTAAGGTAGGAACAGACCTTTCAGAACCTTTCAATACTGTTCGAGGTTTTAGACAAGGCGATCCTCTATCATGCGACCTCTGTAATTTCGTGATGGAAGGGGTACTGCGGAAGGCCGGTGTACATCGCAATGGCACTATTTTTTACAAGAGTGTCCAGCTTCTTGCATACGCGGATGATATCGATATCATCGGGCGTTGCAAGCGAGATGTTACTGCTGCATTTTCCGCAATAGAAAAGGAGTCAGCGAAAGTGGGTCTAGCGGTTAACGAGGGCAAGACGAAGTATATGCTGTCTACGAACAGGAACGCTCGGCGTCTGGGCTCCCATGTTGTAGCGGACCGCTATACTTTTGAAGTGGTCAAGGATTTCACGTACCTTGGCACCGCCGTTAACACTGAAAATGACATCAGCCTCGAGATAAAGCGGAGAATTACATTTGCCAATATGTGTTACTATGGTCTCAGTAAGCAGATGTGCAGCAGAGACCTCTCTCGACCAACCAAAGTAACACTCTACAAGACGCTCATCTTGCCCGTGCTCTTATACGGCGCAGAAGCATGGGTTTGTCACGGACAGATGCAGCTGCTTTCTTGGGGTGTTTGAGAGGAAAATTCTACGCAAAATCTTCGGTCCCGTACGTTTTGAGGAAGGCTATCGCATACGGATGAACCACGAGCTGTACGAGCTCTACGACGACATGGATGTTGTGCAGCGTATCACAATACAACGTCTGCGCTGGCTCGGCCATGTCGTACGTATGGATAATGATGCTCCAGCGAAAAAGGTATTCGAAGTGAAAGCCGACGAAGGAAGACGGAGGGGACGACCACGACTCCGATGGAGAGATCAAGTGGAGGAGAACCTATCCTCCCTTGGTATTTCTAATTGGAGAAGGCGCGCGCAAAGCAGAGGCGCCTGGCGAGAGCTGCTGAGGTCGGCCGTAACCCGAGAGCGGGCCATACGATAACGATGACGATGATTTCTGTATAAAACTCGTGCTTTTTTAAATGTATTTTGCCGAATTTAATTCCTCTTGCAATAAAACAGTCGGTTTAAAATCACATGAAAAATTCGGTTTGGTGAAATGGGGAGCACTTAACATTCGGTTTTAAAACCAAACCAAATAAAAAGGTTTGGACTTGGCTTCCGGAGCACATATGATAATAAGATAATGATAATGATAATGAATAAAAAGTGAATGAAAAATAAATTTTAGCTTTTCAAGCGTTTCACTTTTCTTCTGTTTCAGAGTGGCAAGAAACTCATATTTTACTCAAATTAAATAAGCTACAATGAAGTTTGAATTTTGGTAGTGGCACTTTTGCTAGTGTTGCCAACAACTAATAAACTAGTGGCGCCATCTTACGTTAAAAATTTTGCAACTCATAACTGCAAGTTAAGTCTGTAAAATAAATTTTAATGTTGAAAGGGCAAAATCTGCTTAAAATGTTGTCACTATGCGACAAACCTCATTAAATGATTTTATTTTGTAAATACTCAAGAGTTTTTTATTTCAATTGAATTTATTCTCTAGAAGATGCTTCTAAAATTACAATGACTCAACATTTGTATCGTAGCTCGAACTTTAACGTTGGCATTTCCTTACATTGTTCTCATTTAAATCAGCTTAGCATCATTGTAAGAGTATTAAAACTCTTTCGTGCAACATTTATAATTTCTCTTTTGTATTTTTGCATTTCTATGCAAAGTTGCAGCTGGTTTGTCAACTGCTTTGTTATTTGAAAGAGTAATATCGTATTATATAATATTTCTAACATTTAGATTTTGAAAAGCTCACACTTTTTCTTTGCAAACATTTAAATACTCTATAATATATTTTTCTATTTTGCTTATTATTTATTTGTTGTTCTGCTTTCAAGCATTTTAATCACTTTATTTGTTACTTATATGTAGCAAGGACCAAGGTTACGGAACAATGGCATGACTTCGAAACAGCATAAAGTAATTTATAAAAATACTTTTTTTAAAAGAAAAAAACAATAAGCAAAAGAAAAGCAACACAATTCAAAAACTTGTCACTTCTTTTACTCAGGGCATTACAAATAAAAGTAACAAAATTAAGAAAAATACAACGAGGTGTCAACAATTTGCAGCACACACGACAGTTCCCCTTCCCATCCCCATCCGCTTCCGTCTTCCAGGCTCAGCAAAAGCTACGTCATAATTTTGGAAAGTGTATTAAAAAAGTGAAGAAAAAAAATAAAATAGTAACAAAGTGGCATTATATAAGTTATTTATGCTGATATGAACAAAAGCAAACATAATGCACATGAGAAGACCAAAAAGGAAGGAATAAAAAAAAATTATAACCGAAAAAGCAAAAAAAAAAAGAAGAAAACACATAATAAAGAGAAAGTCATGTCCCTCAGGGTAGAGATGATGTCTGGGGTGCTTATGCCGAAGCTTTTCAATAAAACGTAAAAATCTTTAAAAATTGAAATTTATTATTTAAGTCAAGTCAGTCGGTAAGGGGGAGGGAGGTAAACATGTGGGCCCCAAATTTAGTGCAAGTGTGTCTTAGTCGGAAGTGCGTTAAAGAAATTATGTATAAATAATAATATGATATGAAGAATTTTTTTTTTTTTTTTGGCTTTTTGTCAGGGCTGCAAAACTTTT
The DNA here is from genome assembly GCA_037043745.1 of Chymomyza amoena. Lineage (NCBI taxonomy): Eukaryota > Metazoa > Arthropoda > Insecta > Diptera > Drosophilidae > Chymomyza > Chymomyza amoena. The sequence continues at coordinate 312,691 of JBAMAX010000017.1, forward strand.
TCTTTTATGTTGCTTAAGCTTTATAGGCTAATGTTGTGAGAGTTTACATTTTTGATTTACGATGTTCGAAAGTGTCCATAACAAGACTGTTAGGAGCAGAGAAGGGAGCAAAATTGTAAGTTCTTAATAATCGAAGTTGATTACTTCCTTAAGGCCTGTAAGAAACTTGTAAAGTGCATGTCCGTGTGTATCTAAAAGCAGTGAAAACTTTTTACGAAAATTTAACATATAAAATTCAAATCAAAATTATTTCAAACGTGTTTCAAATATCGTGTGAGTAGCAAAGTACACTAAGCAACTAAATTACTTAAGCTACAACTTTTTTTCTACTTTCTGGTTTTTGTGTTTTAAGGATAACCATGAAAAAATCTATTTTTAGATGCCTTCATATAAGCGGAAATGTGTATCAGTCAGAACAAACGGAATATGAAGCTATAATCGGATTGCGTAATATCAATCATATATACTGTGGGTAAGCTTGTCCAGTTTGGCAACTTTGTTACCGATTTTCGGATAGTGCTCGAATGAAAAGTATCGATACCGTTTCCTAGTTTAAGTTCGATTTTAATAGTATCGATACCGTTTCCTAGTTTTAGTGCGACTTTAATAGTATCGATATCGTTTCCTAGTTTTAGTTTGATTTTAATACCTTACAATAGCTTACTTCTACCTGTTCCTACCAAATACAAATGGAAATACCTTTGCAGGTAGCTCCCTATCGCTTCTATGAAGATTTCTTACAACAACATCTTCGTAATTTAGATTATAATACAAAATATTTAAATAGAAAATATAGTCAGGTTATATCTACTGGGTGCCTGGACATAAAGGCATAATGGGGTATGAAATGGTGGAAGCAATTGCCAAAAGCGGTGTTGAGCTTCCGGAGGGACAAATACACGACGTACGCCGACCGATCAAACATCTCTACGTTATGCTGGAGTGCAACATGAAGCGCAGAGCTGAAGCTAGATGGTAAATCTAGACAGCTGTCACACAGCGAAAACCATGCTGGCTCATTACGGCAGAAAACAAAGTAACTTTATAATGAAACTCTCACGCACTGAACGCAGGACCATCAAGTGTGTGGACACAGGACACTGCCTCTTAGCGAAGCATGCGCATAGGATGGGACTAACGGCAAGCGAATCATGCAGGATCTGCAGGGATCCGGAAGTCCCTGAGACCCTAGCCCACGTACTCTGAGACTGCCCAGCCATCTCTAGACATTGTCTGACCACCCTAGGAGAACCAGCGTTTGTCGGTCTAGAAGAGGTGGCCAGGCTACAAGTTGGGCGGCTACTTAATTTCGCTAAAAAAGTAAAACTTTTAACTGACCATCACTTTGCGTAATAACCTCAAATCTGGCACAGCTAAGGACCAAAAGGTCTATGCTAGGCTGCACTCTGTTTTGGCCGGCCAGTGTAACCTAACCTAACCTAAAGTCAGGTTAAAACATAAACCAAATAGAGTATGGCGAAAGTATAGACACATGGAGTAGAGAAAGCGATGTGTTCTATTCGAAATTCGAAATCGCATGATGCCACAAGATCTAAAATATTGTTTCAATTATTTTGGAACAAATAAAGTGTAAACTTTTAATCTCTTATTGTGTGTAAGAATCATATGTTATCTAAAAATATTCTTTAAAGAAACCAGAATACAATTCCTTAAAAAAATTAATAATTCCCTGTTGGACCCCTTGGTGGAGGGGCATAAGGGATCTCTATTAAAAACTGTTCGAACAGAACAGGGACCTACAGTTTATAGCCTAATCCGAACGGCGTTGTCTTTAATTAATAGAGACTTTCATGGCAAATAGCGTCTTTGAGCTGGCGATGCCAGTGCTAGGCAAATGCACCAGTGCTACTGCGGGGAATCGAACCACCGACCTTCGGTTTTAGAGGCTAGTACGCTACCACTTACGCCACCGACGGCCACCATACAGTTCCTTGGTTTTCTTTAATTTTATCAGTTACAGATTTCGTAATTTAAAATAATAAATATCTACAAAGCTACATTTTCGTTCGAATTTAGTTTAGATAAATCTATAAAAAATAATTATTTCTATTGATAATTTATTGCAACAAAAAAATATTCAGTAATTGGAATTTTTCTGGCACAACTTACATTTTATACACTAACTCCAAATTTAATTTTCTTATTTAAACACTTAGAGTTGCATAAAATTCCAAGGCCTAAGTTCTTTTAAATTGATTGTGAGAAAGTCACAAGGTATGCTGGGCACTGAAATGTTATTTGAATCCTGTGCAGGACTTGCCTCTGCAGACTGCACAGTCATTTAAGTCACCTGCTCTTTAGCAACTAGTAAATACCTTACCGATGTTGGCATTTTCATAGTTATGTCTTCCATATAATTAATTAACTAGTCTTTGGCAAAGGTTGGCCTGCCATTCCTGCTCCTTTCGTCCTTCCTTCCTCCAGCTGTTTACGCTTTTTATTGTGTAAACTCGCAAATAACTGGATTAAATAGCATCAAATGCTTTTAGTAGTCTTAAAACAGGTGTAGCCCAGTACAAATGTACAGTCTGGCATAATAATCTATAGCCACTTGCAGTAAGCACTTCAGTATAGCTGATGTTGGTAACAAACTTTTGGCCAACACTGTTGGAGTGTTTCGTTGGCCATTGTTGTTACATTCACAAGCCAGCGAGCAACAGTGTTAAGCTGCTTAAAATTTATTACCTTTTGCTTGAAATAACTTGCCAGCGAGCAAACGAACGAATAACCAACAGGCACACACACTCACACACACACACATATATGTAGATACAAAGATAAAAAGATACACAAAAACAATACATAGAGATAGAATATAATAAAACAACAAAACAAACTAGAAACAGCCACAAAAACAAAAGGGCTTTATATTTATGCGTAAGAAAAATATTTGGAATGATAAATCCCAAGCAGTTCCCCAAGTAATGGGTACCCCAAGTAATAATATAATAACTAAAGCAATTTACTTGAAACTAAAAGTGAATTAGTATTAATACTTGCATTGTTTTTTTAATTAATTTTTTTTTAATTTTTTAAGATATTTTGCAAAAGCTTAGCTATAGAAAAACATTTTTACGATTTTATACGAGTATGTTGTTTGTTTGTTGAACCTTATCTCAAAACAGTTTGACTATTTTGCCAATAGGGGCAATATGGAAAACAGCTTGGACTGCTTGGTTACAACCTTTATAAAGAGCATTTCATTTTTAGTATCAAAAGTCTAAGCAAATTTAAATTCTAGACAAAGCCATGATTTCCTAGCCCATTTTTCGAAAAAAAATCAGATATTTAATTTAAGCCTGTACATGGATTAAGGCAAATTCTGTTCAAGTTTTGTGTCGACATTCTTAAGAAAAGCTAAGAAGTAATATCATAATAAAATATTTTATATAGAAAGAAGACTTAAATTGAAAAGTTTTTTTTTAACTATCCGCAAAATGAAATTTAACTTTTTATAAAAAAACGATTTTTTAACAAAATTTGTTGTGTTTCGTTTGTTTGTTAAGATATTGGGACCATATTTGATATTCGTGAGTATTTTATAGTTCATAAGCACTGTACTTAATTTAATCCAAATCGTTTGACTAGATCATATAGCTCCCATAGGACCAATTGGTCCATAAACACGTTTTTTTTACAAAATTCGATGTGTTTTGTTTATTTATAAAGATATTTGAAATAAATTTGGCATTCAGATCTTTTTTAAGGTATTTAAGCACTGCGTCGAATTTTATTGACATCGGTTGACTATATCATATAGCTCCCATAGGAACGATCGGTCAAAAATAAAAATTTTTGCTTAAAAATTCTTCTGTTTTTGGTTTTTTGTGAAGAAATCGGACTTTATTACAAGCTAGTGGTACAGGGTATCCTAAAGTCGTCCGCGCCTGACTTTACGTACGCAATTTTTTAAAATAACTTTGAAACAACCTAACTTAACCTAATCGAAATTGCACAGCCGTAACAATGTTGTAAGGGAAATTTGAGAAGTTATCGATAACAAATTATGTAAAATAGCGAGAATGCCAAAAAGGAAAAGCAATAAAATATACATTTTCTTCATCGTTCTGTTAAAACGCATTGTTTGGAACTCTGAAAATGTTTACTGTGGTTCAAGAGCACTTTAAGCGTTGAAAATCAGTCCGTCAAGGCGACTTTTTCGTTGCTCTAAAGCCATCTTGTGGATAAAAGATCGCGTCTTACGCAGCCTGTGTAATTAGTTTCTATATGATTTATTTCATTATTATCTCCTTACATACATATTTTGTTAAAATAGGACTTTTTTTTAAATAAAATTGCAATTTTAATTGCTGTCAATGCGCAACAACATTTTGCAACTCTTCAATATACCGAACAAGTTACTAACATGTATCTCAATTATTTATATTCGGACATGCAACGGAAACCCTATAAATATATTTACTTGTTTATGTTTGTCTCGTTTTAGATAGCACTTGTGTGTATAAATAAGTAATAAATACGCTTAGTTGCATTAAAAAGTGGCACTAACCAAAAAATAGTTGACAAAAAAAATAAAAATAATAAAAAGTTGATGTCATGTGGGTGAGCGCAGTCAGGCGATAGAAGTGTCACCCAAACTCGTCACATAGACTGATATAGGGAATAAAACTTTTTGAGTTTTCGTTGGTTACCGGTTGGTTGTGGTTGTTGATATACAGACACAAACACACACCACATACTTACACACACTCACACACACACTTGAAGGGGCCTCATATAATTTGAAAGTGCTTCCGTTTGTGGGCACAACTTCTCAGTCCATAAAAAAAAGTACCAAAAATCCAGCCAAACGACAAACAACTTGCAATGGAAATGGCCAAATACTGCGCATTAAAATCTACTATGAAAATAAAATTTAAAACTAACTCCAGTGAAAATCATTGTATGCCGAGCAGAAGGACAACGTAGTGTACAACAACAACGACAAAGGTTTTCAATTTTTGCTTTCGTTTTTTGCCAACATTTTGCAGCATACTTTTTGGGGCAACAAAACCAACTGACCGTAGCCAACACCTGCGGTTGTGCAGCGCTTCATGCCACTTGCTTTCAAAGCCATGAAAGACGCAAACTCACCAACACACGAACACACACACGCATACTTGCCTCTATGCATGGCATATATGATTTATGACTTCCGGTTTTTGGGTTAGCTCAGTCGGCACTTAAAGCATCTAGCACTGAGCAACAGTTGCTCCAGCTCCAAATCTCTCTCTCAATGGCTATGAAAATTAGCATGTGTTGTCAACGCCCAGCTCTGAGGATACTAAGGAGCAGCACTTTTTGTATACCCTGCATACAAAACGTCCAGGGTATTATAGATTTCATAAATAGAGAGGGAGACGTGGCGAAACGTCAGTTCTTCGAATGTATACGAAGAGTCCATAGAAGACAGAGAGAAGTTTTTACAAGAAGATACAAAAGTTGAAATAAGGTTTCGAATAAATTGCAAATATTTCAAAACAGATAGTGGTTTTTTCGGAAATTTTACCAATATATTTTGTTAAAGTAATTGAAATTGTCTACAAAATAAGTCCTTCATCTCTTTTCTACGATTAATAGTTTTCCAGCAAAAATGCATAATTTTTACATGCAAAGTGGAGCTAGAGAGTACTGCTTGGTTTGTGGACTGCTTGCTTTGATATCGAGCACTTAGGTAGTGTAGTATAAAAGAAGCGTTTATGAGCTACTTTTTTGCTAGATTGGTCGAAATCTGTTTATCGATAGAGGATTCATTTCAAATCATACCCGAATTTTCAGTGTCAGCCATGAATTTATGCATGCATTTGTCACGGAACTTACACAATAATGTTAATGGTGCCTGAAAATTAGCAGTAACAATCAACTATGAATTCATCGCTGATTGACTTTGAAAAGCGATGCCTGAATTCAGTGCTGAATTTTTCAGGCCTGAACGACCGAACTGCAGGATTAGTTACGATATCTCGAAAAATAAATACTTTCCTATAAAATGATTCTGATAGTTCCTATTGCAAATCATTTCGTTGCAGTTATAAGAAAAGATTAGATCACAGATTTTTTTGGTATACAATTTTTGAAAATATAATTGGTTTCCCTTTGGTATTGCTGAAATTTTTTTCTACTTAAACCCTTTTGCATTTGTCGCAAATTATTATTATTTTTATTTTTTTGCATAGAGTATGTTATGTTTAGAACATCCCACTGATTGAGACATTTTTTTGACAGAATTGTACTCTAGCTTTCTTTTGCCATTTATAAATAAAATGGAAGGAATTCAATTAAGGCTTATATTTCATTCTCCAAAGCTGCTTCCGTCATAGAAACGTACAGCAATTAATGACGGGAGCACTGCAGAGATCTAATAAAAGCATGAGCTCTGAACGTTCTTGCTGGGACAAGCCGACATTTCTTTTATTGCATCATTCAAATTAAATATTATTGATCTAGCTTGGGTTCCTTTTGGCAGCTTGTATCAATTTGTACGGGGCCATTGCCATGACAACCAATTGTTGTGCATCCCACGTTGATTTCCATCAAATGTTATACAACAAAAGGAAATCCATGCAAATATTATATATACTATGTATATATACACCTATGTAGACTTGCGGTAAGTTGGCAGATGTCAATAAGTGCCAGCCAGCGTAGCAGTCAGCTCTGAGGCGACTGAGAAAAACGTAACAAAAGTTACGTTTGACACCCAATTACAGCGTGAAATCAAAAGGAAATTTCTTTGGGGAATAACTTGAAGTGTACCAATGACGACAACAATAACAAGTACACGCACTGTGGCCATTGGCTGTAACATACATGCGAGAATTTACATGCATATAAAGTAAAACCAAAAAAAAAAAACATTTTTATCGATTTAAAAAATTAAACAAGTAAAAAGTTAGAAAATCGTAGGTTAGGTTAGGTTAGGGCGGCAGTTGGGACCAACATCCCAACTCACTTAGGCCAAGGATAGGCCCTTTGTGGTACCGCTAGTGAGCCAGTTCACCACATTTCCCCACTTGTTGGGTCCCCTACGAAGGTTGAGGAAGCCATCCGGCTGCCTGAATGAACCTTAAAAGGCATTTTGGACTCCGTTCAGAGAGCTGAGATAGGTCGTCTAGAAAATGTGACTGTAGGAACCTAAATCTTTTTCTGCCTAGTCCTGGGCAGTGACAGAAGAAGTGTTCCACCGTCTCTAGCTCCTCTTCATCGCCGCAGCTTCTACAGAAGTCGTGATGGGGAGCATTCAAACGGGATGCGTGGTTTCCTACCAACCAGTGTCCCGTGATGGCACGAATGACAGATGAGCACTGAGCTCTATTTAGACAGCAAAGTTTTTTGGTTCTTTTACTGCAGTATGTCGGCCAGGTTTGCCGCGAGATTCTACACGTGTTCGATGTCCGATTCCACGTTTTATTTGCACAGAGAGCGAAAAAGTTTCGTATTCTCAGTTTACAGCTGGCCATGGGTATACCCAGGCCCTCCTTATCTTGAAGGAGGATGCTGGTAGTTCCTTTCCTAGCCAGTTCATCCGCAATGCAGTTTCCCTCAAAGTCCCTGTGCCCTGGGACCCATATCAGGTGAATTGAAAGCTGCTCAGCCATCTCCCCTAGAGATAAGCGGCAGTCATTCACTGACTTCATACACGAAGTCATCGAGACTAGAGACTTAATAGCCGCTTGGCTGTCCGAATATATACAGATGTTTTTATCTTGAATTTGCAGGTTTTTTATTGTTGTTAAAGCCTCCCGGATTGCTGTGACCTCTGCCTGAAAGACACTGCAGTGGTCCGGGAGCCTAAAAGCAATTTTAATGTCGAAATCCTCGACGTAGACCCCTCCCCCTACACGGTCGTCTAGCTTGGAACCGTCCGTGTATACCTTTATCGAGCCTGCTGGGCCTGGTACCCCAGTATTCCACTCCTCTCTGGTTGGAATATAGGCTCTGAATTTGGTTGTGACATGTTCCTGCGGTATGCAGTAGTCTGTGCTTTCGGGAATGAGTGGGTTCCCTTTAAGAATCTTTGCATGACCAAAATCTTGATCATTCCATTTCTTTGCCTCTCTCATGCGTAAAGCTGATAAGGTGGCTTGTTGTCTCCCTACCTTGTTCAGTGGTAGGAGATTTAAAATAGCATCTAAGGCTTCATTTGGTGTTGATCGTAGAGCACCACTAATTGTAAGTTCGGCTGTTCGCTGAACCTTACTTAACTTTTTGAGGTTAGTCCCCTTATCTAGAGTAGGCCACCAGATCGAGACTCCATACATGAGTATGGGTCTAACAATGGCAGTATACAGCCAGTGGACTATGTTTGGGCACATTCCCCATTTAAGTCCAATGGCTTTCTTGCAAGTGTATAAGGCGATTGTGGCCTTTTTTCTTCGATCCTCTGTGTTTAGGTTCCAGTCTAGTTTACTGTCTAATAGTAACCCGAGGTATCTGGCTGAGTCGCTAAATGGTAAGGTCGTACCGTTTAGCTTTGGATTTATGAGGGGAGGAATTTTGTACTTCCTGGTGAAGAGCATAAGCTTTGTCTTATTTGGGTTTACCTCAATCCACTAGCCGTGGCCCATTCTGAGAGCGTGCGCAATGAGTAGGTCATACGCTCGCAGAGAGTTTGTGGGTATCTGCCCGAGAAGGAAACTGCTACGTCATCAGCGTATGCAGTTATTTTGCATCCACCCTTGTCTAGGGTACGCAGGAGTCCATTTATGGCGACATTCCAAAGGAAGGGAGACAGGACTCCGCCTTGCGGTGTTCCCCTACTTACATATCTTGTTATGTTGGAAGCGCCAAGAGAGGCTTTGATGACTCTGCATTTAAGCATCTGAGTAATGAGACTGACTGTTCTTGGACATACCCTGAGTTCCCTCAGTGCGTCTATTATGGTCTCAGGTGTGACGTTATTAAAAGCACCTTCAATGTCTAGAAAGGCCACTAGTGAAAATTCTTTTTGATGAAGTGACTTCTCAATTCCAGAGATCACCGAATGTAGAGCCGTCTCAGTGGAGCTGCCTTTTTTATATGCATGCTGTGAGTCGGACATTAGAGATTGAGGAATAGTGTTCCTCATTTGGAGGCCAATTATTCTTTCCAGCGTTTTCAGAAGAAACGATGAAAGGCTAATTGGCCGAAAATCGCTTGTGAGTGTATGAGTTGCTTTCCCAGCTTTGGGAATATATACTACTCTGGATACAAGCCAAGCTTTTGGGATGATCCCTGTGGTCATGGTTCTGGTGAAAATATCTGTCAACCACCTTATGACAGATTTTCCCCCGTGTTGTAGTTGCGCTGGGATAATATTGTCTGGCCCTGGCGCTTTGTATGGTTTGAAACTGTGTATGGCCCATTTAACCTTGTCATAAGTAATAATGTTTGGGACGATACCAGTTATGTTTGGCAGAGGGCTGCTCTCCGCTGGCTTATCGATAGAGCAGCCCGGAAAATGAGAGTTAGTAAGTAGTTTCAGCGATTCCTCGCTGGAAGTAGTCCAGTTTCCATCGGATCCTTGAAGGTATCCAAGCGTGGATGGACATTTGGATAGCACTTTCCTGAGCCTTGCGGCATCAGTGGTGCTTTCGATTTCAGAGCAGAAGAGCTTCCAAGAAGACCGTTTAGCCTTGCGAAGCGCATTTTTATAAATTGAAAGGCTGAGTTTATACTCATTCCATGAGTTAACATCATCCTTTATCCTAGCAATATTAAAAAGCTTACGTGACTTGTGCCGGAGTTGCCCAATTTCTGATGACCACCAGGGGGGTTTGGCTTTCCCCCTTGGTGTTCTTAGTTTACAGGATTTAATGAAAGCATGATTGCATGCTTTCGTTAGGGTATCGATTTGGATGTCATTGAAATCTACCGAATTGGGTCCGCTTGGCGGATTCGGAGGGAGAATTCTACCCATAATCTCTGAAAAGAGCCCCCAGTTTGCGGACCGGGGGTTCCTGAAGCTCTCTATAGAGGTTTTTTCAAAAGAAATCCTCGTCTCTATATAACGGTGATCCGAGAAGGAGTGGTCGTTAAGGACCTTCCAGCTCTGGATCCTATTGTATAGAGAGTTGGATGCCAAGGTTATGTCTAGGACTTCTTTCCTATTTTTAATAATAAAGGTGGGGTCGTTACCTCTATTGCATATTAGCATATGTGTGGACAAGATGAAATCAAAGAGTAACTCACCTCGTGCATTTATATCAGTGCTTCCCCACTGAGTGTGATGTGCGTTGGCGTCGCACCCCATGATAAGGTCGATTTCTTTGGCCTTGCTGTCTTCTATCAGGCTTTGCGCCAGTTGTGGTGGGGGGTCGCTCTGCTCATAAGCCATGTAGCAGGAGCTTACCCTTAGTCTGCCACATGCTGTCTCTAAAGTTGCAGCAGTGTTGTCTCCATCACTGTAATTTGATAGCAAAAATATGTGCAGATGCTTTTTTGCAAGAATGCAGGTGCGAGCTTTACCTGAGTTTTGTGTTGCTAGAAGCTTATATTCTTTTGTTCTCAATCCAGAAATCTGGCCTTTGCTGAGCCATGGTTCCTGGATGAGAACGATATCTACTTCGCCTTGGCTTAGGCGAAGTAGTAGAGCAGCTGATGCTGCTGTGGAGTGGTGGAGATTAATCTGAAGAAGTCTTAACGACATCTTCTCGATTAACCTCCACCACCGTTTTGTTGTTTTCATCCTCATCCGTGTCTTCAAGGATTGAGTCATCTAGCTGGCTTCTTCCCAGCTCCCTGGCGAGCTCCGATGACTCTGACACATACCCGTCGAGGATGTCTTCCTCGCCACTCATCTCGTCGATGGGAGTCTCGGTCCCTTCTGGCTTTATTTCGGGTGCGGTTTGCTTGCCGCCTGAGGTGTCGTTTTTGTACACCCGAATCACAGCTTTTTTGTAGCCGTATCTCACCACGCCCTCGGTTTTCTCTAAGGCTTCTGCTGACTCTTTGTTTATAGTCAGCAGAACCTGTCTAGTTGGGCCCTCCGTGCCCTCTACCTTGGCGATCCGCCAGTCATCCGTTTTCAGGTGTGGGTTGCACACCTGAAACAGCCTGAGGATCTTGTCTGGATCCTCTGGCTTGGCTGAGACCCAAACTCTGGCTCTCGGCCTAAAGGGGACCTCTGACCAGTCCACCGCCACTAGTTGAGCTCCTGGGTAGACTTCACCAAGGGCTGCAATGGCCTTCTTGTAGGCCTCTGCCGAACGGATATCCTCGCACGCAATCGTCTTTATTGTGCCTTGATGCCATCCGACGTCATTGCAGAGTGGAGGGGGTCCTCCGCTTCTCTCCAATTCATCTAGAAACCGATCCTGCAGCTCATTTTCCACCCCTTTCCACAGGTTCCGAGGTACAAAACCCTCCTTGTTGCCCTTGTCTAGGACACCAAGGAGGATCTTATTCCTCGCAACCTCGGCAAAGGAGCGGTTGAGGTGCTGCGGTCGGGTTCTTTTTGGCGGAGGCGCAGCTTCTTCTGCGGATATCTGCCTTTTAACTTGGGCCTTAGGTTTCCCTGGGGCTGCTGGCTGGAAGCCCGGCAGGATACCTTTGGCCCAATCCACTAGCTTCTTACCCTCCGGAGTGACCTCCGGATTGGTAAGATTCTTTTGCAGAATTTCTCCTGCCCGTCGCCTGTCTTGGTAAGACGGTTTTGTTGGTGGTTTCATCTTGGGAGTAGCCGGCTCTGAAGAGTTGGCAGCCAGCCCTACCTTGGACGAAGAAGCGAAACTGGCTTGTTCCATTTTCTCGTCCGAGGGTGGGTTGGATTGCCTTCCCTCAGAATCTAGGGTAGACGGTGGGTTTGCCGTCTTGCCCTTGCCGGCACAATCCGGGATGGGAAGGACACCTTCTGGTTCCTTCCTCACCGCGCTTTTTGCAACTTTTGTTGGGTTGTTATACCCTATCGTATTTTGTCGAGTTACGGTCTCAGGTTTTTGGTTGTTGTTTTTGTTTTTGTTATTTTTATTGATATCCATATGTTGGTCCCACGAGTAGTCGGGAAGGGGTGAGTCACCCGCGGCATAGCCCGGTTACCGCGGGAAGCCATTTATTAAAACTGGAGGTCGGCAGGTATCCAGAGTTCGCAAAGTATCGGCTGAGACCCCCTCAACCATTCATCCCTCGGCCTTTGCTGTTCCACCTTGGATTTGGGGTAATTTTATAGAGTTTTCTTCTCTCGCCCGAGCTACTATTCGTCAGCACCCATGGCAGAGACATGACCTTACCATGGGCCTGCTTCCAGCCGCCCTCACGTGGAGAGTGTAGTCGCACTTCCAGAAGTGTGTCACAATTACGGCGCGTACCCAAGTCTAGGGTTACACGTGATTCCCCTTGTGACACCAACTGGCTGACGGCCTAGAAAATCGTAACAAAGCACAAATTGAAGTAAACTTTTATTTTTGTTATTTCTGTGAATTTTTCTAAATTGTTGACTTTATCAAAAAAATAAATAAATATTACAAAACCTGTTGGATCATTAAATTTTGAAATGCTCTATAATAGACTTATTTCCAATTTGACTGACTATAATTATTTTTCTTTCGTGGAATTTGATTAAAGTTAAATCTGAAGAATTCCAGAAGCTATAATTATCATTTAGAATTTTAATGGTGTTTAAAAAGCTTTTAGCGTATTTTTTATTATAAATCTACTTTGGTGATGCAGTTCAGTTAATTTGAACTCTGAATCCTTAAATACTATTCCGATTATTTCCAAAATTTATTGTTCGCTTCTGATAATTTCACGTATTAAAAAAAAGCCACTGTAAGTCAGGGTTTTGAGATGAACACAAAAACTGCCATAAAACTTGGAGTTTACTTTTTGTGGGATTTTTTGAAATAACGTTATAAAGCAGCTCTACAAAAAAAGTCGAGTTTTAGCTTTGGAAAAAAGACCACGTATTTATTTACATTATTTTTATATTATGTTATACTATTATAGGTATTAAAGTCGCTGAATTCAGGTTCCAAAAAACTCCATCAAGGGCTCTGACATATTCTCAAAAAGCAACATTAATCGATTTAAGTTGGTGATCACATCCTAAACCATATGGGTCAGCTGCTGTCGGTTTCTACTAAATTGAAAAGTTACAGTGGCATGTATTTTTCCCACTGTGCACAATGTTTATTTATGGCACTGGCAACCCTGGCAACCTTGGCTTTTATGCACACCACATGAGAGCGCTGATTGCTATTTGAAATTTTGTTATTTATATATTTTGTAATTGTGAGGCTTCAGAACGATGTAGCATACCTATGGGCGCTTCAGGACAACACCAAATATTAATTAGTTTTTTTCCCCTTGTAGTTTCCTTTTGTTGTTACTTTTTGCAAAAGACAGCTTTATAGCCTCAGCCCTCAGTTTGCCATATTCAGTATTCTTTATGATTTTTAGCAAGGATAATCAAATGAAGTAGTGCTTTAAGGAACATACATTTTAGCTTCAAAAAAGGCCAAATATTCGTTTTTTGTTTTGTAAGACTTGTTTATAATTCATCTATACAGATAAATTGTTAGCTCTCGCAGTGAGAGAAGATTCAATAATTAAAAAAAAGTGTTTTTTTTTTTCACAAGCTCAAAAAATTTGCAAAACTCGTGTGGACAAAAATACTGTACTTTTCCTAATCAAAAGTGTGATTCGAGCATCCTATTTTGTATTAAGTTGTTGTTGAACACTTTGCCCTTTTACTTTTGTGCATTTATGCCCGACAATGTGTTATATAAAGCTACAATAAATTTGATTTAATTAGCTGCATAAAGTGTTGACCACTAAAAGCCAGCCATGAATTAACACACAAATACTCACACAATGCACACACACTCCTGAAATGATGTATGTATATGTATATGCAATGCTCTTATTTGAGCCAGAAACCGACTGACCAATGCCTTTGAAACTGTTTCCGCTTTGGTGCTAACAAAAAAGCCACTAACGATGCTAATCACTTCAACTAACCTAAACGCTTCAGCTGACAGTTACAACAACAACCACAACAACAGCAACAACAACAACGACAACAACGTCAACGTTTCCAGGTGACTGGCAAAGCGGTCGATGTAGAAGCATTGACAATTGTTCAACTGTCTATATATCTGCATCAGTATCTATATCTCTATATCTCTGTTCCATATACTAGTACGTACTCATATGTGTAACCAAATGTATCTAGCATGTGCATTCGTGTGATTTTGATGAATTTGACAGTTGTGGGCGTTGGCGCTGACAGCTGTGCATCACCATGGTAACAACAACACCAACAACAGCAACAACAACAACGGCCAGGACATTAAATTGCTGAGCTGGCAACAGCAAACCGCAACCAAGGACTTCCGTTCGCCATGTTTGTTTGCCTCAACTACAATATGCCAGACCAACACACACACACACACAGCATATGCATGTATATAAATACATATGTGTATGCATGCGAAATTTTGGCTGCATTTGCATTAATTTTGAATTGATTGCTTACGTATTGAGGCACTGCGCCTAATATAATTATAATATCGTTCCCTCATGCATTTCTGTATGTGTGAGTTGGTGTGTTATTTTTGTTGCACCCGATGCACCCCACCCGCTCTCTGTTCCTGCGGTTTTCGACTGTCATCATTACCCAACTATTGTTGTTGTCTCATAACTGGCTCAAACCCCCCCAGCCCGGCCTTTATTGCGGTCAACATTTTGCCAGACGGGCCACAACAATGACAAAGGACATCACCAACATAAATACACGCACACACACACACACAGAGTCACAACCAAAACCAACAACATTCACTGATTTGGCAGCATTCAATGCATAAACAAAATTGCCAAAACACCAAAATAATTTCATATAGAAATCTCATTTCGAATTTTTGTTACAAAATCTAAAATAATATTTCAATTGTGAAAATGTTTGTTGTATTAACGTAAAATTTGCTTTTGAGCAAAACTTTACCCAAATGAAGCTTCAACTTTATAATTTGAGAGGCTCAAAATACTGTAGTGAGAGCGATCCAAAATTAATGCATTATATAAGGATAAAACCTATTCCACATTACTCCATCACCATTCGCTGAGTACCAGCGCAATATAGAAAAGAGAGGAAGGTTGAGTGAGGCGGGTCTGAAATCTGCAACAGCAATACCTTCGATATGTTACTTCGGATAAAAGAGAAATAGTCAGCATCCAGGCAGAACTAGAAACCAAACATCTGAGCTTGGAGATAGGAGTTGTAAAGCTGAGAGGATGCATGTTCACATTCACGTAGTCTGTCATGTCTGCGGAAATGAGTAGAAGATAGAAAGTATTCCACCAACGCATCCAACGCCTGAGAAAATCCTTCGACGAAGATTTGTATTGTTATCTCTTAATGGAATCACAAAAATTATTCAGCAGAAAGAGAGATAAGGAGATTAGAGAAAAAATAAATAAAAAATGATCAATAATTTCATATTTAGATAGACTTTTTACCAACAGATAACGCGTTAACGAATAAAAAGTATACCAATCTTAAGTTTTTTTTAGTAGTGGATGCAAATTATAGATAAATATTTTTTAAAAACATATTTTTTACTTTTTTTTTAAACTTAGTTCGGAGGCAAAACCGGCTTGCGCCACCCACCAATCCCTAAAATAATATTTTTTTTTTTTTTTAAATAAAATTTTTATTTGAAATCCTCACCACTTGAAAAGGCCATTCCACTGCTTTAAAACTATGCTTTGCTGGGAACTTAATTGATTTATTTTATTAAACTTAGTTTAGTGAAAGGCATATTTAATGTAAGCGGCTAAATGCAGAACCGTATTAAAAATTCGACGCACAGTGACGATGCAGCTTCGATGTTCCCGGCTATTCGTTGCAATTGGCCTCACTTATATAAATTTTTTTTTTCACCCAATTTTTGTAGTGTGCCTTTGGCACTTTCAATATAGTTTTGAATTTTATATATTTTGAAGAACATCCATGGAAAGGACTCACCAAAATACAATTTTAAAATAACACATTCTTTGTAGTTGACAAAAAATAATTTTTTTTGGGCGCTCTACATTAACATTTTAATGTATCTTCTCGATTTCTTTCGAGTTTCTGGACTATTAGAGATTCTGGACTATTTGAGTTTCTGGAATAAAGTTTTCGAGATCGACTTCATGGAAACATAACTGCCATATTAATTACAAGTTGCGTAGTTTGAAACAGAACTTCATATCTTAGCACAGATACAAATTTTTCAATATCTTTATTTTATTGAGGTGCAACTCCACCATTGAAGTGATCTATTGATCCATTAAGTTATTTGCCTATAGATAATATTAATAATATTTTCAAAGAAGCCGTTGTACTGTCATTCAGCTTTCTAGTTTAGGTTAATTGCAATTAAAAGCATTCAGGATGTCCTAGTCAGATAATGAGAATTGTTTATTCATGTAAGCACAAAAATATGTTAGCTTGCTGGTGCCATCTACCGGTCAGACTAAAAGAAAATTTCAAATTTGGTAGAAAAAAATTTACATTATTTACATATATTTAAAATCTGTGTATCTAGCTTCAATTATATTTTCTCTAAGATAGGGGCTACCATGATCGCTTTTGCTTCATTGTTCAAAATATTTTAAAATTTAAAATTGTACTTTCTATCCCAAGAGAACCTTCTATAACCATAGAAACTTTCTTTGAAATCGGTTTTTCTGCATTTTTCTAACAAACTATTAGCATTAGAAAAAGAATCTTACAGCATTTTAGAATCTTTGAAGGTGACTATCAGTTGTGAAATGTCATTTTTTTCACGCGGACTGTCTGTAACCCTATCGACACTTACAGCCAACTGGCTTTTAAAAACTTTTATAGTATCCGTTGCTTATCATTAGTGTCAAGTAAGCAATAATCATCAAAACAGTCCAAATGTAAGCTTTTTAAACAAATTTTAAAGTTTATAATGATCAGATAAAAAAAGGACATAAAGTACACTAACTTGATAAACAATCGAAGATTTGAAATACGAAAAAACAAAATCAAACATTTTTATTCGTATTCGTTTTGCGTGCTCCGGAAAACGAATTTTTTTGTCAAATTTTTGCGTTTATTCGCTTACTTTTCCGAGCAATTATAACTGAAACCATCCTATTACTTTATATGCTTTGCATTTTATTTTCATTAAAATATTGGTAGTACACTTTGTAATTCGGTTTTACACAATAATCCTGTAAAAAGCATTGTAATTTGAGCTGTGTTTATTTTTTTGCAATATTTTTATTCTAATAAAATCAAAATATCTCAAAACCATTTTATATTTACTTTTTGATTACTGTTTTCATCTTAAGTAATTGGTTTTACTAACCAAATGATACGTCTTTTAAATGTTTTTATTGGCATTTTACCTAATTGTTGCTCAATGCTTGAATACATAAATCTATATAAATGCGCCTACATAGTATATATGTAGACATAACTCTAGGCATTTAATTACACTTTATAGCCCACAATGATTAATTTAATTTAATTTAATTTCTGTTGGCCATTTTTGCTTAATATTGTAGTAAACGTAATAATAATAATAATACACATGTTATTTATAAATCAACAATTGTATAAATCACTGCGCATTGCCAAATGTCATATTATGTGCACGCTTCAATTGCCTTGAGCTTTATAGTAGATAGTATTTACTATATGCATATAAATATATTTATATATGTAAAGTGTTAATCCCTCTCGAGAGCCCTTACCCCCCTTACGAATCGATGCAGACAAGCAAGCAAGCAAACAAACAAAATGAACGTGAAACTGGGAAACGGGACAAACGGACAAATGGACATCAATAAATAAATAAATCTTTGTTCAATAACAACAAAATCAGTTGCAATGGCACGCACGATAACAACAATAATAACAATAACAACTAGAGACGCAAAAATAATAACAATTTAATTAAAACATATATGGCTATATACATATATTTTATTTATATATAATATGTACATAGGATGCATTTGCTGCAAGCTGTGGCTTATGAAAATGCAATTTTTATTTTTAATTGATTTCTTCTTTCATGATATTTGCTTAATAATTTTTTTTCCATTGTTTATTTCAGTTTTTAATAAAGGCATTTTAAATGTTTATTTATGCATTCACATGTATTATATCATATATGTTATCATATAGTATATGATGTATTTTAAAACGAAAGGTTAATATTAAGTAAATACGTTTGGTGTTTCTGGTTATTTTTTAAAGCCAATACTCAGCAGCACAAAAACTCACGAAAGGCAACAAAACTTTAAATAAAACGAATCCTATCAAAATTCTTAAAGCAAAGAAATTTGCTCTTTAGTACATAGCCAAAATAGTCCGAAAAAAAAGTGCTATTTATTTTGTGAGCAAAAACAAATTGTTGGCGTTAAGTGCTGCCGACAACAGAACACTTGACATGTAGATGGCGCTACTAATTACCTACAGTCTGTTAAGTAAGAGCGTGTACGGCATAACTTATCAAAAAATTGATTTACACAAAAGTTTCTTTACATCAATTTATTCTACATGAATATCAATAACATGTCCAGTCACCACCAGCGTCAATAATCACATGGCATCTCCGCGGCATATTTTCCACCAAATTTTCAGCATATTCGACGGGAAGCGCTCTCAAAATGCGTCGAATTTCTCGGAAAAGGTGTTTCAAAGTAAATGTTGGTTTTCCTCGAAGCTTTTGCTTGATGAAGGCCCAGAAGTCGATGAGACTTGCAGGCCAATCCAAGGTGACGATGCCTTTTCGCGCTTCCAGTCGGTACAGAGACGACTGCTGAGTTTGGGGTCATTATCTTCCTGCAGAATCCAATCTTCTTTTTAGTTGATAAATTGACTTTTGGCAGTCGGTAATAAAGCTTTTCTATAAATTTCGACCATCCTGGGAGCATTCAGGTTCTCTGTGAAGAGATACAAAGTGCCGAAACCCTTTTTTGAGAAGCATCACCAAAGATGAATTTTTATAGGGTGTTTAACGGTGCGCTGGACAAAATTACTTGAAGACAAAGATCAGGCCTGTGGTATGATAGAATAACCACAAACAGAAGATTCGTCGGAGAAAAGTACTTTGCTCCAATAGCGATCAATGTTTTCTGTTGCCCAAGCCAGTCGGTTTGCAACGTGTTTTTCGGACAATAGTGGTTTCTTCAATGTGCTTCGCCATTTCAAATTATTTGCTTGCAAATAATTTCGAATCGTTATGTGCGATATATCTACACCCTTTTTTTCAATTTTGCTTGCCCTAAACGCAAACTTAAGCCAGGATTCCGTGAAAACAAACTCAAGATAATTTGTTCATCCTTCTTAATCACGCTTCCTGTTGAGCCACGATCGGGAGGTCATCGACGTTTTTCGACTCCTTGTAGCATGCACCCACTTCTGGACAAAAGTCTACGACTTTTTTAAATATTTTGCCGCCGCTGCATAGGACATTTTGGGTCCTTTTGGATGGGTGCAGAGAAAAACTTCCACGAAGCGTTCTGCATATGCAGTACTCATTCTGCTTATCGAACTTATCTGACAAAGTTTTGACTTCCAATCGAACTTTTTACTAGTGCGTCAAAGACAAACGTTATGTCTACTCTTAACCGAATTTTTAGAGATGTACTCCTTACCGACTGCGGATAATGCCGTACACGCTCTTACTTAACAGACTGTAAATATGATTCTGACTGTTTGGTTTTGTATCCTTTAAAACAGCCTCCTAAATTCTAAATTTTGTTTAATCGCATTGGTAGCCTTTGTTTCTTAATTTTCATTTTAATTAATATTAAAAAATAATCAGTGTATCTTATATTCGACATTTTCGACTGTACTGTGTCTATTTATTTTCTATATTAATATTACTACTTTGTGTTGTAAAAGCGTACGGAAACGCTTCTTTTTAGTTAGTAATTCTAATAATGCGTTTTTATTGATCTACAAAATAAACACCAAAACTACATCGAAACCTTTAAGTTAAAGGTTCCTCTCACCCAGTTTAAATAATCTCAATTTAGATATGCCAACAATTACTATCCAATCGAAAAAAAAATTAACTGCTTAATAGAGCAGCGCTAACACTTGGACAAATGGCGTCCAGTAAGTCTGCGGCCAGATGTCTTTTCCAAGAAATTCAAGCTATGCAGAAAAAGGTATTGCGTAAATTTGTTTGTCTTAGTCGCATCCATCAAGAACTTATCTTCACCCATGTGGTTAATGTCTGCAACAGACAGACTTCCTTATGTCTGACCCCAATTCATTGGTCCATGCTCTCACCGCGCAACAGTCCAGCTGAGGATTTAAACCCTACTGATCCAACTTGCAATATAATTTTAAATATTTTGCTATATTGCTTGGGTTTTGATATTTTAAGCTGTTGGTTTGCCTTCTATGAAACAATTTTATCATGAAAGTCTTTTTTATGGTCGGCTAATGGGCTTGTAAGTAAATATTCCTTAAAAAATAGATGAAAATAAATGCAACTTTTGCATAAAGCTTAGTTTAGTGGATTGGATGTTTTTGATCGATAAGTCAACACCTGCTACTATATTACTATGAATGTCGATCAGTTTTATTGGATTCTTTATGATCAGGCCCTAGTAACGAATGATCAACATCACTTTGTCTTTGAACATCCTAAAGGTAAAACAATTCTTAAAACTCCCATTTCAAAGAAATAATTTAAAAGCCCCAATAATCATCTGAACCGAAAAAAGTGAAGCTTTGAATTTGATCAATTTTACATATAACATATTAGATAATATCATATGATAAAACTTCTGGATAATATTATTTAATTTTTTTTAATTCGAATTATGTATCAAATGACTGATTAGGAAACTTGGGTGATACAAAATACAATTTTTCATAGAACCGTTCTTGAATGGATCACTTTTAAAGTCAACATATTTTATTATGAAGATTTTTATGTTTTAAGTACTTGACTATCTTCAATTTCAACTCAACTCACGTTATTGCATATTCATTTGATATTCAAAGTGTATGCAAATAATATTATACATATTTATTAAGAGTTGAAGCATAGTAGAAATTTTCTGCTTTGTTATTGTGTTATTTTAAACTATGAGATTATTATTAATTTTTGAGAAAAGCTTAGGAGAGAAAATATCCCGAACTGTTTAGAATAAAAACTTAAAACTTCTTATATCTATGTTAGCATAACCAGTGACTGATATGGTCGTAGGTTGAATATCAACATCTATGCATAATTAAAGTAATAAATTTTGTAGCAACACGACAATGCTCGACAACTACACGTAGGCGACAAGTAGTCAAGACGTACCTCGAAATCACTCAAATGGGAAATTCTACTTCATGACCGAAATAACTCTCCAGATGTTAAGCTCCATCTCGATTACCATTTATTATAGGTCGATGGCACACGGCCTGACGGGCCAGTGCTTCGATTCTTTTGAAAAAGTGAAAGAATGGATCGATTGCTTGGATCGTTATCATAAGGCATGATTAGAATTTTGGTGCACGACGCGGGTATTCGTTTGTTGCCTGAAAGATGGGCCAAAGTAGTGAATACTCATATAATAAGATGATTAAGTTTTATCAGTGCCCTCAAGGGTTGACTTTTTTAATCTGGTTTTTTGATTTATCGTCCCAAAAAACTTTTAATAAATAAATGGTCAGTGCTTAAAATTTGAAAAACGCAGCATTATTTTTTTATGTCGATTATACTGCGAAGTTTTCTTTCTTGGGTCGCCATCTCGTCGGGTTTCTTAGATGGGATTTCTCAACACTTTTTTATTTATAGTTATTTATAGTACTTTATTTATACTACTTTACTAGGACAAGCATATCTTCCTTTGGATCTTTCATATTTTTGAAAAAACGGCACATAACTTTCGAATTAAATATCGATAGTGTATACTTGTGCAGATTTCGAAAATAAGTTTCCTTTTTTTTTTGTCAAATTTTGAAGTAGTGAACAATTATTTAAAATTGCTCAAATCGGAATAGCCAAAATCTGATCATCAAGTTGTCATATTCGACTTATTACTATTATTCCAGAACAGCCAATGTCTGTCGGCTCCATTAATAGATACTTACAATTACTGTTAGATCCCAAAACTGCTGCCCCTTTCAATTTTAGAAAATTATTATTTTAGCTGTCGAAATCATTTCATAGAACTTAAGAGGCTCTAAAATGCATTGCCATGAGTGGCAAAACAGTTTCCATTTCTATGGTACTGCCAGTACAGCTCTTTAACTTCATTTGTGGCACCCATGTCGGTGGTCGTCAATTTTTATAGCAGCTACGAATCTTTATCTGAATCTGCTCCCTCAAAGCAAACATAGAACAAGTTTGGTGTTGCGATGACTATGAAACTGCAAATGCAGCTAAAAATTGTGCGCCTGGGTGCAATACCAATGACGTCACACTCATTCACACACACACACACACACACACACACACACATGTCTGTTGGGGCATTCGCATGTATCTGTATTAAAAGTTTCTAATCCAAATCAATTTGCATCAAGAGCCTCATTTCATTCTATTATTTCGCAGCCAATTTACGTTGCAAGCAGATTGAGCCCGTTGTGGACTCTTTGCACTCCTTGTGGACACATCATTTTCGATTACTTGCGAGAGCAGAGTCCAGCTCCAGCTTCAGCTCGAGCTCCAGTTCAGTTGGCGGCAACTATAAAAAGTTTTTTATGCTGTCGTCATCGTCATTGTTGTATCTGTGTCTCTGTCTCTGTTGCTGTTGCAATAAAAGTTTATAACGCGCTTGTTGACAATCCTAATATGAAGTGCAAGGTTCGGACTCGGGTCCGGGTCCGGGTCCTTTACGCGACGGCTGAATCGTCTCAGTGGCCTCAGACCCCACAGCTTGCCGCAGCTGTCAACAACTGTTTCCTGTGTTGCGTTTTATTGCTTAGCTTTTTTGCTGATTTGTTTTGGATCCTGCTGCAGAGTGCGCCTTGTCAACTTTTCGAAACTATTTCAAAACTGTAAATGACAAAATGTTAAATGGACTTTCAATGCCAGCTTGCCTTTGGGTTTTTGGCTTGGCTTGGTCTTAAGTCTTCTCTGGTTGGTCCAATGTGCGCTAACCTTTCAAGTGTCCAGCTGTCCAAATGTTTCATCTCTCTTAGCATATCCGTTAACAGACTGCACAATAAATCAGAGCCTAGTTAAGTCCTGGCTTGTTGTTTTCTGCCTTGTTTATGCCACTTGTTTCTTCCACAGCTTGAAACATTTCTTCTCCTTTTTCATCAACTTGCATATTTCTTTTACACACTGCGCAAAAAGTTTTGTTAATTGAGTTTGTTGAAAGTTTTATTTAACAGACAACAAGAGGCGCCAGGCAGGCAGCCTGGTCAAGTTTGAAATTTAAAGCCACAAATAAAAAAAATAAAAAATACAACAAGCAAAGCTGCATTATCTTTTTTTTATTGCTAGTTGTATGTAGTATATGAGAAAAGCAGGTAAAGAGTCTTGCTATTACAACTAGGCGGGGTTTTGTAACTTTCATTACGGTGTCATATTAAAAATACTTTTCAATAAAAGCTGTTCATTCTAGCGAGAAATTCAACGTGGCGTATGAGTAACACTGTAATGAGCAATTTGTATGTACAATATATATTCAATCAAATTAAATTTTAAAGGTATTTAACATTACGTTAATATACATATATGCACGTTCTTTTTTTTACAATTTAAAAAATACATTTGCATATATCAGTTGACGGTACAGTGATAAAATAAATAAATGGTATATAACATAATGTTAATGATACTTTGCTAACACTATTAGTATTAAAAGTAAAGAGTTTATTTTGCTAAATTTTAAATATAGAAAGGGACAAAAGATTAAAATCTTAATACTTTGAAGGAAAACTATTTCAGTTTTTTGTATGTATAAATAATTATAAAATTTTTGTATATAATACATATATTCAATATTTTAATGATAACACCAATTAACTAAGTTAATATGCGAAGTATTTTGTGCTTTAGGAAATATTATTAAATTAAATCTGGCTAAGAAAAAGCCAAAAGTACTTCCAACTTATAATATGTAAGCTTCATTCTTGGTATATTAAGTAAAATTTTTAAAGCCGTTTTGACTTCTTTTCGTTCATCTTTGTAGATTGAATTTAATTCAGAAAGCTAAAGACGCTACCAAACAAATTTTTGTTTTCAGGAAAAATTTTTAAATTAGCAAAGGCCAATTTTTACTAATATCGATTGGAGTACAGCTGTGTTTACTGATAAAATATTTATTATACCCTGTACCGTATGGTACCAAGGGTATATTAAGTTTGTGCAAGCCGAAAATGTATATAACATATAGAAGGAGAAGTCGGAGACACCCCAAAGTTACCTAAAATATGATCAAGGTGAATAGAGAAGTCGATATACCCATGTCCGTCTGTCCGTCCGTGTGAACGCCTAGATCTCAGAGATGGTAAGAGCTAGAGTTACCAAACTTTCACATTAGATCCCATATTATTCCATAGGAGGCAAGTTTATTTTATTTTTTTGATATCGGGGATAAATTATATAGCTCCCATGGGGGTGTTTGAGACGACCTCGACAAAAAAAAAGCGTTTTAGATGAATAGTTCGCTTGTTTATGAAAATATCGTAACCAAATTTGGCATTTGAAAGTTTTTAATAGTTCCCAATCACTGTACCAAATTTGATCAAAATCGGTTGACTATATCATATAGCTCCCATAAGACCGATCGGCCAAAATAACTTTTTAAAGAAAAATTCGCTATATTTCGTTTTTTAATAAAGATATCCTAACCAGATTTGGCGTTTGGAAATTTTTTAGACCACTTAAGCAATGTGCCAAATTTGAACAAAATCGGTTGACTATATCATATATGTAGCTCCCATAGGTCCGATCTTCCAAAAAATCTATTTATACCCTGTACCGTATGGTACTAAGGGTATATTAAGTTTGTGCAAGCCGAAAATGTATGTAACACATAGAAGGAGACGTCGGAGACACCCCAAAGTTACCTAAAATATGATCAGGGTGAATAGAGAAGTCGATATACCCATGTCCGTCTGTCCGTCTGTCCGTCCGTCCGTCTGTCCGTCCGTCCGTCCGTCCGTCCGTCCGTCCGTCCGTGTGAACGCCTAGATCTCAGAGATGGTAAGAGCTAGAGTTACCAAACTTTCACATTAGATCCCATATTATTCCATAGGAGGCAAGTTTATTTTATTTTTTTGATATCGGGGATAAATTATATAGCTCCCATGGGGGTGTTTGAGACGACCTCGACAAAAAAAAAGCGTTTTAGATGAATAATTCGTTTGTTTATGAAGATATCGTAACGAAATTTGGCATTCGAAAGTTTTTTATAGTTCCCAATCACTGTACCAAATTTGATCAAAATCGGTTGACTATATCATATAGCTCCCATAGGACCGATCGGCCAAAATAACTTTTTTAAAGAAAAATTCGCTACATTTCGTTTTTTAATAAAGATATCCTAACCAGATTTGGCGTTTGGAAATTTTTTAGACCACTTAAGCAATGTGCCAAATTTGAACAAAATCGGTTGACTATATCATATAGCTCCCATAGGTCCGATCTTCCAAAAAATCGATTTTTTAACAAAATTTGTTGTGTTTCGTTTGTTTGTTAAGATATTGGGATCAAATTTGACATTCGTGAGTATTTTATAGTTCCTAAGCACTGTACCAAATTTAATCCAAATCGTTTGACTAGATCATATAGCTCCCATAGGACCAATCGGTCGAAAAACACGTTTTTTATACAAAATTCGATGTGTTTTGTTTGTTTGTAAAGATATTTGAAATAAATTTGGCATTCATATCTTTTTTTAAGGTATTTAGGCACTGTGTCAAATTTTATTGAAATCGGTTGACTATATCATATAGCTCCCATAGGAACGATCGGTCAAGAAAAAATTTTTGCTTAAAAATTCTTCTGTTTTTGGTTTTTTGTGAAGAAATCGGACTTTATTACAAGCTAGTGGTACAGGGTATCCTAAAGTCGTCCGCGCCCGACTTTACGTCCGCCATTTTTTTTAACAAAATTTGTTGTGTTTCGTTTGTTTGTTAAAATATTGGGACCAAATTTGACATTCGTGAGTATTTTATAGTTCCTAAGCACTGTACTAAATTTAATCCAAATCGTTTGACTAGATCATATAGCTCCCATAGGACCAATCGGTCCCAAAACACGTTTTTTATACAAAATTCGATGTGTTTTGTTTGTTTGTAAAGATATTTGAAATAAATTTGGCATTCATATCTTTTTTAAGGTATTTAAGCACTGTGTCAAATTTTACTGCAATCGGTTGACTATATCATATAGCTCCCATAGGAACGATCGGTCAAAAAAAATTTTTGCTTAAAAATTCGTATGTTTTTGGTTTTTTGTGAAGAAATCGGACTTTATTACAAGCTAGTGGTACAGGGTATCCTAAAGTCGTCCGCGCCCGACTTTACGTCCGCCATTTTTTTTTTTAACAAAGCCATAACTTTATATTTCAGTTTATATTTGCCATAAGCATTAAATTGCATCACCCTTTACTTCATTCTTTACTATTTGCGATAATCGTGATCGAGATCATTCTTAAATTAAGTTCAAGTCTAAGTAATTTAGTTGTAAGTTTTTTTCATTTTTCCCCCATTTTCCGACCATTTTCCTTATCAATTAAATATTAAATTTAAATAATATATTTGTGTAGCTGTTGGGCTCAAGTCAAATAATTTAAAGCCTTTTCTATAATTTTTTTAAAAATATCATATACTCTATTTGAATTGTTACATTATAATATTTTGCACGATATTGTGTCACAAAATTTTGTAAGTATCCTTTTGTGATGCTAATTAACAAATCCACATCGATCTAATCAGCCATAAACCGAGAACCTTTCCAATTATTATTATTATTTTTTTTTGTTTTAAATAGAACAAGATGACACAGTCCATATTTCTTAAATGCAGTCTTAATAAACTGGAAAATTATTATAATAATTATTGTAAGAGATACATCTGGCAACCTTTACGGCAAAATTAGTTGGCATCTTTTGCTGATTGATATTGAATGTCTGCCGACTTCACTTCGAAATTATAGCTCACGCCGTTCATACATAAGATTCAATACACAATATATTAATACACACAATTATTAAGCACAATAAACATTATTAAATACCAACAATTATATAATACTAAATTGTTTATGTATTACAAATTTTCTTGGTGGTCAGAAAAAAGCTTATTTTCAACGTAATCAATTATTTGTATTTATTATTGTAGCTCAGAAATTATATCTAAGAAACAAAGAAATTAAAGCCTTAGCAACATAGGCCTTCAGGCTGCATGTATTAAATTTGCACATCATTTATAACAAAACATTCATAATAATATATAAATTTATATGTAGGCAAATATAAACATCTTCATTAAAATGCTTCAACAGCTTAAAATATTTCATCTAAACCTTGATTTCTGGTACTTCCATTTTAGTTTGGGGCGATCCTTTTTGGAGAACTTCGGCTATTTCAGGTGTAACTGATGTATTTTAATTACAGCGAATCGAAGATACTAAATGTTTGCCATGTTGCTGCTATTTGTGCACAACTTGGCAAAATTATTAATAAACTTGCGTTTGGCGGACCCTGAGCAAATAAATAGCCAACAGTTTGGCATGTATACACTTACAGAGGCACAAGTGTTCCCATATCGTACTTATAATAATGAAGTGGGAGCTGTGAGCATCTTGTCTGTGCCAATGTGTCCAGTGTTGTTAAATAAAAAAAGCAGAAAAACTTTTACATACAGATACAATAATATATGTGGGTGCAGTGCAGGACAGTGACGGCACTGGCAACACCCTAACTCGTGACTAGGGTGTTTCAACTACAACAAACAACATGTTACTGAAGGACACTTGGAAACTACTATTTAATAAATGAGCGGGAGAGTAGGAGAGCAGGGCACACACGCACACCAAGTGCAAACAAACTCAGCTCAGTGTGTGGGTTTTTTGGGTGGGTCCGGTAGAGATGAGATGAATCGTCGTCGCAGGGTAAACAAACAGAGTCATTTTGCAATTCATGCATTTCCTGCGGCAACTAATTAAAAGAGTCATTCATCACAGGCGGCAGTCATGTGATGTGATGTGTGCGCCTTTCACACACACACACACACACACACAAATACACACAGTGGTTTGTAGCTAGAGAGAGAGGAGAGAGCAGTGGGAGTGGTAGAGTGAGAGAGAGTGTGAAAGTAACGAGTGCGACAAAGAGATATGCATACGGTTGCCTTTAAAAGGGCTAGTTTTTGGGTGCAAAGGAGGGCCAGGGTTTCGGTTGGTCCTTCTGCTGCTATTGCATGCTTATTACTGCTACGTGTTGTCCTTCTTGTTGTTTGTTTTTAACGTTTTTATCTTGTGATACACTCAAACAAACATGGGACACACACACACACTCGCTTATTGCTCACTTTGTGTGTACATGCAAACACACATATACACACATGTATCGTCTGTCAGTCCAGTCCGTCATTTGGTTGGTCACATAATCAACTTGGGACTGGGATCGGCTATTTTTTTTATCATATTCTCTTGTTTATACTTTTATACTTTATCTCTTTTGGCCATTTCAACACATTTGAATGATAAAAATAGATTAAATAAATTATACAACTGCTTTGAATCTTGACAACCTCGGCTTATGAATATGCAGGAAAATATTTTAATAAACGTAAAAGTTGAAGTGGGGAGCGCTACTTTGGATTTATTTTATGGGTACAACTTGAACTTGAGGCGACTGAAAGGTTCTTCAATTATAACATTTTTATAGTTCCCTACCTATTTGTAGTTTAATACTTAAAGACGGATGCATTATTAACATTAACAGGACTTTTGTCTCTTCGATGATGCTACCTTTAATACATTGTCCAAGAACCCTTTTCTTTCTGTTCGAAAAGGTGATTACAAATAATTTCTTATTACCATACAGAGTAAGGAACACTAAACTACGAGCTTCTGATCCGATATGGGGCACTACTACGCAACTTGTCGCTCATGCGACAGATCACAAGGGTATTAGATCAGACAGATCAGAGACATCTAAGAAAGAAGCTTTTGTCAAGTTAGAAAAAAAAGCCAAAAATAAGTATGATTGCGAGTAAACGAAAGTAAAACAAAAATTCTTCTAAAAAATTCAAACTGGGTTCGACGCTTTGGACAATACATCGAAATTATTGACCAGTTTACGTTCATAAATTCTACGAACGACTGATTAAGCTATATTGGAGAAAGAAGTTAATCTGCGAACTCAATATTTTTCTCGCTTTTAACGTTACTCAAGTCACGGCTTCTCAACAGAGCTATAAAACAATAATCCGACCAATATTAAAGTACGGATGTGTGACGTTTATTGCGAAGAAATCAGATGTAGGCCTCCTATAGAGAAGAACTGTAGCGAAAAACGCCGCCTACAAACGTACGCTGCAGACTGCCGCTACGCGAGCCATCATTGAGGACTACAGGAAGAAGAGAAGGGAGGAGAGACGCCTTTTCAGACACAAGAAGAGGGAGCAGGAAAGGCGTGAGCGTGAGGAAATCGAGATGTGTAGGAGCAGGAATGATGCTCAAAAATTTTTCAAGAACGTCAAGCGTCTGACGGAAGGTTTTTTAAGCCCGGAGCATCAGCCTGCAGGAGCGAAAGCGGCAACCTGAGGTGCTGAGGTTATGGAGACAGCACTTCTCTATGCTATTGCAAGGCGACGACGGCACCAATTCCGCCACTAGAGAAGTAAGTGAACCGGCACTAATCGACGACGACGGTGTGGAGATCCCGCCGCCCAGCCATGACGAGGTCAGGGTCGCAATACAGCGACTCAAAAACAACAAAGCCGCCGGCCCTGATGGCCTTCCTGCTGAGTTGTTTAAGGCCGGAGGCGATGAGCTGGTTGGGTGCAAGCACCGGCTCATTTGCAGAATATGGTTGGAGGAAGCTATGCCCAGCTAAGCCTTCTCCCTATCGCATATAAGGTCCTTACGAGCGTACTGTGTGAAAGACTGAAGCCACTCGCTAAGGCACTGATTGGACCTTATCAGTGCGGCTTCAGACCTGGCAAGTCCACCGTCGACAAAATATTCACACTGCGCCAAATCCTGGAAAAGACCCACGAACATTAATTCGACACTCACCACCTGTTCGTCGACTACAAAGCAGCTTTCGATAGCCCAATAAGGGATCGCGTATATGCCGCAATGTCTGAGCTCGGTATCCCTGCGAAGCTGATAAGGCTTTGCAGAATGACGTTGAGTAATTCCTGCAGCTCCGTCAAGGTAGGAAGGGACCTCTCCGAGCCTTTTGATACCTTGCGAGGTTTCAGACACGCGACCCCTTATCATGCGACCTCTTCAACTTCGTCATGGACAGCGTTCTGCGGAAGGCCGGCGTACATCGCACTGGCACTATATTCTACAAGAGTGTCCAGCTCCTTGCTTACGCCGACGACATCGACATCATTGGGCGTACCAAGCGAGATGTCACCGCGGCCTTCAGTGCTATCGAACGGGAGTCTGCGAAAATGGGTCTGGCGGTAAATGAGGGCAAAACGAAGTATATGCTGTCGTCAAGTAGGGACGTGCGGCGGCTTGGTTCCCAGATTACGGCCGACAGCTATACTTTCGATGTTGTCAAGGAATTTATCTACCTTGGCACCGCCGTTACCACCGACAACGATGTCAGCCTGGAGATCAAGCGCAGAATAACTCTTGCCAACAGGTGCTATTTCGGTCTCAATAGGCAATTGACTAGCATCCTTCCAGTGCTTCTTTACGGCGCGGAAGCCTGGACCGTGTCGCTAACTGATGCAGCTGCCTTGGGAGTTTTCGAGAGGAAAGTACTGCGCAAGATCTTTGGTCCTATTCGAATTGGCGATGACTACCGCATCCGCACCAACCAGGAGCTGTATGAGCTCTTCAACGACATGGACGTTGCTCAGCGTATCAACATCCAGCGGCTTCGCTGTTTCGGACATGTCGTTAGGATGGACGAGGATGCTCCAGCTAGACGTGTGTTCGATGCAGTAGTCAGAGGCCGTCGGCGGAGAGGACGACCGTGTCTGCGTTAGAAAGACCAAGTGGAAGGGGCCCTGTCTTCGCTCGGTGTGACCAAATGGAGAAGGCGCGCGCAATGCACGTGGATGACGTTTTAAGGCAGGCCGTAACCCGGTAATCGGGTTGTTATGGCCACATAAGAAGAAGAAGAAGAGAGGAGAGAGGAAATGCCCAGTCAAGGCTGTAATTTAAAAAAGTTCCCTTGACTCATCGTATTTTATTTTCAATTATAAAGTGATATCTTTATTCCATGTGGTAGCAAATTTATTATACATTTTGTTGGAGCCTTACAAGTTAATATAATCTAACTTAAGTTAGCTTAATATAAACACAATATGTAACCCCTAGCTAAGAACTACTCTGCTAAACATAGAAGTATTAATAGTTAACTAAACATAAATGTTTCTTAACCATGCATATGGAAAGAAACATAATCATTTTAGAATATTTTTTTAAAACATCATAACATTATGTTAACATACAAAATAAAAATGTTAGTAACTTAAACTTATAAAAGCTCATTGCAAACCGGCATTAAGATCTCTTTTCATTACATCTTTAAAGCATTCACACGTATAATACATCAAACATTTACATTTATTAAATCTTAACTTTAAAAAACGAGTCAAAAATTAAAATTTATTTTTATGAAAATAGATGCACATCTAATATGGCTTTCACAAAAAACTTTATTCCGCTTGCTTCAATAAAGCAAACAATAATAATTTTTATAAATTTTGAAGCTATATTAAGCTGTTAATCACCCCGTATGTTAATTTTATGCATCATGGTAAGCAACGCATCAACTCCAATACTTTTATGTCAAAAATAATATTCAGTTTCCCTATATGTTTATTTTCTCTTTTTTTTTTTTTGTTGACCATGTAACTTAATATGCAATCAGGCAATTAAAATGAAATAAAAATTGTCACAAACTACTCACAAAAAAAAAGGGAGTGACAACAATTACAATAAAACCAACTTATGCTACGTTGTTGACAATGGAAGACAACCGGGAAAAGAAAAAAAAAAATACTATATATATATATATTGTGAATATATATGAACGTGTTTTATTTTATGATAGCCCTTTGTCAGCAGAACATGCAACATAAATACAAACATATACTGCTCTTGACAGGCACAACACCGTCAGGAGGGGCGGTTGGAGGGATTGGCCACCCAGTCTTACTGCAGGCTGCACTGCCTCGGATCTAGCGAGAAACAGACCGACAGAAGGCGGACATATGGACACACGCAGCGGACATGACTGTAACATGTAATTATTTTTCAATAAAAGCTCATGCAGCAAAAACAAAACAACAACAGCGACAATAAGAAACAGTATGAGAACAGCCAACATGGCGTATAAGCGACCAAAAATACAAAAAAACAAAAAGAACATGAATGAGTTTAATAATAAAATTAAATAAAAATGGCTGCCATATATGCGTCAGCAACAGTTACGCGTTATAACGGTTGGCCGGAAGAGCACAATAACAACAACAATAAGCAAAGCTGAGTTTTAACAGGAAAATTATTACGACTACTAGATACACTTAACCATAGTAATAGCTTATACGAAACATTAGCCTTCGTAAAAAAAAGTTATTAAGGGCAATTTTGGGTCAAGAAACACAAAAATGGCAACTATTTCTATTCTTAAGCATTGGTTTCGATATTTTTCCGAAAATCATGTTTTTGGGTACTTTTTTTTCGTTATTTGTTAATATCTCGTGAACAAAATTATGTATCGAACATAAAGAAAATTAGTTCAAAAGGTATATATGTGCCCTTTGCAAATTAAGCAAAAAATGTTTAAAGTTAAAAGCAACCAAGGAATAAAAAAATTTTTATTTACGACCATTTTGAAACATTCAAAATTTTTGGTATGTATTTTACACAGAAATCAAAACATGAATCGTTAATAATTTTTTTGGTTCCTTTCGACAAAAACTATTAACTAAAAAATTATAGTTAATCTGACAATGTACACAATGCCAACCTAAATTAAAAAAAAAAATTGTATTGGAAAATCAAATTGTCCTTTTTAGTATTTTCGTCGCAATTTTGTTATATTTTTTCAACCTTAAACAATGCTTTATTATATGTTTATTATATATTTTATACAAAATTATATGTTTCATACAAACAGGGTA
The DNA here is from genome assembly GCA_037043745.1 of Chymomyza amoena. Taxonomy (NCBI): domain Eukaryota; kingdom Metazoa; phylum Arthropoda; class Insecta; order Diptera; family Drosophilidae; genus Chymomyza; species Chymomyza amoena. The sequence goes on from JBAMAX010000017.1 coordinate 345,947, forward strand.
TTGCATGGAACACACTAAGTCAAAATCAAATTTAAAAAATAAGTAAAAGTGCATGTTACAGGTATGTGGACTAATTTTTAATGACCAGAATACATTCTCAGAAGTGTAGTGTATTGAAAGAATAAAAATACAAATATTAATATGCATGCGATTGCAATTGGCGACAGCCAAAGAGCGCTCGGAATCGGAAGTTTTGGGTAGAACCGGCCGCAGAGCTTTTTGAAAGCATTTTAACAGCCGCAGTTTTATTAAAAAGCTGCACAATCGCTTATAGTTTGTCTTGATTTTTCATGCACGCATTGGTCCATATGCGAAAATGCCTCCATGCGGCGGAAAATGTTAAAAATAAAAAGAAAAACCAAAATGAAAATCTGACAGACCATGGCAAATGACATGCGGCGTCTGTGTTTGTTTGCATGGCATGTATAACTTTGCAGGACATTTTCTTCTTTTATTCTCTTATTCTGCATTTCTCTCACACACTCTTTCTCTCACACTCTCTCTATCTTTATGTGTCTCTCTTGCTGCGGCTGACAGCTTGACCAGCAGACAATAACAACAACAAAAACTCTGAGAGCATTTAAGGCAAGGAATTTATTATTAAATAAACAAATTTTATAAAACGGCACACAGATATACACACATACTCACATACATAGAGCGCCTGGCATAATTAAATTTCATTTTGCAAAATCAAGGCGCTTATTGTTTGCTCTTTATCAAGGACACGCATACCTCATACAGAGATACGCATGCTTACATATGTAGATCCAATGAGAGCATCCTTTAGTTACTCACAGCATCCGTATGAATGGAGGGATAAACGGGTTGCCAAGCAACAGCTAAAGGCAGTCAAAGATAAAAGTTGAAAGCCAAGTGAGGAAAAAAAAAAAAATAATACGCTACGCTGCAGCCAATTGCATCATTTCAATACCCAACACCTTTAGAATTTATTACGTGGAAACTATAATTTATTGCACTTGGCTAAAACATATAGTTGTTCATAATATTAATTTTGATTACAACTGCTTCTAGACGAATTTTCCTAAGAAAATAGTAAAATAAGTTATAAAAACTGAGCACGAATTTTGTCCTTGAATTATACTAATTAATTGCCAGTGCACATGCTACAGAAATCTAATTAAGCTACAAGTCAGCTTTGTATCAAATTTTTTTTACAAAAATCTTTTTGGTATCGCTGTGCATATATACATACATGCATATGTACATATGTGTCTGCTGTTTTCTATGGACGTTTTTTTCGTTGCATACTTTTGTGCGCATCAAAGCGAAATAATCAACAAATGCGCCGCTAACACAAGCTTTTACAAATGTCAATGAAAGAGCATAAAAAGTGAATCCGAATAAAAATGTATGAAGTTCAACAGTTTATGAACTAACACACAGATACACACAAATAAAAAAAATATGCTCATATACACGATACAAACGTAGACTGGGCTAAAGCAAAGCAACGCATTTTAATTAGCAGTGTATTTGATACGCAGATAAGCTACTGTTTTCCCTTTCCTCCGATCACACTCTTTTGGCTTATGTTTGGCATGCATAATGGCCAGAGTTGGCCAAAACCTAGCCATAAGCAAAAACCCTACAATCGCTCAATACCTTACTTTCACAAGTCCAGACACTCTCTCCATGGGACTCCAATAGTTTAATCATAAAGCAAAAACGAGTAACGATAACAACCAGAACCAAGCATATTAGGGCTGACCGGAGAATGCGCGTCCATTCATATTGCTTTGGCCCACTGTTCTCTGTCGACCGAGTAGTCCTGTCCCTGATAGACTAAGCCTATTCAATGGCTGCTCTATGATGGCCACTCGTATCAATACCAAACAGCGACTAAATGCCTTTTGTGCTATTTGTGAGATGCAGAGTGGGGGCCTATACGACTACATTGTGCTATTGAAAAGTCTTTCACCTATTGATAAACTTATCTGGAACAGAGGCTGGTTCGGAATGGTAATCATTTGAGTGATTGGTCAGTAAATATCACTTATATTGGTTTTATTTTTTTCCCTCTGTTGCTGCTTTGTGGGCATACAGGAAGCATTATTTATGATTGCGTTTATATGAATTTCAATGATTTTTTTTCAAACTAATTAAGTCCGACAATAGAGCATCATTTAACAAAGAGTGGTTCGAGTCCATATGCCTAATGAGTGGCTGTTAAGTCACGGCCAGTTTTATATAAGCTGCTTAAGTTTTGCTTGTATTTTATTTTTTTTTTATAGCTGGTATTAAAAATTAAGGAATACTTACAAGTTCAATTCATTGTTAAAATTAAAGCACTTACCTGTAAAGAAAAAAGGAAAATTATTTATTTTTAAGGATAATGATAAATAATGCTAAGAAAATTGATTCTTTTTGAAAAATTTCATTTTATATTAAACTGCAAATTCTTGTAAAAATTATTTTGCAATCTTATGATTAAATAAATAAAGTTGGAGAATAATATGTAATAAAAAACAAATTAAAAGAATTTATAATAAAACATGTTTTTTTTGCCATTTTACAAGTGATTTTTGAGACTATAAGTGCTCCATTGTTTAGTGCGTAAACATGTAGGTGGAATTACGGAGTGATAAACAAAATATATCCCTTCTCGGTTGCCTAGCTACCAAATAAATGGTGCAAGAACAGATCTTGAATTCTGAACTCAGCTTGCCGGACGTTCCCTGCCATGAACAAAGTTCAAAAAGTGGTAGAAAGAATCTGATAACACCTAAACTAGTTCCACACCTAGATCGGTGCTAGTTAAGCATTTGAGATTCCGTTTACATTCTCACTGCGGAGGTAGAAGCAATTCGTCTGAGCAGCGATAATTTCTTTATTTACAAATCCTCGATTCAGCGAATTCGTACTGAAACTAGAAAATCAAGGGCAGAAGCAATAAAATCGGACTCCCAAAACAATGTACTCGATGTAGTCACAGTCCATTGGGATAGAAAACTATTACCCAGGTTGATTGTACGGAGTTCAAAAGAAGAACGCTTGCCAATTATTGCTTCATTTGACGATAGAGAACAGCTTTTTGCAGTGTTGAAACTAGAAAGTTCTTCTGGAAAACATCAAGCTAAGGCTGTACCAACAGCTCTCTTTGACAGGATCCTTCACGATAAAGTACAAATAATGTGTTGGGACTCAACAGCTTCCAATACGCGCCGTTTCAGTAGAGCTTGTGCTATTTTGGAGCAAACTTTAGGAAGAGAATTGTTGCTTTTCGCCTGTCGTCATCATGTTTATGAATTAGTTCTAAAAGCTGTCTTTGAAACCAACATTAAGCAAATTACTGGCCCATATATTCCGATGCTCAAAAAGTTCAGAGAAAATTGGAAAAACATTGATTCTAGTAAAATTGAACCATCTCTTAGTTTCGTTAAAGAACGTATTGCCGAGGCAGACATTCAAGCTTTGTTCTATTTACTAGGCCGAGTTAGACAAAGGTTTTGTAAGAGATGACTACCGCGAATTGGTAGAACTGTGCGCAAAATTTTTAGAAGGAGATACAGAAAAAAAATTAAAACTAAGACCCCTCGGAGCTATGCATCAGGCAAGCTGGACGGTGAGAGCGATCTATTCTTTAAAAATATGTTTACTTAAGTCGCAGAATGACTGCGAAGGACAAAAAGGCCCTACAAGATATTTGCTTATTTGTCGTAATGTTGTATGGTAACCCTTTGCTCGAATGCAAAGTGGGGATCAAAGCACCTAACCAAGATTTGCGCTTCTTGAAGATGTTAAAAGAGTTCTAAAAAGTTGACGCAACAATTTCTAAAGCTTCTATAAGTCAAGTTTAGCCATCACTTGTGGTATTTATGTGAAGAGACAGTCACTCTATCACTATTTGATGATCAAGTTGATAACCAAACTAAGAAGAAAATTATTGCCAACTTCAATAGGGACAAAACCTCAGATTTTAGCAAACGCTATGACCCGTTGAAGGAAGAAAAAGTTGTTTGGTAAGGTAAATTGTTTTTTTTTTATATTTCCATAATTGTTGATTATTTTTATTTGTTATTTAACTTATTTTTTTCTGACAAAACACTGGATGATTTCGTATCGGAAAAGAGCAAACAATTTTTATCACGACTGCAGATCGACGACAGTTTTTTAAAGATGTATCTTCTTGGAATAACAAAGCTGCCTTTCTGGAAGCTAAAAAAAGAATAAGTTATTTGAGAGTTGTAAATGATACTGCTGAAAGGTCTGTTAAATTAATGCAAGATTTTTACCAACTTATCACGGCTGAAGAATGAACTAAAACAGTTCTTAGTGCGCTGTGTTCAGGAACATAGAAAATTGTATCCGGACTGTAAAAAAACTACTCTAAAAAATAGATACCCTGAATAATTGGTATTATTTTATGTTTTTAATTAAATTTTAATGTTCATCTAATTCATTATAGTGATTTTGTAGCAGACCGAAATTTCACGACAAAACACGTTTTTTACTATACATACTTTGCAGCTCGGTCGGCACGGGTTGCAATTATGCTAGATTGATAAAATTTTATATTTAAGAACCTTATAGCATTACTAAAAAATAATAGATGGTATGCATTTCGAAATTCGAAAAAAAAAATTTTTTTATCATATAAGGGACACCCTAATGTGCACTTATGTTGTTCGTCGTCGAAACGACTATGATCAATTTTAAATATTTATATGTAGTATTTACTGTCCTATTGTAAAAAATCACATTTTCGTTTAAAATAGCCAATAGTTCGTGTGGTATAAATTCACTCGAAAATGTGACTTCTATGTTTTTCATAAGGATAAGGATCTTACTCATGTCCATCGCAACACAAAAGACTTGCCTTTCCATGATACATACCGAAATTATGGATATCATTAAAAAGTCTGTATGTAAATCATATTGAAATTCTTTTCGGCATACCTGCTAAAAACGGGGTACAGACACAGTGACACTATAATATCTAATTGGGGTTAAATAAACCCAAAGGGTATTGTTTTATTTAATTTCCTTGCCTTATTAATTTGCATTCGTTTTACTATACGTACTTTTTTATATATATGAATCACTCAGTTTTTATCTTAGAATGGATTCGACATTTTTGAAGAAATTACAAAAAATACAACGAATATGAAAATCAGAAAAGTCGATTTTTTTTCATTTTTAAAAATTCACGTATACAATTTAAATGCTTTAATACGTTTAAGCAGGAAGGAAGTATAGAGAACCCTAATATTATGTGATTTTTAAATTTCTGGTAAATAAAATTTTAATTATAAAATAAATATTTCCAAGTATTTTAAAATTAGCGAAACCAATTACATAATGTACATTTAATAATTACACATTTCTCAATTTAAAGCAAAATCAAAGAAAAAATAAATAAGCAGAATTTCCAAAGCAATTTCCCGCTGCGAGAATTTCACGCGCCTGTTGGCAAAGTCAAAAATCAGGAAGCCCATGAAAACACGCGTTACTAATTAAATTCGAAAGAGCGCGAAGGTGAGAGGAAGTTAAGTGAAGAATCCTGCAGAGATGTTTGAGATGAAGCAGGTAGTCTAAGCAAATGTTTGAAATTTAAATTAAGGCAAAAGGCGCAGCGGAGCAAACAATGGCGGGCTTTCAATGTGTGAACATACAATTCTTGCCTCAAAGTATGTGTGCATGTATGGGTGCGTGAGTGTGTGTGTGTGTGTGTATTTGAGGTTAAGTTTTTGAGCTGACAAAGCATTGCAATTGCAGTGAAGGCAACGATGACGATGACAACGACGACGACGACGACTACGGATATCCTGGCAACGTGAGCGCTCTCTAAGTGATTGTCTTCAATGCAAGGACACGTATGGCTGTGTGCGAATGCCTTAGAAGGTAGCGCCATTAATTCACGACTTGTAATTTCCTCACTTCAGTTGCAAGCAGCAGCAAAGTCAACGTCATCGCTAGGATACCAAGCGACAACTCCAACAACAACAACTACAAGGACAGCGAAACTGTTTTTGACTATCAATTAAAAGACCAGACTGACAGACAGACAGAATTCAAAACTATCTTCAAAACTGCTATGACTTGCCAGAAAACTTTTCCTATGCATAGCTACGCTATATTGGGAGGATCTTGCATGTGTTACCTAATTAAAATTTTGCACAGGCGGCCATTTCAAGTCTATTAATTACCTACAGTCACATACATACTTCTTTGTCTATGTTGTCTGTCAAATCCCCTACCAAAAATACGGTATGTTCCCAAAACGTTATGCATTGTAAATCACAGCGCTCCGACTACGGGGTAACTACCATACTACAAATGCAATCACTCGCCTTCAATTTTCACACCCATTGTCAACAAAAATCTGTGCACATGGTTGCTCCAACTGCAGCAGGGACTGCGACAGGCCATCATTATGTCTGGTGATGAATGTGCGTGAACGAGTGTTTGAGGATGTGGAAGTGTAGTTCTCGGCAGAGCGTGGAGTCGCAACGTCATTGTAGCAGCAACTACGCCGTGAGCTGTACCCAAAATTTTATTCAGCTGCGTCTACGTCATTCTGTATACTGCTACTATAGTATCTGTCGCAATCGTCACTTGCACAAGTTGCCAGCCATTTGGAATTGAAGGCCAAGAAGAAATGCTAGCAAATGCAAACGGATGTATTGTTAAAGCGGTCCAAGAGGTGCAGTGGTTCGAGTGAGTCATGCGTGCAGCCAAAGGATCACGCAGGAACAGCTGTCCAATGCACTTAGAGAAGGCGGCTAGATTTTTTTTAATAAAAATTAAAAATTTATTGAAAATAATCAATTTTGGGTAAATACTTAAGTGAATTATATGGAAATCCTTAATTAATTACAAATTTGGGTACTACATAAAGTGAGGTATGGATTGAAGTAAAATTTATGGCGAAAGAAAAAAAAAGGGGGCACGCCTGACTTTGAGATACTCTGTAGAAGGGACAAAATGTATATAAGGAATATGTTTTTAAGCTTGCACCGTCACCATTCGTCGAAACGACGACGTTCTTTGAGTCTATTGGCCTTATTTTTCATTAAGTGCTTGTTGCAATGAAAATTATATTTGGTACAAACTGATCCACGACGTTAGTTTTTTGCTCTATTATGAAAAAGAGTTAATAGTCGAAATGACGAACGATAAACTTTGTGTAAGTTTTAGTTGTCGACTGTAGTTTTATTTTGCCTATCAAATATGAGTGTTTGTAAAACAAAACAACACAAAATTATGTTGCCTTGAGCAACAATTACCAGATTCTGATTATGATTGATTCGTTGAATACTAGAATTTAATTGAAAATAAATCATAAATATTTAAATAGATAAATACTTTTTCCTCCCCTTAATAATCCCAAGTTCAATTATATTATATCTTGGTCGTATCCTTGATAGTAAATTTTGACTGGAACCTGAACACGGAAGATCGATAGTAAAAGATAAAGATCACCCTGTAAACATATATAAAAGCCATTGTACTAAAATCCAATGATCCCGAACATAGTTCAATATTATACACTACCGTCGTGAGACTCTTTGTTGAGTCTCAATTTGCTGGCATGCACTAAAAAATAAACCAAACCTTAAAAAGCCGATCAAGGTCTAACGGACTGCAGAGTTGACCATTAGTGGTGCACTGTGCTCGACGCCAAATAAGACACTAGATGCCATCATAAACCACCATCTTCAGATGGGTAAAAAATTTGTCAGCCCTTCGAATAAGACGGTCACTCACAGATTCCAAAGAGAAATCTCCTTATTTCCGAGAGTACGGACTATTGTATACCACAATAAGAACGTATAACCAGTTTCAAAGCCAACATTCCGCTCAGGGAGGAGTATACCAGGATCAGCTGGCTAATTCAAAATTGGATGACCGTGAAGCTGAGGCTTACTCAATGTAAGAACATATTTTCTTCTCTTGACCACTGCAGTATCTTTCGGGCGGAGGTCATGGCTATCCTGGCTTTAAAACCCATAAATACAAATAGGTAACAAGGACATCTGCCCCATTTACATCACACATCAATTCAATGAAAAACTGTCGCTCGTCTTTGGAGTAGATGGCTCCACCTCATCTGGGTCATCAGGACATAGGATATCGAGGTAAATTGTATTGCGGATGAAGTGGCTAGAAAAGAACTACCATCATCTTCCTTCAAGATATGGAGAACCGTTGGTAGGGAATGGTGGTGTAAGCTCTACCTAGCGGTAACAAAACAGGCCTATTGCTTGGCCTTTGTGAGGCCATACCCAAACTAACCATTTTAATAAATAGCTGAAAGCAACAAATTCGATAACCGCAATTGCTTAAGTTTGAGTCCAATCATTTCTTTCAGTGCATTAAAGGTCATGTCTGCCAAAAAGTGTTGGTAATTTACAACACTGTCGCCTACAAAAATTTTCCAAATGTGATTTTGCCACGAATGCAAACACAGACTTGAACCCTCTCACACGTACACTGATCATGCCACGCACACACACTCACACGCATGTTGCACGCAGTTGGTTTGGCTACTTGTCTAAGCTGCATGCATGCATTGAAGGTATATGTGTGTGTGGGTGAGTGCTTGTGCAGGTCCTGCACGTTTTTGGCTCTCCTCCTGCAGCTAGTCGACGTCATCGTTGTCGCACTGAGTGCGACTTTATTAGCGGAAGTGCTTTATTTAAGCTACAGTCAGAAAGGGGCAGTGTGGAGCAGGCAATGCACAGGCGGCACAACAGAATGACCAAAGCGGGCACAGCATAGGACCAAAGGATTCGGCAGAGCTCGCGTCGTTTGTAATACGGCCACGTAGACGGCAAAAGCGCATGGCAGGCATTTTACTTGAAGGAAATTGCATTTTCGACATTTTTCACACTTGGCAAAGGCGGCAAACGGCAGCGGCTGCGGCTGTGGCAATGGGAACTTGCAACTACTTCAACTCCAACTTCATGCAGTTGAGTTGAGTTTGGCACACAAAAGGAGCAGCCAGCAAAGAGCACAACAATAGCAAATCTAAACAACAACCAGAAGGTGCAATTGGCTAAGCAAATTTTTGATACTCTAACAAAGTGAGGGAAGTTTTCGGACTTCATATCTCCGGATGTGTAGAAGCAATTGCATTTGGTAACATTAGAAAGTTAAAGTCTAATTGAATTTAGTAAAATTTCCTCAACTTCTTGAACACGTTATAAGAAGGTCACCTATGGTTGCATAGGTGATGATTAATGAATGGCATAAATTAAATAGAAGAATGTCCTTTTTCTGAATTTGTTGTTAAATTTTTAATATTTGTAATGAAAGTTACCTTCTAGAAAGATCTTTAGAGTGGTTGATAAATTCCTTTTCGAATCGGTAAAATGGTGAATTGTAAATATTTCAAGTAAAACTAAATACCTTTCCTAATCTTTGAAGACTACCTGGCACAGTAAAAGTACTCTGGTAAAGAGTAAAAGAAGGACAGCAACGACATTTGCTAGCTACTAGATACTTTGCATGCACAAACCGAACCAAACCGAACCAAGCCGGAGTAGCATTGAGGTAGCCAGGAATCCAGCTTGGTTTGTTGCTCCTTTCGTTTTTGTCACACCTTGGCCAAAAGGTGTCAAAGGTGCTCCTTGTTGTTGTTTGTGGGTGTATCAGTGCGTGTGTGGCATTTCCTTTCATTTGTTTTACTTTACCCTACGTAATTGTGTGTGTGTGTGGATATAAAGGAAATGCGCAAAAAGCGCAATCAAAGCGGAAATGAAATTTACAGGAAGCACAAAATTTTTTTTTTTGAATTTTAAAGTACACATTCATGCACAAACACACACACACACATCGAAGTACAAAGGTAAATGCAGAGAAGGCAGAGCCGTAAAGCGCTCGGATTTAATACAGTTTTGAAACGCTTGCGACTAGGCCAATTTGTGAGGCTCCTGGTGGAGCTCAAAAGGGGGAAAACAACAACAACAACAACAATGGCTGCTCCGAGCTACTGCAAAGCAACGATAACAACACAACCACCAAAGCGTTGCAGGCATTTTTACTGTTGCATTAGAGCGCAGTGAAGCGTCAAGGCGGCTGCCACACAGGACCCAGCGCCCAGGATCCAGCCAGCACCAGGACTGCTGCTACTTGCTGGGCGTTGCCTTTATTGTCAAAAGCGAAGAGCTTTGAAAGTGCTGGGCGTGTTTTGGCGGATCAAGTGGCACATTTTTGCAATAATTTGGTTTGACTTTGGATATTTGATTTGCTTTTCAAGTGGGCAGCAATTTTTTTATATATTGTTTGCCTGTGATACACAAATTGCTAGACAATTTATGCATAAAGCCTATTGGATGGATTTTGTACAGGAACCAAGTCGATGGCATATGAAGGCATTAAAGACACAGAAAAAGTTTAAAATATATAAAAAATACATTGTCTTTTCAAATTTTAATAAGAGCACTTGTGAGCAAAAGGTTAAATTTGAAGAATTTACTTTGCCAGAGAACAAGCGTGAAGTGGATGGTGAAGAACTAGGAGTAGATGCTCTTGAATCTCCAATATTCTATACATTGTTCAAAGCAATCGAAAAAAAGTGAAATTCTGTAAATGCGATCTTAAGGTACCATCAAGAAAACCCATTTTATTTATTTATTAAAAATAATGAAAAATACATGATGTATACGTAATATGTTGTCATCCTAGACGCCCAAAAAGAGCCGAAATAACAAGCAATTCATACTATATTTGTATTACTTTTTTCAGAAGACTGAAATTTGATTTTCAATTAGTTATTAATTTGCTTCAGAATGTGCTATAAACAATCAATTAACATGTGGAAAAATGAATATGGTGTGTAGAGTTAAAGGGTATGGAATTTAAGAAAATGTCACTAGAATACAATTTGTAGTTCTCAAGAATCTTTGCTTTGTTTTGTCATGTTTCTGATGGAAGCAGATTTAAGTAAAAGCTTTACATAAAGAAAATTACTTGTGGTTTGGTATTTTAATTATACACTACTACATTTGTGATAACTTATACAGACCTTATAGAATTACCTAAAGATGGCTTTGCTTAATTAAGGTACAGTAAATTCTTTAAGTTTCCATTGCCAAGCAACGTTTCATTATCTTAACTGTCACCAGCAGCTAAGTCCTATTTCTTGAAATAATACGCAACTATTTAAGATTTTTACAAACAAATTTACAAAAACACACACACGCAGACTGACTTATGTATGTTACATAGCAAAATATGATATGAAACCAACTGTCAGCAGGTTTTCAGCAGCTTTCATGCAACGCAACCGAAACACATGAAAATTGCATTTTCTTGGCAGTCCTTAGCCAAGGCAACAATAAATTTCTTTAACACAAAACTCATATTTCATAATTTTTCAGCAGAAGATTGTCTTTTATTTCTGCCATGTTTTTGGCATTTGGTGAAAGTGCAGCCAAAAACAGAAACAAAAACCACAAGAAACCGAAAAGAGCAAAATGAAAAACCCCAAAGCCACGCCAAGCCAAGCCAAGAGCTAACCAAAGCCAGAGAAAGCCGAGCAAATGGCAAAGAGAGTCAACACACACACACACACACACACAGAGAGAGCAGCGAGAGAGAGAGTGTGAGAGAGGCGGCTATCACCACAATAAAAAGTTATAATGAAAATGTCACACGCATTAATGACACTCAAGGTGTCAGTGTGTATCTGTGTGTGTATGCAACAATGCTGCAACCAGAAGCACACACACACATGTCTGACAATATTCCTGCCAAAAAGAGCTTTTTGTAATAGCTTCGCTTGTTGCAGCCTTTGCTTCACCCCGTCTGCGTCTCGCTCATCTATGACACCTACATGTCTGTAAATGTTTGCATGTGTGTGTGCTGCGTATTAAACCTAAAAGATAAAAGGATTTCATAAATGCAACATGCTGATGTTGCTGCTGACACCAATGTTACCCCCTGCCAGGCCCCTCTTGTAGCCTTTCGTCGGCATAAATAAATAAAAGCATCAGCTCACAAAATGTCCAACAAAATGACTGCCTCACTAACTGACTCCACCATGGCTAAGAGGTGTCAGATTTTGTCTATTTGTACATAGAAGTAAGTCTGGGTATAAATTGTGTGAAGCATATAAATAAATAAGAGCGACAAATGTAACTTAAAGCCAAAAAGTGCATCGATTATCTAAAATATAAAGAAAATCAAAATTCTTAATAACATACAATTTTGTGTTCAAAGCCTTAAATTCAAATTGATAAAATTGGTATATTTAATATTAATGTTTTTTTTTGCAAAATAAGTAACTGCACGACTCGATTGTTATCGAACAAGTATTACAATCGATTACATCATTTATTGCCATGTACTCTAATCAGAATAACGATTGTCTCAAGTCCCGAACAGACCAGTAAAAAGCAGATGAACCATAAAAATGTATATATAAATATATCTTTTTAATTTACCCAACTTGGCCACAGGTCTTAAATTTTTTATTTTCAATCCTATAAAGCTCTGATAATTCAAAATATTGACTAGTAACGTTTTGGACAATGAGCTCATTTGGATATAAAGCATATATGGTCTGCCAAAAAAATTGTAAAATCTTTTCCTTTGTATTTTAAAATATTTGTTTTCAAATTTCAATAGCCCATGAATCAATCATTTTCGCAATTTGCATATTTGAATAATCATAAATTTCTCTTAGTAAAAATTAAGATTGCAACATTCTGCATCCATTTATAACTTATTTATAAATAAAAACACAATAATTATTTTTTTTTTTTTAACCAAAAGCTCCTTATATTGTAAGTTAATCTAGTAAGTAAATAAATAAATAATAATTAGTATCTTAAAAGAAAAAAAGGAATAATTGCAATGATTAAAAATGCATCTCATGTAAGTTGTCTTTTTACCAGTTTTGTATTATAAGAAAAGACTTATTAAGTTACTTAATAAAATTAGTTTAATTCTCAATAAAAAAAATGTAACAAATATATTTTATTAACTTTGGAAGCATTATCAACACCGCTTCAACTGGACTTGCCAGTACGCCCAGTGCGATCTAACGAAATTGTAGATCAAATAAAAGCACTCAACCCCAAAAAAGCTCCAGGTCTTGATAAAATTGACGCCAGAGTAGCTAAGGCTCTTCCAATGGCGGGCATTCTGGCTCAGTCAAGATATTCAACGCAATTATGCGTCTGGCATATTTCCCAAAGGAGTGGAAATGTGGTCAAATTGTTATGATTCTAAAGCCCTGCCAGCCTCCCATCTCCATTGCATCTTATCGCCCGATTAGTTTGCTACCAGTATTTGCGAAAATTTTTGAAAGAATCTTTTTGAGCAGAGTTTTATCATTTTCCAGCGTGACGTCCCAAGTTCCAGCGCATCAATTCGGTTTTCGTCCGAAACATGGCACGCCTGAGCAAACTCACAGAGTAATGCAACACATCTTAGACTCCTTCGAGAATCGTCGCTAAAAACATGGCAGCATTTTTGGATGTCAAACAGGCTTTTAACAGAGTGTGGCACGAAGGGTTACTACAAAAACTTAAATTTGCCCTTCCTGCTCCTCATTTTGAAATCATAAAATCATTTCTTGACAATCGATCTTTCAAAGTTAAGGTGAAAGGTGAACTCTCGGAACGACGGACCATTAAAGCTGGAGTGCCGCAAGGTAGCGTTCTATCTCCATTTTTATTCACCATTTTTACTATGGACATGCCGAGCTCGACGGGCAGTTCTGAGCTTATAACGGCAACGTATGCTGACGACACTGCCATTCTTTCGCCTTCCTCCAGCGTTCAAATGGCTGCTGATACCTTACAGAACCAAGCTGGAACATCCAGCTTAATAGTGACAAATCTTCCAGCGTTTTATTCTCGTTAAGAAAAGACCCAAGTCCTGCGCTTACTTAAAATGGAGAGATAATTCCAATGAAAACATCACACCCGTATCTCGGAATTCACCTCGACAAAAAATTGTGTTGGAGGGACCACATTAAAATAATAACGGCAAGATGTAGAACCAAACTTGGCAAAATGAAGTGGCTACTTGGTAGAAATAGCAAGCTATTTTTGGATAATAAAGGAATTCTATATAAGAGTTTAATTATGCCTACTTGGTCTTATGGCATTCAAATCTGGGGAACAGCTGCAAAGTCAAGTATTAAAAGAATCCAAATTTTGCAAAACAAAACTTTGCGCAAAATTGTAGATGCCCCGTGGTATATCCGAAATCGATACCTTCACAAGGATCTAGGCATTCCCTATGTGTGTGATGTATTGAATAAACTTAGCGACCGTTACGCTGATCGAATAAGGAACCATCCGAACTCGCTTGCATGTGCCCTGGCCGGTCATAGACCGAGAAGACGCCTAAAACGCCTTCATCCAAACGACCTCAGAAGGCGTGACTCTATGACATGGTCTACTTGATTTTTTAAATATTGTACATATATAGAGTAATCTAAATAATACCACACAAAAGGTTTCTTTTAGTTGTATAGTGATTTACTTTTCATAAATATTGGATTATAACCCATAAAATCATGGGTTGATTCCCATTAATAAATATTAAAAAAAAATATATATATTTTTTAATTATTTTGCAAAATATTTATATATTGAATATCAATTCGTAAATGATATATTTTAAAATAATAATAAAATTTTTAAAACTATGTTACGTTCATTTAATATTTTTGAAAAATAATTCCTAATTAAAAATTAATAAACGTAATATTTTTAACAGTTACATAAGTTGACACATTTAAATTTACCTATTTTTTATGTTAGGGCACAAAACCCTGAAAATCGTTATATTTTTGTGAGTCTCATCTCTGTAGCAAAGTAATCGTATTATATTTCTTAAATTCTTAAATTATAATCTATTATATAGATTAAATCCTCGCATAAATTTTAGTTTGCTATTAACTAATATTATTATTTGGTCCGCTCTCTATGATCGACTGACTGCTTGACTTCTAGACTTTCTCATTTTACTAGCTAACTCGTATAGACTGTTCTCATAATGATCCTTGAACTTGCTCTCGACGCTCTTAACTGTAACTGCCGTGGTCTTATTCCCCTTTCCAATCATATCAAACAAAACTTAAAAGTCCATTAAAAAATTTATGTATAGGGTAGCATTTGGAAATTGCTAAAATTAAAACCTAATGCAATATATTTATATTGTAATGTAAAATATACATATTAAAAAAAGAAGTTTAAATTTTTGTGCCATCGTTAATTACAGTAAAAACGAAGCTTATGACCAACTGAAAAAGTTTTAAGCGACTGTTAAGCAAACAAAGACAATGTCATACCAAGACTTTGGAGCAAAGTCTTTAGGAATGAGAATTAAAATTTGGGGAGCAAGCGTAAGGCGAGCACTTCATAAAGTCACATCAATTTATTTCATTTCCTTAGTTAATTTCAAAGTGTCAACATAATAAATGAACTGCACGTAGCAACAACTACAACAACTACAGTATCTAGATACAATAACAGCGGCAACAACAACAAAAACCGACAAGAGGAAAGAATGTGAAATACTTGGCAAAAAGTTGTCGCATTTCAAATGGTTGCACGCAACAAACGAGCGACCAAAGCGCGCAGGACTTTTTGAAATACGCATAAAAATGCAAGACAAATGACGGACATTGCGACTCCTGGACGGACAGTTGGCAAAGAAGGAGCTGGAATAAGCTGTGGGTGCAGTGGGGTGAAGCGTGTAAAAATGCACAAAAAATGATTAAGAAGGACATGCGAACACCTAAAACGTTGCAATAGTGAGGAAAATGCCACAAATGCAGCGACCGTGCAAATTTTCTTCATTTCCATTTTGACAAAACGCACACACACAGATACAAACTCACACTTATATGTACAACCACATACAAACACACAGCAAGACAGACTCAACTGGCTGACTTGACTGACTGGACTGACATTGACAAATAATGAATGGGCCAGTAGCAGGAACAGGAGCAGCTAACGCATGCAACTGAGTGGAGCATAATGACGCCACAAACCAACCAAGTAGCTGAGCAAGTCACAGGAGGCACCAAACAGGAGCGGGAGATTGAGCTGCAGCTGAAGTACAGGAGCAGGAGTAGTCATGGTAACCAAGACTGACGCTTGAATGTGTCAAAATTGGAGCCACATTGTCCGAAACACAAAACGTACGGCTGTGTAATGGCGGCAACGTATGCGACAATCCTTACGGTAACCGCAAGGACAATGAGCATATTTTTTTTTTGTTGGCATTCGGGCGCTGCTGCTGATGACGTCGGCGTTTGAAGAAATGCGAGGGCTGAGAAGCAAACAAAATGGCAGACAAGATATTAAGACAATTGAACCGTTGAGGCGTGCAAGGACTTGATATAGGTTGGCGTGGGTCATACGTGGATGGGTCTTCAGAGAATGTTCCGTTAGGGTATATAGAGTATTATAAATTTGTTGATCATAAATGATTTATATGCTCTCTTTTGTTTCTAGATTTGAGGAAACATGACATTTTGCCATCATTCATTTTCTTAACAAATGATTCTGTTAATTAAATCTTCTAGTCCCCATCTAAATTTTAGTCTTATTCCCTTCTGATTTTATCATTGGTAATTATTTTGTAGTAAGCAAACCACAATTGATATTGTAAATTTTTAAAAAAATAATCTTTATTTTTTTGAGGAATCAATTTTGGTGCAGGGTATCCCATAAACGGCATCGCTCCGACTGATTCGTTTTTGTTTTCCTTCTTGCTTGTGGTTCTTGTTATTGTTGGGGTTGTCACTTTGTTGACATTATACATAGGTGTGCCAGCCAAGGCGCCAATGGTGCATAAAACGGCGGACCCAAAGGGGTGAAGCTATTCCATGGCAAGCCAGCAACAAGACGGACCCGGTGCTATCCGGATTCAAAGACAATGAGAACAAAATTTGCGCTGGCGGAGTGTTGGCTTAAGTTATTAAAAAAAATTACAACAACAAACGAGGACATACAAACGGTACATTGTTAGGAAAAGATAAATAAAACAAGTCAAAATTTGAAGAGAACAAATTTTCTTACAAAATATTCAATATAAGGTAAGCTTTAATAAATGAAATATTTTTTTTCTTATATTTTGCATTTTTAATGGTTCCAACTTTTTTATAAGCTTTGAATTCGATTTTATTTCACAATAGGTCTAAAATTATATCTATTTTAAATGGAAATAATTTTTAAAATATTCAATGATATTTGCAATATTACTTATTTTGTGATCGCTAATAGCTCTAAAGCTGGGCAGCTAGTTTAATTCTAGAGATAATCTTTAATGATCTAGGATGGTGATATTCTGGTGACATTGTGCATCAACTTTCTATAAGCGCATAATCGGAATGCACTTCTTCTGGCACTCAAGTATTTGTTGGGAAGATACTTTCATAATATTATAGAACATCTTACACACGTGCTCTCCGAGAATGCAGCATTCCAGCTATTACCAGAGAATTTCAGACCGAGATTTATGCAATCTCGCACCCCGGATGAAACTCCAAACAATGTTTTAATTCTTGGCGATAGCCAGGCTACAATCAAAGCTCTGACATCGCATTCCAAAAAAAATATCCACTACCACTCAATCAGCCTCTCTTGACTACCGGCGCACTCCGGTGTACCTGGTAACATGAAGGTGGATGAGTATACTAGGAACTGTCCTGCCTTTCCAAGTAGCTGGATACACGGCTAAGGAGAGCTCTGCCGGAAAGAGAATTGGGTTTTGTGTTTGGTTTTCGCAAATCCGTGAATCTTCGGCCACGTTACAATCCAAAGCGAACATATTAACTACTGTGCTTTCTCAAAAACAGAACTATGCCAAATGGCTGAGAGATTTCACGCCGCTTCGAGCCCAGTGTCTGGATAAACTAATTTTTGAAGACCTGAACAGATAGGCCAATGCGCCTATAGAAGATATGGCTACCTTGGTGTAAACTCAAATGGTTCTGCGAAAAGAGAGTCTTTGGTAGCTAAAAATGCATAATATTTTTTAATCCTGTATTCCTCCCGCCACTCTCATATGTCTTTCTTCCTTTTTCCCAATGGACCCATGGTCTATGGATGATCTCAAGTAGTGGCTGACCGGCCCATTCCGAACCTAAAATTTTAGAATTTTTCAGATTTTTATTCAAATAGGGCACCAATTCGAGTATCATTTGTATCTCTCCTCTTTTCATAAAAGGTGTTTACTGGAAGCGTAGCTAATGCCTCAGAAGGATTTAGGTTTTGCGTATTGAGCTAGGTAATCAGATACTCTTTCCCGCGAATGCTGTTATATACTGAGATCCATCTAAGATATGATTGAGTTTGGCTTTAGTTCCTGAAACCAATTTCTAGTTAATTTTGAGGGTAGTCCGCTGTTTAAACTTTTTTTTAAAACGAATCAAAGGAGTTTTTTTGAGTGATTTTCACTCCAATGAGTTATGGATCGTTGATCAAAATATTTCGGGAGATTATATAAAGTATAGAAAGTCTCTATTAATTAAAGACAACGCCGTTCGGATTCGGCTATAAACTGTAGGTTCCTGTTCCGAGCGAACAGCTACTAATAGAGATCCCCATGCCCCTCCAAGGGGTCAGTTAGCCAGAGAATTATTATTAATATAATTAATTAAATAAATTTGGATTACAATTGATTATTTAAAATGCTCATTTAAGTGCTTTATTATAATTTACGTCTTCTGTAAATAAATGGATACAAAATTATTTCCTATTACCTTATTTTAGAACATATGAACTGCAAACTGCTATAAAAAGTAAGAGTAAACTAAAAATAAGCTAAGACTATTTCATTTTTAGAATTATATTTATAAAAGAAAAGTTTTTTTTAGTTTTTATTGTTACTTTTGCAATTGCGGTTAGTATTGACGTCAAGGTAAGCCAAAATTGAACTAAGGGAAACAGGATCTTATGACGCAGTCAACGAGCTATAAATACATATGAATTAATAAATAGTCCTAGGAGTGACTATGTGCATATACTAGTAAGTTATGATTGGTGCTTTGTAATAATACCCAAATCAAATGGTTTTATAAATAAATTATTGCAGAAATAATAATTTTTTTATTCAAAAATAAAAAATTAATTTTAAAAACTTGACAAGAAAAAACTGAATGTGTTGAATGTGCAATTAGTATCCAAATACAAAGTACAATCATATTAAATCATAATTAATTTGTAAATCAAATAAAATTAATGTTGAGTACAACATACAACCAAAACGCATTAACATTAATGCCCAATACATTAAAACTTGGTTAGTTGTCAGACTCCCCTAACCCAAAACTTTCCCGGCAACCCCATGTTTTTACTCACCCTCAAGTAGTTTATTTTTTTTTTTATATGCGTTGATTTTGAGACCGCGCTTAATCTAAAATTCAACAGCTAATTAGTGTTGGCTACTAAATGCGGCTTTTATTGGCACACACGGCTAATCCTCATTAAATAGTTAAATTCAAATTAATTAAATTGCCACAAATCAATTATACATAAGCACTGTAATTAGACGACCTCAGCGTACTGGGGCCAATCATCAAACACAACGATAGATCATAAGCACGGGATGCATCCAATTGACTCGTTTTCTATCTGAAAGTCATAGATTCTGCGTTTGGTCAACATAATTAAGTCCAGCCGTAATGTTTCGAAGAGTATAAACATATTAATCCCATGACAACTTGCGAACAAGACACGCAACTTTATTTTAATATACTTACAATACGTATACTTAATACGCGAGGGTCAAGCGAAAAATAATGAAGTTCAGTCATAATAATCTCTTGTTTTATTGAATTTGAACTCAAGTTTATTGGTCTCTGTTTCTTTGAAAATTTGGCATAAAATATGAAACGAAAATTTTGAAGTTATCGTTACTTTCGAATTAGTGTTTGTCGATAATACAATTTTTTTTTATTAAAAGTGAAAAGTATACAATAAGAATGATTATTATAAAAAGTTGCAAATAGATAACATTTGGTTAGAGGAAAAATAACGTTTGTATGCAAATGGAAGGTCTAAGTCGATTTTTTAAAATTTCGATAAAAACTTACTACAAAAAAGTGGGCGACTCGAAATTCATTTTAATCTCATAGTTTCTTCGCAAAATAGCTTAGAATGACCCAAAAAATCAAAATCGTGAGAACCTATATACTGAAAAAACTTGATCAACCCAAGCCATGACAAAAATACATAACTTGCTTGTTTCTAAGAGTCTTTTTATATTGTTGGGGGACTTAATAATAAATGAGTAAATTAACACAAAAATAATTATTTCTATAAATTATTTATTTTTCCTCTCTTTTCTAAACGAGAGCCGTCTCGGAATTAATCGATGTAACACAATAGTGTTATTAAATATTCTAAAATAATATAAAGCATATAAATAATTCAAAGTTGGGTATTCGAATATTTTGTAATTTATATTTTCCGCTACTACTAGAGACCATACCTAAAAAATTGTCAACATACAGTGCTCCACCAATATTAAATCCGATCGGCATTCTACTAATTAACTTATGCTTCTTCGTTTACAGAGGTAAAATATTGGTTGTCAGTAATTGAAAGATATCGATTGAGATGAGACGAAAGAAGAGGAGAGCGCTCTGGTAATTACAGGGTGCGCCAGAGAAACTTACTTATTTGAAAGGTCAATAAAAACAAAAGTACTTCAATTATTGTTTTAATTTTTTTTATTATTTAAGAATACAATTTCCCAATTTTTTTTTCATGCAGTCTTGAAAATGACATCGGATAAATGTCGACCCCCATTGCGCATACACTGATGAAGTCAATTTTTGAAATTCGTATCCACTCTTTGCAGCATATCAATCGGTATGTTGGCAATGGCGTCGCGAATGTTGTTCTTGAGGTGTGCTAAGGTCCGTGGTCGATTGACATAAACCAGAGATTTCAAATAACCCCATAAAAAGAAATCGCATGGCGTCAAATCTGGAGAGCGTGCCGGCCATTGGAGATCGCCTCTGAGAGAGATGAGGCGGTCGTGGAAATGTTGTCGCAACAAATTCATTGAGTCTCGTGCTGTGTGTGCTGTGGCTCCATCTTGCTGAAACCACACGTTCCTAACGTTCCTTCGAGTCTTGGAAGAAAAAATTCCTCGATCATGTTCCTGTAACGAGCTCCATTCACGGTAACTGCGCGTTCGTTTTCTTCAAAAAAATAAGGACCAATTATTTCCATTACCGACATCGCACACCAGACAGTAACTCGCTCACAGTTAAGTGGCTTCTGTGGAAGCTCACGTGGATTTACACCACACCAATAACGCATGTTTTGCTTGTTGACGCAGCCGGAAATGTGGAAGTGAGCCTCGTCACTGAAAAAAACGACCGCGTGTTCAGGCAGTTTGTCAACCAGCATTTCACAGGCATTTTGACGGGCAACAAAATCGCGTTCAGGTAATTCTTGCACAACAGCCAATTTATAGGGATGAAAGTGAAGGTCTTCATGGAGAATTCGTCGAACAGTGGTTTCAGAAATTCCCATAGTAGCTGCGTTTTGCGAGCCAAACGCCGGGGAGAACGCACAACTGACTGCCTCACTCTTTCGACATTTTCCGGAGTTCTGATGGTCCGTTGAAGTCCATTTCTGGGTTTAGCGACACTTCCACACTCCCGAAATTAGTTAACCCACGACAGAATCGAATTACGGCCAGGAACGAGTCTGTGAGGAGGAATTTCAAAGCGAGCGCGGAAGGCACGTTGCGTAGCAACAAGTGAGCGACCGTTAGAAAAGAAGCTCTCGACTGCGAAGGCCCGCTGCTCTCTAGACCAGAGCATGATGGCAACTGACTGAAGGGAGGGTGGAGGGAGAGACAACCTTGGGAACTTCCCCCTCCAGATGTGCCCTCTCTCACTCCTCTACCCACCCAACACACCGCGCGCGAATTTTTTCAAATAAGTAAGTTTCTCTGGCGCACCCTGTATTTTGTATGATCGTATATTATGGTAGAAAGTTTCTATTTATTAAAGACACCACCGTTTGGATTCAGCTTTAAACTGTTGGTTCCTCTTCTGCTCGAACAGTTATTAATAGAGATCCCCATGCACGTAGCAGTGGTCAGCCAGGGAATTGTATATATTATATATCATGGAGCATTTTCAATTAGTGATATACTAAATCCAATACTATTTTGTTGATATTTTTCATATTGTTAAAATCTTAGAGAGTTTTCTATAGTGTTACAATGTTATAGAATCCAACCTGAATAAAGCTTTAAAAAAACGCTACTTCCGCCTTTTAAATTATTTTTCGAACATTTTAAAAAACTTTAAAATACCGCCAAAAACTGGAACGTCAGTGTATTATTTATATAGTATTTAGTCCTTTATTTAATATTTATTCCATTGCAGTACTTTTAAGGTCTTTAAGGCTTTTATAAAAACACAAAATAAATTCGATATTGTACTAAACAACTCTCGTTTGGATTAAGCAATACAGTGCTGTGCAATTCCCTTAAGAGATTCGTTTATCAAAATTTTCATGGCAAACTATTCAGTTGTTAAATGTTTTTACCAACACTTGTTCGTACAGCTCTTTGGCATTGGGAAAACATTGAGCATTGGGAGTAGCCTGACAATGGCAGTTGCTGTCAGAGGAAGAAGCAGCAGCAGCGACAACAGTTGACAACAACTTAATCACTTAATATTATGCAAATTTAATTATTATCACTTCATCATCTGCAACTAAATCAACAACAGGCATGGCGCAATGCTCGGTTGTTGTCTCCATCACTAGACGAATCTGTACCCCACTCAGGTCCCAGGGGTCAATCTATTGGATGGACTTACTATTGAACGGACTGTCATGCTTGTGCAAATGGAAAATCTATCATCTGGGAATGAGTGGAAGATACTCAGAAATAGAGCAACGTAGAGATAAGCAGATTTGCCTACACTATCGTCCTTGCACTTCTTATAATCAATGTAGTTGTTTTGTCGTCGTAGTCAGCGTTAGAATTTTATTTCTGCAGTTCCTTGTTGTTGGTATATGGTACGAGCAGCCATGTCTCTCAGGCATAAAAGATTTTAATTAAATGCTATATCGAAAGACCAAAAATTTTTGGTAATTGAAGTTATTTGAATGGTAGGTAAATGTCATTTAGGTGTTCCTAGTTTTAAGCTACAGGAGCAAGGTTATATACGCTCGTGATAAGAATTAAAGATCGATTGATTTTGTTAAATGGAAATTCAAGAGTATCAATTGAAATACATCGAAATTTATTATATTTTCTCTTAGCTGTTACTGATGAAAATGAAAAAGAAGATTAAAATTGGTTTGGAATGCGTAGCTAAAATTTTTAAAATTAAAAGTGCACATTACACGGTAGATAGTATATACTAAAGAATATAGAACTACTAGTTCTATATTCTTTGGTTATACATACGTTCAAAGCCAAAATGGAATCTCTATTTTCTTCCACTAGAAAAGAGCTGAACATTTTTTCTTAAAGGCCGTTGTTTCTACTCTATCAATTTTTATACTTGTTGATATAAGCTTGAATGACAATCCTACAAGCCATCATTGTGAAGCATTGTGAATGGCAAAATGCATTAGTTTGCATTAACATTTAAATTGGGATGAACTTCATAAACAGCGTCGAGAACTGACATGCGGCCGCTAATAATTTCTTTGAACCCACGACTTACAGTATCGAAATGGAGCCTTATCACCAACGATGAAATAAATTTTATCGTTGCACTTTGTCGAGAGAGTCCATGTCAGAGGTCCTAGAGAATCGAGGATCGAAAGTGTTCAGGGTTTGATTTAATTTTTTGCCTGTGACAAAAGTTTGAAGCCAGAGTGTTATCAAGGCGCAAAGTGCATGACCTCACATCAAGGCTATATATAAATGTCCTCTCACACGGTACTACCATTTTTTGGGGGTATGTGCGAGCACTTGGCGAGTAGTATAAAGATCATGAAATACGACTAGTTTGTGGGACCCCGTGGCTATTAAAAAAGCGAATTCAGAGTCGCAAACACCAAAGGTGCAAAAATTTGCAGTCAAGGAAGAAAAAAAAATGGAGGAAAAGCAAGGCAAGGATATAGTGTGCAAGTGCCAAATGTATTGTAGTAATAACAATAAAAGCAACTGCCTCACAGTACTATATACATCTGTATATAAAGATATATATGTACCATATAGAACTGGTGGTAGGTAGTATCGGCTGGAACTGCTAAGCCGAGCCGAGGTACAACATCCAAGTAGAAGGCCAACAACAAGTTGCACGTGCTTTCAACTTAATAACGTGGCTTTTATTTTTACGGCTGACAACAACAACAAGAGCAACAATACATAGAGCCAAAAAACAACAACAGTTGTGTTGTATATTAAAACCAAGAAGGCGCTCACTGACACTATCAAAGCATCAGCATCGACAAACTACCAACATGAGCAACAACAATAATAACTCACTTGGCAGCAAACGCACAGTGGGCAGAATTGCAAATTCTTTGCAATGAATTTCAAATGTTGCGTTTTCTGTTCTTTTTTTTTCAACGTAGAAAGTAAATATTTGATATAAATTGTACATATAATATAAACAAGTAAATATTGAAAATGAATTTCAAATTTTGATTTAAAGTTTTAACATTGGTTAAACATAAAATTTACTTCTTGAGTCACAAAGAAGAAAATAAGAGCTTTCGGATCTCAAATAGATTGTGGGAAATATTTTTATATTTCAATTCATTTTCAAAGTGAAGAGGGCTTTCACTTTTGCGAATAAGTCCTGAAGTTCCCAACCGGCTTAAGTAAAACCGATTCCAAGCGATGATTTATCAAAAAAGGTAATCAGTATTCAGTTTCAATATTGAAATTTTGAAGTGCACCAGACTGGGTTAAAGGGGAAATAAAAATATAGAGTATCATCACCTTCGTGCTTAATGATCATACCTCTTTGAGCAAATCGATTGCTTTTATCTTTGTGATTATGTTGCTATAAGGAATATGGAAGCTTTGACGTTCTCTCTTACGAGTGCTATTTGACTAATCTAGTGTGTCCCTGTAGTCAAATTTCAGGGGATAAAACATATTTAAAGTTCTCCAAACTAGTAATAAAATTATTATTATTATAACACATTTTTTTTACAATTGTAGTTAATAGAGGTTTATCTTAAAATTTTGCTAAAATAATAAAACATAAAATTCTGACTTTGCTGCTTTTATAATTAATCATTGTAATTATTTTTTTTTAAGTTATAAGTCAAATATTTGATCCATTCATTAATGCTGCTTTGAAACCGATCAAAAATCGTATACATTTTTTTAAAAATAAATCTTTACAAAAGTCAAAAAGCACTTGTGATAAATCTGTTCGAATTACTTGAACTTTTAATGTGTTCCAAAAACTGACATTAAACACTATCCAGCTAAGCTTCAAAATATCTCGAGATAATCATACTTCGCCCACTGTGCAACGCTGAAACACTGTTTTCGCACCTTTTTTTGCATTTTACAACACGGCGTTGTAAAAAAAAGGAAGATAGAATAACGCAGCCCTCTAGCTTTCTGCAAGGGAATAAAAAGAAGAGAAAGAAAAGAAGAAAAGCAAAAGCACACACAAAATGGCGTAACGTTGCGGATTTTACGCACGGCAAACAAACTACGCGCGCGTACAGTACAACAAGAAAATGCACTCAGGCTTAGTGTCGGTCTCTGGCATTGGGGGGTTCCCTTTTGGGGGAATGCGGGTGCGGGTGACGGCGAAGTATTACGGAGCCAACGTAACCATCAAACCGAGCGAGCATCGCCGTCGTCAGTGTCCTCCTCATTGGTGTTTGCACCTTTTTATGACCTGGTCGCTTGGTGCTCTTTCCGCTTACAGCTCCGGCTCTATGTGGGTGCTCAAAACTTTTTGAGGTCTGCTTTGGTAAGTGCTGTGCGGACCGCAGCTTAGTTGCGTTGAGGTTGACTGCACCGCAATGCGTGAAGAGTGCGCGGAGCTGGAGAGAAGTGCTGCGGTGCATGGGTAAGCAGCTTGGCGAGCAGCAGCTCATAACACAAGCCCAGATGTCTGTGCGATAAATAAATGGAAACAGGCAAATGTGGACAGGCAAATGCATTGATGTGCCGCCACCATTTTAACTGAAGTGTAGCCGAGTTGGACAAATCCCTACCTTGAATATTCATTTCTACATGAGTTCTTAAGAACAGCCGGGAAATCATCTTATATGAAGTGATGTCAAGCTGCCACAGGAAAATCAACAAAAGTTCGGACATCCCCTAAAGTTGTGTACGATCAGGTTAACTAGTAAAGTCAATAGAGACATATCCGTCAGTTTGAAACCTAGATCTCACATGTTATCGCAATCAAAATTTCAAATTAAGTCCCTTATAATATGGGAAACTGGTTTAATTTATTTTTTAGAGAGAGAATTTCAAAGTCGACCGCGATCTTTTTAATGTTCGTTATTTTCGTATGATTTATTATTATATTTTAAAATATTTACATGACACTTTTTTCCTATGTCGAATTCTAAAAAATTCATCCGTTCGATTCCTCAATTTGTGGCACCTGACTTGGACCTACTTTTTTTTTTTTGACATGTAACATGAATGCTTCTCAAGTGATCTGAAGAAAGCCTTCTAAATTCATTTCGAGACCTAATGGGCTAGGAATTTCGTAGCCAATATTGGTATTCAAAAATCGAATTCATTCTTGAAAGCAAGTAAGTGGGAGAGAGAATTCTCTCTCAATAAAGTTAACACTGTAGAAGACAGTATAGCTAAATAGCCTTAATTTGTTCTGCTGGTCTTATACAGTTGGGATAATAAACGAAAAAGTTCCTAAAAGAAGGTGTTCATTGGGAGTTATGGTGGGAAGTTGATACATGGAAGAACTTGCCAATCAATCAATTTTGTAGGCTAGTCGAGAAGAAAAAGTAAAAAACTCAATATAGAGCACAATAAGTGAGACTGTTTCGACTTCGAAATATACTCGATGGAGCAAAAATGGTAAAATTGTTTTATTTTCGAATATTTCTACCGCATTTCCTAACCGTTTCTGATAAGAATATTTCCCATTATAAAAAAAAGGACTGTGGAAAGTTTTAATGCATTAGTTGTTAGCCTGTGAAAGTTATTGAATATTTTGTTTGCGCTCGGAAGGACTACTAGAGCAATGGTAGTATATCGACTCGGCTTATACATACATACTTTATAAAGCCCGCGGACTCCCTAGCCTAGTGGCTCTGCACTAGACTATTATCCCAAATATTCGGTTTTCGAATACCAAGCAAAGCATGATCCTACAATTTCCACTATTCCTATTCCCATTATTTTTCCTGTCTATTCTATATCCTTATCACTGAATCCTATTATTGATATCGCAACGATTCTTACCAAAGTAAGATGCCCTAACTTCCCCAGCTAATAAAATACAGAGATGCTAACTTCTGCCTGTTACCAATGTTACACCTTTATATTGTCGGTACAGGATAAAAAATACTTTACCCATTAGTTTCCGGAAAACAAAAAAACTTAAGCTGATTATCGGCTTAAAATCTGGTGAAATGTATTTAATTTTTTATAGAGCAAAAACATTCAGGTGTTGGAATATATTGTCAAAAAAAATTTATAGAAATAATAGCGCCTGGAAATAAATGGAATTATGCAATGGTTTGCCATGCTGCCGGCAGTGTTGCCTCTGGCTGACGTCTATCCTGTTAAATGTCCATTTGGAGTTTTGTTACGAAAGTTGTTGTTGGCGTAACTTTAAGCAATTTAATTTGAAAAACCTTCATACATATGTTTGAATATATATATGTATATACTCTAGTACTTATATAATATTATTTTTTTTTCCGCGCGTCCAATATCATTAAAAAACTGTCATTAGCAGTTGGGTTCATGGAAACTGAATTTCCATTTCGCTGCTGTAGAGTGAGGTGTAAAAATAAAAAATGTATATAAAAGCAATAGCCAATGTCATACCTAACTTTTGTCAAGGTTCGGGTCTTTTGCGGAACTGGTGGGGTTTGTTGTTCAGTGCAAGTTGTTGTTTTTGGCGTGTACATAATCGAATTTTAAACGTGTGGACACTTCATTTAAGTGATGTAAACGCACACCTGTCGTAGTTTATCAAAGCGGCATTCTGTAGAGATGTAACATACTTTTTTTTTAAGCTGGCTTAAAGCCGATACACTGAGAAAAAGTCTCGAGAGGACTATGTTGTGGTAGTGAACCTCAGAAGTAATCATCATTGTAAAAATTAAATTTAAATAAATACAAGTAAAATCTTAAAGAAATAGAAAAGAATCCAGCTTTTGTAAGCATGAGGTATGTGGAAAATATCGATGTATCGATATATCGAAGCTTAAATAAGCACTAGGCCTGTCTAAGGTTCCGGCACTCGAAGTGTAACCAAAAATGACAGTTTAGAGTATTGTTTACAAGCGCATCGAAAGCATTTTGCCGTGAGCAAACGCGAAAAAAAATCAGTCACGGATTTCAAACGTAATAGTTGCATTATATTGCATTGTTCGTGAGCTCGAACACCTTAAAGCAAATAAGGTTTTCGTCTATCGCACCATAACTCGTTACAATGACACTGGTAGCATCCAAAACGCCATGGAGGTGGTCATCAAAAGACTGCAACGTCACGTGAGATGGTTCAAAAAGTGAAGAAGTGACTTGAGCGAAATCCCTGACGAAGTGCCAATTGAATGGCGAAAGCGCTGAAAATATCTGACCGTAGCTTCAGTCGCATACTGAAGACTGTTAAGCTGATCCCATAGTTCCAGAATGCCTCAACTGAAGAGCAAGGACTCAGACGAAAGCGCTTGCAAGCTCAATAGGAATTCTACGAGAGAATCGTTGCAATATTATTCTGGGAAGAGTACTCTCGAGTTTGCTCATGGAAGATTATGGCATACGGAAATATTTCGGCCTGGGCAGACACATTCGGAAGCAACAGGACTTTCAATAACTGACCGCTCAAAGCTCGAGCCAAGAATGGCTGAAAAACAACGTTCCGAGCTTCATAACGTCCACACAATGGCACTCGAATTCACCAGACGCGAATCCGATGGATTATTCTCTTGAGGCATTTTGGAGAGCAAGGTCCGAACTAAAAGATACAACAGACTCAGGCGCTGAAAAAAGCTATTGTCCACGAGTGGGCCAAAATACCTGCAAGTCACATTCGGGCAGCTTGCGATACATTTTTGGACCGTCTCAAAGCCATATTGTATGCAAAAGGTGGCCATATTGAGCGAAAGTAAATTGTTGCTAAATTTCGTATCATGTTTACACATTTTGTACCTTGAATCGAGTAAACGTAATTGTCAAAATGAATTTATGGCCACACTTCGAGTGCCGGACCCTGTATTTATCACGAAGCTAAACAAGCTCAAAGACGCTATTTGCCACAAAAAGTCTCTGCTAATTAAAGACACAGCCGTTCGGATTCGGCTATAAAGAGAGATCGGCGATCCCCACGTCCCCTCCAAGGAGTCAGTCAGGGAATTATTGTTATTATTATTGTGAGTAAGCAAAAACTTTTTTCTCGTTCTTACAAAGTGCATTTGTTTTAATTAATTGTTCAAAAATTTCTGACAAAAAATTGTTTGTATACCACTCAGAATTGTTTTACGTTGCTACAGCCGATGTTTTATGAATGATTTGTAGCTGTTCGGAGTTACGATATAAACGTTTCATAAGGAAAATCGGCTGTGTTTTTTAATAATTTAAACGAGCGTATTATTGTCTAAATATGCATTTAACAAAGTGGAATTTGGAGAAACCTTTGCGTTGAAATTAGAAATATTTGATGGGACATAAAGTGGCTAAAAGTGACTGAGTATCTATACGCATTGCAAATTCTGCGAAAGGTAAACAAATACATACTTCAGCATTTGGCCTTCTAAATCAAGGTTATCCTACAGAAAGAGGTAAGTGCTTGGTTTAATATTCGAGCCTATGGTAATTATTGTTGCAAAAAAAACTTATGGTCTCATGACTCATCTATGTACAGTGTCTAATATTGTCTACATACCGGGAACATCTTCTAATTCCCAGCTATTGTCATTATGTTGTCTATACATTTTAACACTTCCGTTTCCCAGCCATCAAATGTAATATCCTGTTACAGTTTGTTTGACTTGCCTGCAGCGAGTTTTAAAATTAATTACTCTGGCTACAAAACAACTCATCCTCAAGAGAACAACAACAACAACAAATACACAAGTAACATTTGACAACAATGTTGTAAATAAGCCCCAGACATTTACTTAAAATTTACGCACAATCTTCAACTAATGCCAAACTGTCAGCTCATTATTATCAACACTTTGGGTCCTGTTGTTGCTGTTGCTGCTGTTGTTGTTTTATAACATAGTAGCCTGGATTGGGTTTTGTATTCAAATCATAGCTTACACCCACAAAACTCACCAGTTCACTCATAGTCGACCATAGACAAAAACCCACTCAACCAAATTAACACTTGTGTCCTGGCGTTGTAAGAGTAGCATTGAGTGAATGAGTATTAAGCAAAGGGGACGGGGTGAATCGAGTGAGGGGTCAATTGAGAGCATGAGAAAGGACAGCAAATAATGCTCAAAGGCATTGTTGCCAATATCAGGAAAATGTTGCAATCTTAATCTGTAATCAACATAAAATTCAGTCAGTGGAAAATGTCATCACACCGAGAGCAACAAGCAAAGTCCCGGCTAACATCGCTCCCTTCCTCTTTTTGGTATCTATCAGCTATGCATATATATATCTTTTGAATCGCTCTTAAGGGCGGCGAACTAGACGAGATTTCAGCTACTGGTGGTTACAGCAATTCAATCACAGCTTGGACAAATCAGCAATCGTTGTTGTCCTTGCCCAATGCTAGACTTAACCATCAGTTAGTCATTCAGACGACAGCCTAAGGCAAATTTGTTGCGGTTCTTTGTTACTTTGATTTTGATAGATTTTAAGCTTAAATTTCGTTCGTCCTGATGAAAGTATACTGAAAAAAATTGTCGATGTTATTGTAATAAAAAAAATAATATACAGTTTTATATAAAGCTCTCGTGTACGGCGAACAAAACATATTTTTCATAGACATTGCCCCAAATTATGAAAACAAACCGGCCAATTACTAAACACATAAACACAATTTGTTGGTTATTTGGCAGATTCATTAAAAATATATTACAAAAACTTAAATTAAAAATAAAAATATATTTTTTCTCTTCTCTTCACTTCAGTCAAAGTGAAAATATGAATAAACTTAAAAAATACCAAAGTTTGAGATGCTTTTGATATATAACATATTTGGATACATTTACTTTTTTTTTTTTTAATTTTCTCTTTCATTAATATTGCTCGAAAAAAACCCAAATACAATAGATGAGAAGATCAATCCGGCAATAAAAAAATCGCACTAAGTTATACCTTCGTCACTTTGAAGCATATAAGCTCCGAAAAATTTGAAGTATGGTTAAGTTTTGAAACCAACTCAGATACCCTTATAAAGTTTTTTAACGCTGGTGTGTTTGTAATTTTTAACTAAAGGTTAATGAAAAAATCGTTTGTTGAGCAATGTTAATATTATATTTTTATATTTACCAACAAAATTAATCAATTTTTATCGTTATAAAAACAAGAAGTATGTATTCTACAAAATATTTCAAAACTTTATAAAATTTTTTGACATTTTTGGACGAAAAAAAAGTTTTAACGTTATTTCACCAAATCGATTTGATTCATTTTCACACCCAATACAGAATACTCGTATATAAAAATACGACTTAAAAAAATCGTCATTGACATAATTAAGGAACATTTTTAAAAACGATTTTTAAAAATTTCAAAATTTTTATAAAATCGTGTTGGTTAAAAAAAATTTAATATATTTTTTTAAGAGCCTTGTTGTCAACTTAGAACTAAAAAAATGAATGGGTTGCAACATATGTACTTGGTGGTTTATGAGTTTATATAAATCGCTGGGGCATTTTCCAGTACCTTATCCAGCTAGACCCTTTATTTGAGTATTTGTGGCATCTGGTGACATCATACGTACTATCACCAAATCTTTGTCCATAAATGTCAGTGCTGCATATTCTGGTCAAAAATCATTTCTAAACAGTGTACCAATAAATACCATTATTAAGAGACTGACTCTATAGCGAACCCTATAAATTACAAGTATTTTGAGTTTTAAACACAAAGTTTTTCTCAGTGTACCGGAGAGAATCGGCCAAAGAGACACAACACGAAATACTTCTCAAGATGATTTCTTTTGAATGTTTTTTGTTTGCCTACCATTTGGCAAGTGACTTCTGTGTAAGTCGCATATGACACTGGCGACTCCGGAGCAAAAACAATTAAATCAAGTGCAATTTCCACACAAATATTTTAAAGTTTAACCGCACACATAGATGTACTATATATGTATGTATCTGTGTGGGAGCTGTTAAACTTACAAAATATTTGTCATGCCTGGCACGGACACAGACACCCTGTGGCCAACCGCAAAGAGACATGTCGTATACTAGTGTGACATGGCCTTACTAGACAGTTGTCAACGGCACACCCACAGTGATACACACACCCACACTCCTACACACACATATTACATACGTGTGTATAAGGCATACTTAAAATTCATTACATTTCTGTGCAATTTGTTTTTGATTTTTCATTTCATTTTCATGATGAATTTATGTGAACCAAGCTGACGAAGTTGCCAAATGTATTACAAGCCATGCCCAAAACTGGAAAATCCCCCAACTCCATTGACATTGAATTGTTGCAGCCCAACAACAATAGCAGCAATAACTACCAGGAATGACAATGGCCATGGCACAGTACACGACGCGTCGTCCAGAACGTGCCTGGAGCAGCAGCTGCGGTTTCTATCGCGTTCTTCGCCATATAACCGTCTTCGTCGGCGAAAAAGCGTTGTCAAAAATATATATAAAAAAAAAATAAAAGCTCGTGGCAGACAGTCAACCAGTCCACCAGGTAGCTATTCGTTGAAAATATCTGCTGCGCTTCATTTTTATCCCCGGGGAAATCAAACATTTCATAATTAGTCATTGGCATTGCCAAACGCGACCATAGTCTCCTACGCTCTCTTTTTTTATTCCTGAGTTATGTAGCATGATTTATATTTGAGGCTGTTTCTTTTTTTGTGCCAAAGCGGCCACATTGCAATTAAAAAACGGCGCTCATGGTCTGCCATTTCCATAGCACTGAGCCATATTGAAATTGCTTCATAGGCAATATACTCTATTGGCTAGAGCGTGCACAAAGTAGGCAAAAAAAAAAAAATGGCACAGAAATCTTAATCGAATGGCAACCCAATAGAAATCAATGGCTTGAAGCTTTGAGCTGCATGCAACACTAAAGGGAAATCTAGTTTAAATTTTTAATAAAAGCTGTCAAAGAGAGTGTAAGGCAAAACATCGTCAGGGTGGAAAACAAATATAATCAACAGAAGCGTAGAGCAGGTAATGTTTACGGGGGATAACCATACTCAAAAAGCAAAAATAATTTGTATCTTTAAATGTACAGTTGTGCGGGTCAATATTAACTAAACTAAATTTGGAATAACTAGGGAAAATAGTAAATATGGATATGATAGAATGTGTCTATAGACAAAACTAAATTTGGAAAAACTAGGGAATAATCAATAAATATTGCGATATGATAGAATGTGTGCTATCAGATTATGGTTTAATGAACCTTTCAAGTTGAATACCATCAATCAAATCTACTACTGCGACAGATAACACTAGTCCAACACCCCCAAAATCGCGAGTTATGTCTTAAAACCCGTTTATCAAGTATTAGCGTTTACTCTCACAATCACAATCGTTGCCATTATTTTACTACTGATTTTCGATTGCTTTACGGTTTTGAAAGAAGATCTGAGGTAATCCAAATTTGTTGATATTACATGCGTTAGTTAAAATAAAAGTAAATAAACTTTTCTGCACTTTGTAAAAATGTTATCCCCATAATAACATCCGCCCATGGCCATGTACACAATATGCACCACATGCTGTGATTGCTTTGAATGCAACTGCCATGGCTGGACTTTGTAACGTACTTTACTCGCCTGGAGCGAAGTTGATTTGTTTTATAAAAAAAAGGAAAAGTGCAGTGAGCAGGGACTTTGAGAGGGTTTTGAGGCCAATACTAGCTTTACTGACGACAAAGTCAAATGGAACTATCATAAATGATGGTTCAGTATGCGAAAGGTATTGCAGGACTTGCTCTTAAATAAAGGGTGACATTTTTACATCTTGGTTTTTCAAACTGCTCACGCGTGATTCGTGACATATGTAGGTATCGAGTGATATCAGATGATAATGGGTGATTCATTAAGACCTTTTTATTTTAATGATTTGGCAAATGCAAATTTCAAAGGAATGATGGGATTTTTATTTATGATTTCGAACGGATATTTTATGGCATTTATTTTTTAAAAAATAATCTCGTTCAAATGTTGGCCGCAACTGCGTTTTAAATGGTCCATCCTGAAGGTCCAATTTTCCATGACTCGTTCAAGCATTTCCCCCGGTATTTGGCCAATAACACGAGTAATGTTGGCTTCCAAGTCCTCAATCGTTGCTGGTTTGTCCACGTAAACTTTTGACCTTACGTAACCCCCAAAGAAAAAAGTCGAGCTGTGTGATATCGTACGATCTTTGCGGCCAAGGTACGGGTCCCGTACGTGAAATTAATCGCTCACCAAATTGACCTCGCAATAGAGCCATTGTTTCATTGGCAATGTGGACCGGAGCGCCATCCTGTTGGAACCAAATGTCGTCGAGATCACTGGCAACAATTTCAGGGCAGCAAAAAGTCCGTTAACATGGTCCGATAGCGTGCGCCATTGACGGTTACGTTCGCAATTTGTAAACGTTTTTCGGGTAAGTCTTTGCATGATGATTTGCCAATGAATACTGAACAACTTTGCCTTTGACAGCTGTCATGGATCACGCGTGATCCACACGAAAATCCCTATTGAAAAAAAGGTCTAAATGAATCACCCTTTATGTATGAAAAAGTATGCCAATATTGCACCTTCCACCGTCAACAATACATACTACCTTGATCAAAAAGTTTAGGAATCATCATCGTGTAGCGCTCTCAGTTACCCAATTTGAAGTTTCTTTTTTTAAGCCTCAACTGTCATTGAGATTCTGCGAAGTTTCCAGCTTGAGAGCTTGACTTTTGTAAAAGTGACGCCATATTGAGCGCATCTGCGATTGTGAGTGTTTTAAAATTTTTACAATTTTAAACATGGAATTGAATTTATAATTACGAGTTTGTATTAAATACTGTTTTAAAAATAGTGTGACGATATTGGAATTGTTACAAAATTGTTTCGGCAACGATACTCTGAGGAAAACAGTCATTTACCAGTGGCACGAGCGATTCAGAAGTGGCCGTGAGTCCTTTAACGATGTGGTCTGTATCGACTTCCGAAATCTGACGAAAACATCAACACAGAACGTAAACCTGAAGTTTGCGCTTCGATAACACTATGTCACAAAATTTCAAAATTTTTTGATCCCGGCTTCAAAATAGTTGATCCCCATGAAAGTTTCGCTGAATTCATCGCTTAGAATATGTGGAAAGTAGAACGGTTTTTGAGATATCGTCAGATTTTCATTTTTGGTGTTTAGAGGTAGGTCTACTAAAATGGCATTTCCTCTGGCTTTAGTCCACTGAAGTTAATAAACTGGGACAAAATTAAAGATAATAAAATTATCTTTACAAAAATGCAAATCAGAAATGACGAAGTTGTGGCACTTCAAATTCGGATATTTGTAAAAATTGCGATGATTTTTCCGGTTTTTGCTGCGTTTTATTAAGTTTCATTTAGCCTTTACCATAAAAATTGCTCCGGTTTTAGATATTGACATGATGGCGTAATCTTTTACGAACATTTTGATGACCAAGGGCAAAAAATTGTTGTAAGATATTATCCTTTCATTTAATTGTCTGTAACCGAAACAATTTTTATGGAAAGACCGAAAAAAACTTAGTAAAAGTCAGCAAAAACTTGAAAAATCATCAAAATTTTTACAAAAATTCAACTTTGAAGTGCCATAACTTCGTCATTTATGATTGGATTTTAAACAGCTGTAATTTTTTAAAGAAATAATTTGGTTATCTTTTATCCCAGTTTACAAAAATTGGTGCACTAAAACCAGCGAAAATTGTATTTTAGTAGACTAACCTTTTTTCAAAACATGAAAAATGAAAATTTGGCGATATCTCAAAACCGTTCTACTTTCAACATATTTCTAAGCAGATTTGAATTCAGCGTGAAATTTTACATATGGATCAACTATTTTGATCCCGGGATCAAAAAACTGTTGCGTAGTGTAATTTGCAGAGGAGTTAGGCATTGCTTTTGGATTTGTTCAACACATTTTGGTTAAAGATCATGACACATTAGTCATGATTTCCTAAACCTTTTGGTGAAAAAAAGGAATGAATATCATCCAACAACCACCGGATTCACCTGATTTGGCTCTCTGCGAGTTTTTCCTAATAGGTCTACTCAAATAACCGCTTCATGGAACGCGTTACAGCAACCGAGATCGAAAAAAATGATGATGGCTTTGATGGCCATACCGCAAACTGATTATAAAAAACGTTTCGAGGCTACACGATGGCATAATTGCGTTGCAGACGAAAATAAATTCTTTGAAGGAACATTATCGATTTTGATGAATAATCTTGTATTTTGGATTTTCCGAATAAATTCCGCAAACTTTTTGAACAGAAAGGAGAGTTACTAGTCGAAATGTTAGAAAGAATGAAAATAGGATATTCCGGATGGACTATTTAAAGCGTAGTCGTGGTCAAAATTTATATGAAGCAACCTTTTAAAGAAAATCGCAAAGAATAATTTATATCAAATAAAAATTTCATTTTTTGTATTATCATTTGTTGTTGTTTTTTTATTTTATTTAAAAACCAAGCTCTAGAAAAATCACACTTTATTACCCGGCACGTGACAAAATTATTTTTTTCCTAAATTAATTAACTCGCGTTCTGTTTTGTAAGTCTGAACTGCTATATTTTTTAAATTTAATTTTTTTGGAAAAGTTAGTATTCTGTATTTTATTGTTTTGTGTAGGCAATGAACACTACTAACAACTTAATTATCCTATTCCTTTTATTTTCATATACAATGTCATTAGAAGTCTAAAGTTTTTATTTACATTGTTTTGAAGATCAAATCTGTTGGTGACGTCCCTCGTTCTCCATACATTGCGTAAACCGATATCTGGCGTTTGTCATGACTCTTGTTAGCATAGCTGGTGTTATGTTGGCAATTTCTTCTTCGATGTTGGTCTTCAAATCTTGTAGGGTTCTTGGACGGTTCACATAAACAAGGGATTTCAAAAAACCCCATAGATAAAAATGACAAGGGGACATATCGGGAGAGCGTGCCGGCCATTCCAAATCGCCTCTAATTGAGATAAGGCGCTCTGGAAAGTGTTCCCTCAAAACAGCCATCGATGCTCTTGAAGTGTGTGCTGTTGCACCGTCTTGTTGGAACCAAGTGTCCCCCAAATCCAACTCTTCTAGCCGTGGGAAAAAAAATTCTGTAGCTTTTTCCTCAAAAAACAGGGACCAATAATTCCAGCTGAGGAAATTGCACACCACACTGTGACTTTGGGTGAATGCAAAGGCCTTTGATGCAATTCTAGAGGGTTGGTGTCGGCCCAGTAGCGCATGTTTTGTTTGTTAACCGACCCACACAAATGAAAATGGGCTTCATCGCTAAAAAAAACAATAGCACCCTCGGGAACGACATCAAGAAGAAGCTCACACGCGTTCATCCGTGAATTGAAGTCGCGTTCTGTAAGTTCCTGCACTATCGCCATCTTATACGGATGAAAATGAGGATCATCACGAAGAATTCTTCTCACAGAACGATCGGATAGTCCAAGGGCAGATGCGTGTTTGCGCGCAGAACGCCGTGGTGATCGCAACATTGACGCTCTCACTGCTTCAATGTTCTCAGGTGATCTAACGGGCCGAGGGACTCCAGTTCTTCGTTTTGTCGCACTTGCAGTTTGTCTGAATGTAGTGACCCATGTAACAATTGATGTGCGGTCTGGGACGGGAGCCAACGGGGCTAAATTAAAGCGATTCCGAAATGCACGCTGTGTTGCAATAACCGAACATCCGCTTGAAAAGTAGGCCTCAACGGCAAAGGCACGCTCCTCACAATTTCAACGCATGATGGCGACTGAACCGTGTCGGGACAAAACTTTACAGTACCCCCTCTTGAACGAGACCACTAGCGCTCCGCTATGACATCAAATAACTGAATGGCGCGCATTTTAAAAAAGGAAGTTATGCTGCCGCACCCTGTATTTATACCAGATACATATATTTCTTCAATTTAAAATTTAACTGATGATAACCCTGAATCTATGATTTTTAGTTTGCTAACGTTCATCAACAATTAGCAATAAAATTCACGTAACTTAAACTCAACTTCAGTAATGAAAAAAAAATGGTTTAGGGAACAGCAATAATATAAAATAATCCCTTAAAGTTTGTTAAAAGAATTCGTTGTGAATTTTGTTTTTTGAAATAGGCGGCTGATAAAGCTTTGTTCCGTAGAGTATGAATATTTTGCGATAAAGACATATTCAAAAATATACTTTGAAAAATTTATTGGTAATAAATATGTTATTCACCGCAGCGAAAGAAAAATTTCGCAAATTTTTTTTTTCGATTTTGGGAACAATACTGATTGTATTCTTTTCAACTAATTATATTCTGTCATTGCTTATTGGATGTAATGTACTCGGCGTATTTTTAAAAGAATAGGCTAATTTTTTTAGATATTAAAAATCGTCGAAAATATTTTCGAATATTGTAAAAGTAAATATTTGCACAAACTATTTTAGCTACACACACAGGCACACACATATGATGTGCATTAAAATTGCAAAGCAATTAAATGAATTGCTTAGATTTGTGAGAAGACTTTGTTCGGGGCTGCGGCTGTGCAGTCAACTGAGGCGCTCTCTGGAATTGTAACCCGGCACATTCACTAATAGTTCTAATTGCAAAAAGCAATTAAAACTTTCCCCGGCTCAAGATGCATACATATATAACCATCCACCCATACGCACACAAATAGAAAACATACACACAGATATTTAGATATATAGCCACACACACACACACACATAGAAGAGGCCTTGCCAAAGCGAAAGACATCAAAGTCAAACAGCATAGAGCGGCAAGTGTTGCAAAGCGCATCAATCACAAAAATTGTTTGAGTGTGCAAAACTTACTTAGCGGTGTATCTGTGTGTCTGTGTGTGTGTGTGTAGACACAATTTATAAATTGAATTGAAATTAAGACACAAGAGCTGCGCCCATAAGTATGCTATAAAATGCAACTTAAATGCTTCGAGCATGTTGGATGACATACGATTAAAGACATAAAACTTTATTTGCGTAAGTTCTTAAATGTTTCAATGGGAAGCCATGGCTTATTGGGAAAGTGGCTATAAGTCATTAAACATGTTTGCGAGCTTCAGGAATCCGAATCAAAAACTAGATTCGATGGGGTAATATTTTTGCAGTCAACAATATTGAAAATCTCTTTACTTTCTGGAATGCCTCAGGATACTATGAATATAATAGTACTGCATGTATAATACATAAAAATCGAATACGTTTGTTTGGCAAAGGATGGTAGGATTTTTTAAAAAGTAGTTCAAAACTCAGACGGCTGATATCAACTTGAAATTGGAAAGTCAATTTCACAATGATCATAAATAATAAGCAGCATTTAAGTAATCAAACAAACAGAATTCCGTGCTAGAAGACAATTGTAGGTAATCAAATTGTGGACTATTGAATATTTATGAAATACTTTAGCTTAACCCGCAGCATTATTAACTATACCATTTTAATGAAAATATTAACGGCTGAAATAATTCATCTCAGACCTGGATAAAGGATAGATGTATATTTTGCGTAAAAGAAATTCTTCTTAAAGATAACAAACTCTGTCAACCATTATTATTAAAAGTATATATTATATGTGTAATGTAACAAAATAAAGCTCTAGATATTGAATTCTGATGAATGACAAATTGGTATTGCTTCTTTATAAACATATAAACTCCTATCGGGCTTGCATCCGAAGCGCTGCTTATAAATATTATCCTTATTTCGTCCTTTAAATGACAATTATTTTCATCTTAAGTCTTTTACGCATTACGTTAATAAGTTTCCGGCATTAACTGACAATTAATAACCCAGACTTACGTTGACTTTCCAGTAATACGCTAGAACGCTAAATCCATAAGTTTCCACCCAATATCTTTCCTACAAGACAGAGATCGCTAAAAATATCCCTTTACAATAATACAATACAAAAATCACCGAACGAAACGAACTTGGTATTTTAATTAATATTTTTGAGATTTGGCCAACTTTTACCAATACTCTCATCAAGGAGTTTAAGCAGTTTTCCTCTCCCTTTCGATAAAAATAGTACATTTCCTAGAGTATACAAACTTCGAAGCTTGCATTTGCTACGGCAAAAAATACTCTTCCTGTTTTTTTGGGGTATTTTTAACTTGAACATTCTTAGCCCAAATGTATGCAATGAAATCTGAAACTGTACGAAATTCATAAGCAGCAGCCACATGGACTAGATAAGCACACTACTCTATACAACCCAGAAACACCCACAAACGACAACAGCAACAACAACTATAAATACAACTACAATAACAACTTTAGCAGCTATAGACCATCAATCAGCCAGACGCAGGCAAAACGCAGCTTTTGGTGCGAATCTTTCGGCCCACTCCAAATGCAAAAGGGGAGCGGTCCGCTCTGTGGGAGCTGCAACTGAGCAAGTGCCTGGTGAAATTGTAATACATTTAACAGAATTTAATGCATTTGCCACAGACATTAATCACTGTGATGCACAACAAGCCCCAGCTCTCCTGGTCGAGGACACAGATGGAACAGTGTCTACAACAGACCTCAGACAGACAGTCATCCAGCCTGGTTGTTGATTTTTAACAAAGTTGGCTCTGCCTTTGCTGTTGTTGCTACTGTTATGCCTGTGGGCATGGCATGAGATATTGAAAAATTGAATATTGCATGTCCTGCAACAAATACACAGCGGGATCGGAGGGTTCATAGCCAAAGCCAGAACCAGTGCCGGGCTAGGAAAGGCCAGAGCTTGATGAGCCGTATGTATGTGCACGGTTTATTGGCACTTTATATACACATACACTATTATATACTGAGAGAGGGAGAGCGAGAGAGAGAGCGAGTGGAAGCAAGAAAAAAGTTTAAGTAGGGTGGAGTCGATTCAGCCTGGACACGATTGAATGCACTTGCCTATGAATGATTTTTGAAAAATGATGCCTGTGTCTGGCTGGCTACACGGGGCGTAACCAAACTGGACTCACTGGCTGGATATGTGCGCACAGTGGACACTTTTTGTGCAAGAACGGGGCATATGTAGAATAAAATTAATCTTTGCCAGCTTGTAGCTAATATCGGATTGGAATTATTGAATAAAAGAGGATAACAGATCTAGTTAGATGAGATACTAGAAACTGCCCCCCAGGGACAGAGAAACAAACACTTTATTTTATATTGTAAACTTGCATTATTATCAACACTAAAATCATTACGTGTTAATATTAAGCATACGTATATATGCGATTTTAAAGAAAAGTAGAAGATTGGTTGGGCTTTGAATTGTGTATGCCTTTTTAAAAAACCCTGTTCCATTCTTAAAGGTCAAATAGTAGCTCTTGTTTTTTTTTTTTATCTTGTACTTTATGAGAGTGTTCCTTGTAGGCGTACATAATTGCATGGACTCATAGTTTTGTGCATCAAAAGCTTCATCATATTCGTTGGGTTACAACAAGTTCGTCCGCTTGCCTTTTTGAATCCTTTGCTCACTCAGTAGCTCTGGTCTATGTCTCCTTGTTCTCGGGCAGGTCGTTTGGTACTTTGAGTGACTGTGCAAATAGTCACAATGCAGTTGCAATATGAAATTTAAAACGCTCAAAGGCATATCCATAACCAGCTCGAGGAGAGCGGGTAGAGATACTTGGACGACATGCCAAAATCGTCAATGCAACTCGCTTCATGCCAGTCGAAGGACAAAAAAAGGACATACACTGAAGGGATGTGTACAAATATGAGCACTTTGATATGATAGACGACAAAGAGGAGCATAACAGGAAGGACGAGTAGAAGCATGGCTCTTGGCTCCATCTATAGGCGAAAGTGAATAAGTATGAGCATAAGAACTGACTGCCAGTGTGTGCATAGCAAACTCAAGTGTCGTTTGGGGTGCTGAGCTGCGTCTGTAGATGGTGCTGAAGCAGGAACTGGAACTGGAGCTGGGGCTTAAGCTGGAGACGTTGCCATTGACGACATTAGCAGCGCAGTCGGTTTTATAAAGTTGATGCTAAAGTTGAAGA
This sequence comes from Chymomyza amoena, assembly GCA_037043745.1. NCBI lineage: Eukaryota > Metazoa > Arthropoda > Insecta > Diptera > Drosophilidae > Chymomyza > Chymomyza amoena. Next base: position 388,410 of record JBAMAX010000017.1, read on the forward strand.
TTTTTGACTTTTATGCAACAATTCGCATGCGAACTATGCAAGATATGTAAGTAACGCACTACACTCTCCCTAGCCTTGGTAACAGGAACGTGCATATCCTTTTACAACTGCAGTTGGCGTTGATGCTAAGGCCAGTGACATGCCTTGACAAGAGTGCACTATACTTACAGTCACAGCAAAAAGGATTCGGCCTGCTTTTTTCTACTAAATTGTATCCATATGAGAATATTGTAGAAGTGCCTTGCATATGTTCGTTTCATGAATCAAAAGAACGCTCATTGACTATTTCAAAATCTAAAGACATTTAATTGTTTTATAGAACACATAAATTAAATTCTTTCATTTTATTTTAAAACTTTTGTTTGAATAAACCTTAGAAAAAATACTTTACCACCATTAAAAAAATTTAGAATATTTAAAAGATTTTAGTCCAGTTTAAGCATTTGGTTTCCTTTCATTGCAAAAAATAAAACTGGTATTAATAGGTATATGTACAATATCAAAAAAAAAATGCCATAAATCTTATAATTATCATTGTTAAATTTGTATGTATTAATCCCGAAATTTGTATACCAACAATGTGTTGTTGCAATTTTAAAATTTATTTGCCTTTGCATGCAAAAAGCGCATCTAAGCTTCGTTGCGCCACAAGCAACTTTTAGCTTCATTTTCATAGCATACTTTTCAGAGCACATGCAAAATAGTTCAGTCATATGCTGCATGCCTGGCGCTTTTTATATGGAATTTGTGCTTCTTTTACTCTTATCCAAGTCGTTTGTTTCGTTCCATGCAATTAGACTTTGGCAGCAACATTGCCAGCAACTGATCGCTTCACCCACGTCAACTAAACCGCTTTACCCAACTGTTCCATGGTAACTAGTTGAATCCTTGAAAAGTTTGCAACAACAGCCACTCACATACTGCTTTGGTATTGCTAGGATCTATTGAAGCATAAATCGTTTTTGCATTGTTTGCTTCATTGCATTTGTAGCTTTGCCTAAGCAGAATTTAATTAAAAGATTCAACGTCCATGTTCTACAGTCAAAACTGAATATCTGGAAAAATCATAAACTTAAAAGAAAATGCATCATAGCTTAAAATAGACAAAACTGTAGAAGCAAATAATTGTGGCCCTTGAGCAAAAAAAGGAACTCAAGCCAAACTAAATGAAAAATTAGAAATGCGTAATATTTATAATTTTGTAATTATCAATTGTTTTTTATTTAAATGCGGCCAAAATACGCTACTTTTCCGTCGCGAAGGCCATTTTAAGCCTAAATTACAAAATTTACTTCCGATCAGCAAAAACTTGGGTTTAACAATAGAATTAAAAGCAAAAATATGAATTTTAAACAAATTTGACCTTTGACTTGTGACTCAATATAAAATAGAATTGATTTGAAATCAATGACCACAGAAGCTTTTTTAAGTAATTAAAAAGCGATATAATTTTAACCAGTTTCTCCAGAAGTCTGTAGTAATTGCATACCTATTATGCTGGCAATAAAAAATTACAAATGTGAGAAGGCATTTTGCCACCTCGCAACATTATTCCTAACATAAATTGGCAATAGGGCAAAAGCAAAACTGCTTGGTGAGAGTAGCGGGGAAAGCGCTCTTACTCTAACCAACACAAAAAGTATAGCGTCCTTAAGCTTGGCGCTAAAATAATGGTATTGGTTTATAGGTGTAAACTTAGAGTAGGTGATAGGGATAGTGTTAGGTACGGCGGACTCTTGATTTCCTATTAGAATAGTCATATAGATAAGCAGAGCGCCATTTAGGATTTATTAGTATAGTTTTGGGTCACTATCTTCTACAAGAGTGTCCAGCTCCTTGCGTACGCCGACGACATCGACATCATTGGGCGTACCAAACGAGATGCCACCGCGGCCTTCAGTGCTATCGAACGGGAGTCTGCGAAAATGGGTTTGGCGGTAAATGAGGGCAAAACGAAGTATATGCTGTCGTCAAGTAGGGACGTGCGGCGGCTTGGGTCCCAGATTACGGCCGACAGCTATACTTTCGATGTTGTCAAGGAATTTATCTACCTTGGTACCGCCGTTACCACCGACAACGATGTCAGCCTGGAGATCAAGCGCAGAATAACTGTTGCCAACAGGTGCTATTTCGGTCTCAATAGGCAATTGAGTAGTAGAGACCTCTCTCGCGCGACAAAACTATCACTCTACGAGGCACTCATCCTTCCAGTGCTTCTTTACGGCGCGGAATTGGAGAAGGCGCGCGCAATGCAGAGGCGCCTGCAGAGACGTTTTAAGGCAGGCCGTAACCCGGTAATCGGGTTGTTATGGCCACATAAGAATAAGAAGAAGTATAGTTTTGGGCAGGACTTCCAGGATTTGGCGGCGATCGAGTTCCTATATAAGGCGGAATCACCAGCCAAATCTGGACAGTCGGTGAGAGTTTGAGTGAAAAGAAAGAGGGCCACAGTTAAAGGCGTTTTCGAATAATAAAATATAAGACAGTCGCAAAGGACGGAAATATAAGAGATAATTAATTAGTAGCGCACCGGGTGCGACCGCGTCAGAGTTTATACGTTTCATAAACGAGCCACGCCAAATATCTCTACTACCAGGATCTGTATCTGGGTGCGCGTATCGAATTAAAAGGGCGTATTAACGAAGAGTTTGTAAAATTACAAATTGTTAGCTCAATTGTAACTCTGTTTTATCAAAATATTTTTGCTAATAATATTGTTTTGTGTAAAATAGAAAGCGTGCGGGCTCTATTTAAGAGTAGTGTGTGAATTGACAGCAAAACGGCGGATAATATAATTTTAAAACTTAAAGTAAATTGTGTATTATTTAAAATATCAAAAGACTCAGCAAAATATAAATTTTGTTGTGACATTTACCTTGAGCATAGCTGAGCTATCCCAGCCGTTGTTCGGGAGAAACCAGAGGTCGTTACACAAATAAAAATTAAAATATTGATTATTCAAACTAATTGCGAAAACTCTTTAATGACAAAGCCCAAATAGGGAAATATGAGACCAAAACAATACAAAAAAATTGTCGTTTGCGACTGATGTGAGCGTATTCAAAGCTATTAATTACATACCAAATAGAAAGCCGCAAACAAACATTTTCACAGAACTTAAAACCAAACACAATAATTAAAAAGCCTTGAAGAGAAGCTTCACATGCAAATACAAAATTCAAAATTTCAATCACCAGTCAGTTTTTGTAGATGTCCTATCTCAGCTACAATTACAATTTAACTATCAAATAACAGACAGAAAGCCAGTTAGTAGAACCAACCGTGCATCCTTGACTATAGTATGCTTTAATTCTTTGTTACGCATACGCAGTGCTGCCTATGCCAAGCTCCATTGTGAAGATTGGCAGGCAGGCAAAAAATGCTGCCAATTATTGCATACACTAATGAAGCTCATATTACCAAATTTCATTCCCCAAAATACAAGGATGCATTGAACAGATGCATACATGGTAGCTGGATGGATGGGTATGGATGGATGGATGCTTAGCTGGCTCGATTTGCCTGTTGGAAATTCTGATTAGACTTAATTATAGTTAGCTTGCATGTGTGAGTGTGTGTTAGTGTATATGAACAATGGCCTGTCCATCAAATCGATCAGTTTTGATACGCTGTAACTAAGAGACTTTTTCAGACTACATGAAGCTTATGGGAATTTATAAAACAAAGTAAAACTTGGTTTTTTGTCAAAATATGCAATAGTCGGATTTATTTATTATATATGTATATTTATTTTATATATTGGGTACATAACCTCAAATATCTCAAAATCCTGACGAGATGAGCCAGTTGTGACGCCGGATTCGGATTCTACTCACCAAATTACTTCGGAAATAACCCTTAGCTTTCCAACAGCTCACATGACCCCTATATTTGTAGACCTGTGTTATTTATAATTTGATAAGAATATTATTTTAACTTTTTACTTTGAGTAATCAATAGTATTTAGGAATGAAGAGATATCTGACACTGAGAAGTGATAAGCTAAATTAAATTTTAATGGTTTTTAAAGAGTAAAAATAAAGAATATTCCACCATGATCGTAAAATTAAAAGTTAAAAAAATCAAAATTGAAGAAAAATATTCGAAAATAATTAAATTAAAGAGTTCAAAACTACATTCATAACTAACTTTGTTGCATGTGGAAAGCTCGGAATATTTGATCATTTTTAAGATTATTATTCGTCGAGGTAAATCCGGAATATATTCGTGCGGGTCTGCAAAGATAGCGTTACATTTCATGTTTAGGTGTTCCTTTTCAGTTACAGAGTAGACTTGATTGATAACGCGCAACGATGAGCCGAGAACAGGACCGCAGGGCAGCGATACTGGATTCACTACGCGCCGGGAAAACACCGAAGGAGATAATTCAATGGTTTGGATATAAAAAAACACAAGTTTATGAAATTAGCAAGAAGTTTCGAGATGCTGAAAAGAAAGACGAGGTTTCTTCAGAGCGAGCAAGCCACAATAAGTCGTAAGCAGTGATGGAGACGTCATGCCACCGCACTTTTTCGAGCAGGGGCTTCGGTTGAACGCCGAAGGATATATCGAAGTACTGAGATCAGTTGTGAAGCCTTGGATAGACCGAGTGACCTCTGGAAGAGAATACGTGTTTCAGCAGGACTCTGCACCAGCTCACAAGTCCAGAAAGACTCAGGCTTGTCTGTACGAGAATATGCATCACCACTGGTCCCCAGATTTGTGGCCACCGTCCAGCCCAGACTGCAATCCTCTCGACTACAACGTGTGGGGCGTAGTTGAAGGAAAGGTGAACAAGACATCTCACAACACAAAGGACGCCCTGAAGGCCAAAATCATGGATGTGATGATCAACATGAACAAAATGGAGGCCTGTTCTCGATTTCGGTCCATGCTTGAGCGGGTAGTTGTGGCTGAAGGCGGCTATATTGAATAATTAGGATGTTCCATATATGTACTTACTATTTTAAAAGTATTACTTGAATAAATAACATTTAAGCATAATTATTGATAATATTTATTTTTCATTGAATTTTCCGGATTTACATCCACGACCCGTAAATATATAAATTTTTTTGCTAATTTTTTACGCTATTTCAATATTTATTATTTAATGATTGGTTAAAAACTCGATATATATCTTAGTTAAATATTGTATAATAAAATACTACAAGTAAATTAAAAACAATAACCACGAATTAAATTTAAGTAACACAAAAAATTATTTACCGTTTAAGGAGTTCGATTTTTAGTGTATACAGAAGTTCAAAGAATACTACAATAATTTGTTTATGTAATAGGCGCGTGTGTATGATGTTTGTTAACCATTAAATGAATTTTAGAAAACAATGCAACAAATTTAATGAAATATTGTATATTAATTAAAAGCTTCCAACTTTGTTGTTTGCCAAATGAATGCATGGACAGCTTGTAATTAATGTATCAAAACCATAAACAACAATTTTTAATTAATATAAAAGCAAAAAGTGTGAAATAAAAAATCCTCCTAATAGAACAACGAACTAACAAACTTTCATGGACGACAAGCTGGCATACTTCTTCTACATCATATTCTTCTTCTTTTTGTCTTGCTGGCTAGTTGAAGTTTTATTACCCAACACTGGAGAACGTCATTATGGCTAAAAAGCGCCCAGTGGGCCCAAAGCGCGGTTTCGTCATTGTCATTTGTCTTTGGTCTGACATGCAACTTGCTAGTTGATTGTATATAATTTTTTTCATTTTTGCTTTTGTTTTCGTTGTTGTTGATCTTTTTTTTTTTTTAATATTTACAAATTTGATGGATCACAAAACGACAAACATTAGTTTTCAGGCACACTCTAAAAACTTGCATGTCCTTAATGGAAGTTAATGGTTTTGTAATTGACTTGTGAGTGGGTAAAAATAATTGAAGGGCGTTGGGAATTTGAAATATGCATAATTTACTTACGAATATATGTTGTTGAAGTAATTTATTAATATTAAATTGCACTTACCTAAAATGATAAGAAATTATGTTTTGAATTAGTTATGAGTTTGCATAAGTTTAATAAGTTGAAGCTTAAATAAATAATTTGAAATAACATGGAGAATCTAAATAAAAGTTTGATGCGGCATAGTTTGTGTTTTTGAGTAAAGGAATTTATTGAATAGAAACAGTTTGGATCTGTACCATCTGTACCTTCTTTATCCACAAAGTGCTGATTGGGAACGAGTTGACCAGCTGTTTGTTCGATGTTTAAATTTATCCCGATGTCACAAAGAGACTTTTACTTAAAACGCCACAAGTTTGCTTCCTTATAAATTTTTAAATAAGTACAGATACAGAGAAAAAGAAAACTTTGCCAGATATTCCGTTGCAACATATGTTGCGAGTCCACGGGGTGTTCCGGGCCTCAACTAAAAGTTGGAAAAATGGGTTGACAGTGATTCGGTAGCTCTGATATATATACGCTTCAAAGTGAAGAATACCAAACCCTAAATCCACTCCTCATATATCGAATGTGTATTACCAACATTAACCATATAAATTAAGTTTGCAAAGTTTTGATTATTGCTGACTGAATATCAATCTTATTATTGTTATCCAATAACTTGATTTAAAAAAAAAGTACGGCTTCCAAAAATTATTTTGTTTTTCGATTAAAATTTTTTTTTTTTGAATATAATATTTTATTTATATATTTTTTAGCTGTAGTATTATTTAGATCCATTTTAATTTGGTGTATAAAATATTATTATTTTTAAAATAATTTTTTTTTTATTTAAATAAAAAAAGGAAATTACAAAAGTATCTTTGCTTTGCGAAAAATTACACATTCAATTACTTTGCAATGAAATTAATAATCTGTAACTTCTAAATTTTGTGGAAGCTAGGATACTTGTTATATCCAATATTCTCATCTTAGTACCCAATGTTTTGAAAAATGAAACAAAACATAAATCCTCGCAAAATAAAGAAAATTTCTGAAAGAGTCGAATAAGAGCCAGGATTTCAAATTGCATAGCAACGATTACAAGACATTTTTTTTAGATAATTTTTAAATTATAATGAAAATTTGTGCTCGAAAATCGTAGTTTGAGACTGTTTCAGACCTTGGCATCTCATATGGATCAGCCGAACACATTTTGGTTGAAGTTTGAAGCATGAAACGCGTCGCGGCCCGACTCGTGCCAAAAACGTTGAATTTTTGCACTCATTATTTTGGAATTTTTGGCCAAACACTCAACGAATGTCGTCGCTCAGGCTCCGTATTCACCAGATATGGCACCGTGTGACTGTTCCCCAAACTCAAATTGCCATTAAGAGGGAAGCGTTTTGACACCATTGAGATCAAACAAAATTCGAAGAAGGAACTCAAAGCCATCCCTGCCCAGGCCTACCAGAAGTCTATGGATGATTGGATCAAGCGTTGAATTTGTGTGTAGGCTTTAATGGTAAATACTTCGAAGGCGATAATAGAGATATGAATTAAAATTTAAGAAAAAGGTGTTTTTTTTTATAATATCCGGAAACTTTTTAATCTTAAAATCATATAAAATGTCTTATTTTTAAAAAAACAAATTTTTTTAAAAATTGATGTATTGAGTTGCCCAAAAAGTAATTGCGGATTTTTCATATAGTCGGCGTTTATAATTTTTTTAACAGCTTGTGACTATTTAATTGTATTTTTTCTTTTGACAGTTATTAGCTGTCACTATTAGCTTGCTTTAGAAAAAAAGTGCGCGTAATTTTGTTTACATTTGTTTGTTTGGCGCCCTTTTTAATATGGAGTCCACAAAAGAGCATTTCCGTCATATTTTATATTATTATTTCCGTAAAGGAAAAAACGCAGAGCAGGTTGCTAAAAAGTTACGTGATGTGTATGGTGATAAAGCCTTAAAAGAAAGACAGTGTCAAAATTGGTTTCGCAAATTCCGTTCTGGAGATTTTTCACTTAAAGATGAGCCACTTTCAGGTCGGCCAAATGAAGTTGATGATGACCAAATCAAAGCATTAATCGAATTGGATCGTCATGTAACTGAGCGTGAGATAGGAGAGAAGTTAAATATACCAAAATCAACCGTTCGTTATCACATAAAAAGTCTTGGACTGGTGAGAAACTTGATATTTGGGTACCACATGAACTGAAAGAAATTCATTTAACAAACCGAATCAACGCTTGTGATATGCATCTTAAACGCAATGAATTCGATCCGTTTTTAAAGCGAATCATAACTGGAGATGAAAAATGGATTGTTTACAATAACGTTAATCGAAAACGATCATGATCCAAGCATGGTGAACCAGCTCAAACCACTTCAAAGGCTGATATCCACCAAAAGAAGGTTATGCTGTCTGTTTCGTGGGATTGGAAGGGTGTGGTATATTTTGAGCTGCTTCCAAGGAACCAAACGATTAATTCGGATGTTTACTGTCAACAACTGGACAAATTGAATGCAGCCATCAACGAGAAACGGCCAGAATTGATCAATCGTAAAGGTGTCATATTCCATCAGGACAACGCCAGACCACACACATCTTTGATGACCCGGCAAAAACTGAGAGAGCTTGGCTGGGAAGTTTTGATGCATCCACCATATAGCCCTGACCTTGCACCATCAGACTACCATTTATTTCGATCTTTGCAGAACTCCTTAAATGGTAAAACTTTCGGCAATGATGAGGCTATAAAATCGCACTTGGTTCAGTTTTTTGCAGATAAAGGCCAGAAGTTCTATGAGCGTGGAATACAAAATTTGCCGGGAAGATGGCAAAAGGTTATCGAACAAAATGGAAATTATATATTTGATTAAAGTTCATTCTAAGTTTTATTAAAAATGCATTTACTTTCTTTTAAAAAATCCGCAGTTACTTTTTGGGCAACCCAATAGAATAAAAGATGTACAATAGAGCTAATTTTTTTGTTTATTTTTTTGGTAATGAGGTAAACTTAGTTTATTTCGAATGGATCTTCCACCAGCCCACAGACCGCACCAAACCGTTGTTTTTCTTGGATGTAATGGCAGCTGATGAACCTCTTCGGGTTGATCTTCTCCCCAAATACGACAATTTTGTTTATCCACAAAATTTTGGTCGAAAACACCGGATCTTCATCGATCTTACCAAGAGCCCATTCACCAAAACGGCGACGTGCAGGAAGGTCATTCGGCTTTAATTCTTGACTGAGTTGAATTTTGTATGCTTTCAAGCCGAGATCCAAATGTAAAATGCGCCAGGTGGTTGAATTCGACAGGCCAAGTTGTTGCGATCGGCGCCGAATCGATTCCTCGCGGTCATCATGAACACTGTCAGCTACCGCTGCTATATTCTCTTCACTACGTGCTGCATGTGGTCGATTTGGTCGTATATCATCAAGCAATGAATACTGGGTTTCAAATTTGGTGATGGTGTTACGAATTGTGGGTTCGGTGGGTCGATTATGTTGACCATAAGTCGATCTCAGCGCACGAAAAACATTCTGTGCAGAACGCTGATTTTCGTAGTACAATTGTACAATTTATAAACGTTGTTCGGGTGTAACTTTGCCTTTGATAGCTATCATGGATCACGTGTGATCTACACAAAAATCCCTGTTGAAAAAATAGGTCCTCATGAATCACCCGTTGCTTATGAAAATCTTATTGCATTTACAAGTTGTATAAAAAGTCATTTGACAAAATGTGCTAAAAAGCACCAAAGATGCTATACCTGGAACATTACATTCCAGATCGAAATGCTTCATAAATTTAGAATCCCAATCATAGGACTCAAGAGATTTGTTCCTTATAAATAAAAGACTTATAAATGAACAGCAAATGTTCGAAATATATGTACGTCGTGACATTATAATTAAAAATAAAAAAAATTAGTACTTTGAATGACCCCTAAAATATTCCAAGTCAACCTTTTTGGTAAATAAAAATTCCTATACAAAGTTATCAACATAATAAAGGGGTAGGAGATCACCTTTTGGGTTTTAGACTTTAAGGAGTCAGTGCAACTTTTACATTATGGTACTTATCATAAAATCTTATATAAAATCGTTTGTAAATGAAAAAATTATTGACATCAAAAGAATAGCTTAATAAGGTTACTTATTTTCGTTCATATCCTATCGTTGATAGTTGGTTTAAAGCTACAAATAGCTTCTTATCATTTTCAAAGCATTCTTTTATGCTTGAAATCGACAAAAAAAATATTGTTTTCCAAACTTTCCAGATCTTATGTACATAAAGTTTACACTGACACTTTTTCAGACTATGCTTAGAGCTAGAAAACTTTATTTATGTTTTGCTGGATTTGGAGTCATTAGGAATCATTACTTCGAAATAAATGCATGCCAACAGAACAGATGGGAAAATTAAAAAATTTCGACAAAAATGGGTGCAGGAAAATAACCATAGTCATGAAGACAGCCACTTAAAAATATATTCAACTAACTAAGCACGTATTATAATCGCTCATTTCAAATTTTATACCCAACTTTTGGTTAGGTTAGTACTGCTACTATTCAGATCAGTTGGTCGTTAAGCCCATTAAAGAAAAACGCTCCAGAGTTATCCACAATTATCTTCCCACAGCCACAAGCTTACCCGAATGCCTGCATTAATTAACCAATATTACTAGGGTGCTTTTTTTTATTGGATCTGATTTGATACCTTTCGACGACTGGTTGGGCTTAACTTTTTATTTACACTATTTAATGCCTTGCATATTCAAAGGGCAGCATTGGCCAAAAAGCAGTTGTCGCTCTTAGCCACAAAACTAGAGAGTCAATGAAAAAGGCATTGCATAGATATTGGCGCAGGGAGCTGACTGCCAGGACTGCTGCACTTTCAATGATGTGCTCGGTAAAGTTGTGAAAATTCGAGTTGCTTTTTTTATTTTTTGCTTTTGGACCTTTTTATTTCTTTTTCATTTTTTGTTGGCTGTTCCAGTTTGTTGGCCCAAAGTGTGCACGACGCGTAGTCGGTAGTACATTGAAGTGTTAAAGAAAAATTCAGTCGAGTGTGGCGAGAGGACATTACTGGCTTTTAGCGACCAGAGAACACATGCTGAAGGGTCTGCAGAGAGATGGGTTGGAATGGCAGGGGATCAACAAAATAAAATGAATGTTGTACGGCAGGCGGCGAACATATTGAAGTGTTGAAGTCGCCGGCATTGCCAATGACTGGTGAATCACAGCAATGGACTGTAGGATGTAGAATGTCGGTGCGGGGGATCTGTGGCAGTGCTGTGACCAGTCGATGAGCACGCCCGACTGAAGTAGTAAGTGCCGTTCGCAACTGGATGACAATAAATTTCCATTTAATCGGATTTATTTGAAATTCTTATTTCTCTCTTACCATCTCGTGCCCGACCCGGGACCGCACACAGTGGGAACACCCTGTATATTTTTGATGGTACTGGGCGTCCCGCAACCCGCTGCGGTTTTTACAGCTGGCACGCGGCTACGTGGTCTCATTCCAACCCAGGAAGCTTGCCTGCTTTTCGGCGTGGCCACTTGCTCCAAATTTTCTTCCTTTTTATTGTTTTTAACGATTTCTGTGCTCAGCTTGTCGGCACAAATGACGTTGTTGAAAATTTTATTCAGTCTACGTCATATTTTTTTTGCGATTTTAATTTCATTTGATTTTGCCCATGCGCTCTTGCCGCGCTCTTCAAGCTCTTCACAGCGGCATTTTATTATAGCTGATTTTTATGTAAATTTTTTTTCGTTTTTTTTTTTTAAATTACAAGTAGTTACAGCTTGAAGCGCGCCTGTTAATGGCATATATAGCGATTGAGAATATCCTAGTTGGCAGTTAAATTAAATGCTTTAAAAGTAATAATTTATATTCGTTGGTGTTAAGCTGAAAACAATGAATTTTTCGATTACTATTGTTAATATCCGACTGTACCACTAGGTTGCCATAAAATCCCCGATATCAAAAAAATCAAAGAAACTTGTCTTCTATGGAATAATATGGGATCCAATGTGAAAGTTTGGTTAATCTAGCTCTTACCATCTCTGAGATCTAGGCGTTCAAACGGATGGACGGTCAGACGGACATGGGTATATCGACTTCTCTAGTGCCGCTGATCATATTTTAGGTTACTTTGGGGTGTCTCCGACGACTCCTTCTATATGCTACATTACATTTTAATATACCCTTTGTACCATACGGTACAGGGTATAAAAATGAATTTCTCAAATGATTATTTATTAAAAAAACAAATTAAAATTTTTCGTAGGCGTATATTAACATCCGTAACCATTATATGAAAATGGAAGTGAGTATTTATAAGAAAGTATTTCCTTTGGCCGTCTTAAAAAGTATGTCCTGTATGGAAATATAAGGCACTTGGGGACTAGCAGTAACCATATGAAGGATAAATCCAATTTACAATAGAAAAGAACGCATCAAATATGCTTCCAAGGAGCATATTCCTGAGTTACAAAAGCGAAAAAATATGTGTTTCTGAGAATAGAACAAATAATGAAATAATCGAATTTTTGAATAGCCTTGACTACTGCCAAACATTTTGACGGGATATCAGTCAATCATGTGAGACATGATGATAGTTATACTTATTATATTGTTTAAAACATTGATTATGCTATGGGCAGCTTAGGTACGAAATATTCTACAGTGCTTTATTCCTATCAGGAATAATGCGAACATAATAAGCTTTACCCAAGAAATACTTTATAACAACAATGATAACTGATAAATGATAATAAATGGAGTAAACAAATTTTAAATGAACAAAACTATATCAATTTCCATAAGAAAATTAAAATAGGCACTCAATAAGATTTTATTACAATTTATGAAAAAATGGTTAAATCTTATAAATTAAATAATATTTAATTGTTTTCTGAAAATTATGAAATTTCAATTGAAATGAATTCAAAATATGTTCACTAGCAATAGTTTTTTTAACTTATGGCGGTGTGTAATAATTCTAAGTTTCCAATAATTTAAAAAACGTCGTCTGTGCCAATTATTCCGTGAAATTTATATAGGCAATCACTATAATTCGCAAGTGGTTAAAGCAGTAACTGCCTTAGCATTTTACTTGAATCACTTTTGTTTATTTATTCTATAGATTATATTACTTCATTACTTATTTTATTGGGGAGTTCATATCTCCTTTTTGGTTTACAAATTTGCTCCCGCCGTTTTATTTTATTATGTATATTATTTATATTTCAAAGTATTGTCCGTCGCTTTCCACTACTTTGGCCCATCTTTCAGGCTACAAACGAATCCCGCGTCGGAAAAATTCTTCATGCTTTGATAAGATCCAAGAATCTATCCATTCTTTCACTTTTTCAAAAGAATCGAAGCACTGGCCCGCCAGGCCTTGTGCCATCGACCTAAATAAATGGTAATCAGATGGAGCAACATCTGGAGAGTATGGCGGGTGAGGTAGAATTTCCCATTTCAGTGTTTCGAGGTACGTCTTGACTACTTTCGCCACGTGAGGTCGAGCATTGTCGTGTTGCAAAATTACTTTTTCGTGTCTATCAGCGTATTGCGGCCGTTTTGCTTTTAATGCCCGACTCAAACGCATTAATTGCGTTCGATAAGGTGCACCAGTAATTTTTTCAGAAGGTTTTAGCAGCTCATAATAAATTACGCCAAGCTGATCCCACCAAATACACAACATGACCTTGGATCCGTGAATATTCTGTCGAGGTGTCGCCGTAGGAGTGTGGCCGGGCAATCCCCATGATGTGCGTCGCTTAGGGTTGTCGTAGTGCACCCATTTTTCGTCCCCAGTAACAATACGATGAAGAAATCCGTTTCGTTTTTGTCTTTCTTTCGTTTCTGTTCACAAGCAAATAGACGTCGCTCAACATCTCTTGGTTTCAACTGATACGGTACCAAGTATCCTTGTTTTTGGATCATCCCCAGCTGTTCCAGGCGTTTTGATACTGCTTGCTGAGTTACTCCCAATGATTTTGCTAGCTGTTCTTGAGTTTGGCACGAGTCTTCATTAAGTAAGGCCTCCAGTTCATCATCTTCAAAAGTTTTTTCTCTGCCACCGCTATGCCGATCTTCAACAACAAAATCACCGCTTTTAAAGCGCTGGAACCACTCGCGACACGTTCTTTCACTAATAGTATCATCACCATAAGTACTTGAAACAACCCGATGAGCCTCAGCCGCCGATTTTTTCATGTTGAAATGAAAAAGTAAAATCTCCCGCAAATGACGTGAATTCGGTTTATAAGTTCACATATTTAATTAAGTGTAACTTTTTGACGCAAACAAAAATTAACTTATATCGATGTAAGGTTATATTTATCGATGTCAAAACTGATGGAAACAGCTGTGATTTATTTATTTGAACTATTACTGGCTACTAGCGCCATCTTTTGGAAAACGGCCGGAGCAAAGTTGTAGCACTAACATAATCATCTGTAGCCCAAAAAAGATTGTTGTAATTAAAACCATTTTTTTTATTCAGTATATTTTAGATAATCGATCTTTTTGACCGATTCTCATAAAAAAATCGATGTAATCGATTAATCAGACTAAAATAAGCGCCAACAAGTAAACTCGTAGAAATTACAGGAGAGGAAATTTGCCAAAACAGCTCCTCAAAATTTACATAATATATATCAAGAGCTCAAATAAGAGTCTTATTTTATTAAGCTGAAACAAAAAAAAAACGAATGTGCCAGCGTATGGATATTAGACCATAAAGCTGAAAATTATGACACTTTTAATAATAAAGAAAAGACATCTATTTTAAAAAAGAATTTTCCCAAATCATTTTTATACATCGTAGTTTTTCAACACCAAAGTTTTACCTGGAAACTTAAACTTCCTTTGATGTTAAGTGCAGTTCATAATTTTTTAATGTAGTCTTCATACTTCCTCTTGGTTTGACAGCATTTAACGTTTAAAATAAAATTAATGCCAATGCCAGTATGGTCTATATGTTCCAGTTTAGCAACTTAGTCCTGAGTTTATCCCAACTTGTTAATAATTCCTTCCTAACTTAGTAACTACAACTTAAGCATCTTTCTTTGCACATTGTCAATCTATAAGTTACTTATGCTCAAAACTTTTCTGAAACAAATGTCTTGCATTTTAAATATGGCAACAATTACAGTTTTATTATGTGTCCCATGTTACAGATCCTACCCACAGCTTTCGACAACTCCCACCCTAGCACTTATAACTATTTGCCCTGTCCTATTCTGGCCTGCCCTGCCCTGCCCTGTCCTGTGTCTCTCCCATACCCAACACACACGGACTCACACACATGCAGACAACAAGCAATTTGTCAGTTTATCGATTTCTACCAAACATTTGTGCCAGACACTCAACTGTATTAAATGCTAAAAAACAACAAAAACAACAGCAACAGTAACAGCAACAGGAGAAAAACGTTGTGGAAAACCTTGCACACAATGAAAAGCTTCACAGCTCGAACGGCCAGTAGTGGCATATGCTAAAAAGCGTACAATAAAAAAAGGAAAATAAAAGCATAAAAGTCTAAAGTGAAAACCGACAGTGGAATACCCTGTAAACAAACTCATGTTCCAGAGTTAATTTTGTTTCGTTTATTAGGATCACATGAGTTAAGATCTTTGAAGGGTGGTTCAATTTATTGTGAGCCGAATCAGCAAGTTCTATCTGCAAAATAAACATATACAATAATACGCTTCAAAGTTCACAAAAATCAAGCAGCCATTCAAAAATGTTCCAAGAAAAATCTTTAAAATAAACACTCCTACTCTTAAGCCTACTTAGCATATCAGTTTACTTTGAAAAACATTGTAATTGTAGTTGTATCCGCACTAAAAATTATATCAAACTCCGCAAACATTTTTTTATATAAATACTAGAATACTTCTAAATTCTTGGATACGAATCAGTGCGATTGGCACCTTTCCCTTATCACCGGAAAAGATTTCTGACCACAAAGAACATTTCAAAAATCTCAATCTCAAGTATATTTACTTACTCTGGGACAAAACATTACAACGCTATAGAAAATGGAATCATTTTAAAACAAACAATACCAACCTCTACACAGATATGTAGACACATTATTGACCTATGCGGGAGCTTTTTAGTACATCTTAACTCAGCCCTTACAATTTTATATTTCTTCCTATTGGCTTTTATATATTTTTTTTAAACATAGAATCACCTGCCTCAACTTTTCTGAGAACGAAATCCTATCTACTCTAATCTAGCAAATATCTTAGCATTTCTGCAAATAAATGTACGATATTTAAAAAATAATGTAATTTTTATTTCAAATATTGTGACGTCACTCGCGCGTTTTTCCTTCCTTTTTTGTGCGACAAATACGTCTGATTTCAATATTCGTCTGATATCCAAGTAATAAAAACTAAATGAATAAAATTAAGTAATGACAGCAAGATTGATCGCAAAGTGAGGCAGGGAGCAAAATGGTTCACTAGGTCCAAAGTGATCAACTGAGGTTTTCATCAAAGTTAACCATATTCATACAACACTACCTGAATTCACTTAAGAAAAAGTAAAATATTATATTTAGAATATTTACAACATCCTATTTTTTCGCATCAAGCTGCGGAACTATGGTTTTTGTAGTGTGGATCTCAATTTCGAAATTCTCTAACTATATATATATATACTAGCTATATAGCTTTGGGCAGACCAAATCATTTCTACAAAACGAAAGGTTTTCTCTGAAGATGATGCATTTAAAAAAACATATTGATTTACCACGCCTTCTCTTAGCTGTCACATATACCTTAATCTCAAATCGACCAAACCCTTGACCCTAAAGGATTAGGGTATAAAAATGGAAAAAGGCGAAAGGATGAGAGAGTAAGGAAAATAAAAAGAAAGTAAGCGGGATAACGGTGTGCTTCATACATGAAATGGGAATTTCAAAGCGAAAAATCGAAAACTGAAAAATAATTCCAAACTCACAGGCAGAGAGAGAGAGAGAGAGCCAGCAGAGTACGACAACGAGATGGTCTGGTAGAGTGAGAGCAGATTCGAGTCACATATGCAGCTCAGCATACACAATCACACACTAACACACACATAAGCACACACATGCACCAATACACCATAAATAATGGTTGCATGATTTATCGATAACAAGCGCAATTTACAGTCGTACAACACACACAAGAACAATAACAACAAAAACAACAAAAGCAAAGCCATTCGGCGTGAGCGACAAAATGGCGTGTAACCCAAGCTGCAAAAAGCAGCAAAAGAAATAAAAATACTTAAAAAAAAACAAAAAAAAACCAAAAAGAAAAGAAAAGGTTGGCACAACTGCAATGAATTTGTCCGCGACAGAAATGAAATAAAGTGAAAATAAAATAAGAAAATAAAATAAAAAACAAAACAAGAATATAAATAAAAAATTGCATTTACATTGCCTGCTACGTATCCTACTTCTGCTATTTCTACGCTCTCTGCTTCTTCTTCTCGTTGTTCTTATCCTTGTAAACAGCAATAGCAACAACAACAGCCATAAAATTTGCATGCAAGCAAAATTCGCATAAAATTTTATTGAAAATGCATTAAAGTCAAAGACAAGAACTTTATTAGCAAAAAGCAGCAGCATTTTTCCATGCTCCCTAAGTTATATGTAGGGTATTAAGAGAGAGGGAGGGTGTAGGCGAGCGCAGACTGCCTGTGATCATAGTTTTTGGCACTTTCTGTCAGTCAACAGCAGCAGTAGCAGCTGCCATTGCCGTAAAAATGTGCATAAAAATGTCAAGGAACAGAAAGAGAAACAGCAGACACAACAAGAAAAAGCCACAAAAAAAAAAGATGCCAAGTATATCCTTGGGCTGTGCTAAGCGAAATGCCAATGCACTTAAAAAAAATATATATAATACACTGAGCCACAGCCAAGTCCGCTGCACCGCATCCGTGTCAACCAGCAAAGCACCAAAAACCAGGAAAACCAAAAACAGAAATAACATCAAACAATTTTCATGCTCACGGAAAATGCGGCAAACAGCTGAGCTCCTTGTCAGTCATTTTGTTGGGGATCTCGAAGCGGCAGAAACGTATTTTGAAGGATACTACCAGCTTGCTACAAAAATGGGAAAAGGCGTATAGTTTTGGAGCAACTATTTCAGGTGTTGCTCTCAGTGCTAAGAAAATTATCTATATGCTAAAGTACTTTAACTGGTTTTTCATTTCAAGAAATTCTCAAGAAAAGGCATTACCAGGAAATTTGTATTTTAATTGGAATTTAAATAAACGTCATTGCATCATGTTTCATGAAAAATTCTGTTGACAATAACAAATTTTCCACAAATTTTTCAATTGGAGCTATTTAAATATTTAACATTTTAGCGATTTTTAACTTAAATGTGCAAATATTCAGGCTCAATTAGTTTCCAATACTCACTCTTGAAATTTCTTTTGATCTATCGCGTTAACGTTGCTACTTTTGGAAAAAATAAGATTTTCAAAAGAATAACCAGAAAAAAATTACATAATTGTAGACAAAATTACAAATTTAATTTTCTTTTCTTCTTCTTCTTATGTGGTCATAACAACCCGATTACCGGGCTACGGCCTGCCTTAAAACTTCTCTCCAGGCGCCTCTGCATTGCGCGCAGCCTTCTCCAGTTGGTCACACCGAGCGAAGACAGGGCCCCTTCCACTTGGTCTTTCCAACGCAGACACGGTCGTCCTCTCCGCCGACGGCCGCTGACTATCGCATCGAACACACGTCTAGCTGGAGCATCCTCGTCCATCCTAACGACATGTCCGAACCAGCGAAGCCGCTGGATGTTAATACGCTGAGCAACGTCCATGTCGTTGAACAGCTCATACAGCTCCTGGTTGGTGCGGATGCGGTAGTAATCGCCAACTCGAATAGGACCAAAGATCTTGCGCAGTACTTTCCTCTCGAAAACTCCCAAGGCAGCTGCATCAGTTAGCGACACGGTCCAGGCTTCCGCGCCGTAAAGAAGCACTGGAAGGATGAGTGCCTTGTAGAGTGATAGTTTTGTCGCGCCAGAGAGGTCTCTACTACTCAATTGCCTATTGAGACCGAAATAGCACCTGTTGGCAAGAGTGATTCTGCGCATGATCTCCAGGCTGACATCGTTGTCGGTGGTAACGGCGGTGCCAAGGTAGATGAATTCCTTGACAACATCGAAAGTATAGCTGTCGGCCGTAATCTGGGACCCAAGCCGCCGCACGTCCCTACTTGTCGACAGCATATACTTTGTTTTGCCCTCATTTACCGCCAGACCCATTTTCGCAGACTCCCGTTCGATAGCACTGAAGGCCGCGGTGACATCTCGCTTGCTACGCCCAATGATGTCGATGTCGTCGGCGTACGCAAGGAGCTGGACACTCTTGTATCCATAGTGCCAGTGCGATGTACGCCGCCCTTCCGCAGAACGCTCTCCATGACGAAGTTGAAGAGGTCGCATGATAAGGGGTCACCTTGTCTGAAACCTCGCAAGGTAATAAAAGGCTCGGAGAGGTCCCTTTCTACCTTGACGGAGCTGCAGGAATTACTCAACGTCATTCTGCAAAGCCTTATCAGCTTCGCAGGGATACCGAGCTCAGACATTTCCTTTATACATCAAAATTTTCTTCATTTTCTCTTAATTTTGCAGTTGTAAGGATATTGTATCTAAGCACTGATTGAGTGACTTCACATAATTTAAGTTTTAGGCAATATTTTAATATTATTTCTGCAATAGGCCCACCCTATATTAAGTTTGCGCAAATGTTTAGAATGGAGACTCCTATATGGTCTAAACTGGATATTTGTACTACTTTGAACAAAAGTAATATCAAGTTTATTTTTATATTCATTCTTCGTCGAAAAAATCTTTTTATTTTTAAAGTTTTTTTTGCCATTTTCCACTACCATTATAGTAATATTTTGTATTAAAATGATTTGGTGTAGATTATTTAACGTCGATGAGCCTTATCTGAAGGTCTTAATTTAATTTTTTTTTTTTTGTGAAAGCAATTACTTTCCAAAAATAAATATGTTCAAATCCCATACTGGCTTGGTATCAATTAAATCTAAAAATAACTTTACTTTTACATTTATAAGTCCAAAGAAAGGTCCGATTAGCCGCTTCTCATTTAAGTCATAATTTTGAAAATCCAGAAACAGAATAAATTTATTTTTCCTTCCTTTTTTACGAACTTAATTGCTGCTTTGTCGAAAGATTAGTTAGATTAGTTTTAGTTTACAAACTGGTTCTACTTTTTAGCTCAGTTTACAAAATTATTGTGCCCGAATAACACGATTCCAGATAAACAAGAATTTTGCAGAAGCAAAAAAAAAAATACTTAGTTGTCCTATAACTATCTTCGACAAAGTCCATACTCCTGCTCTCACTTCACTTATAGTTTAATTTAAGCAAAATTGTTGTTCTTATGATATTTTAAAAACAAAAAAATACAATATATTAAATTAATAGTATTAATATTTTACTAACTTAATAAAAATTAATTTTATAAATGCATTAGAAATAAGTCAAAAGCGGGTTGCATTACAATCAGCTTTTATTGCCATAAAAATAATAGTAATATATTTTCAGAGCTGTCCCGCTAAGAGCTTTGATGATTGGCCAAGTAATATCAATAAGAGTGTCTAAGCCACAGTTAATGTACTCAAAAATAAACCAGAGTCGAAATACTTTTATAAAAATACATAAATATCACTTAATAGTGCACAACACCTTAAAGCTTGAAAGGAAACCACAGTCCTGGGGCGAGTCCAATAAATTAAATTCCATGCAGCTGAGCCAAGCAACAAATGGTTTTTTGGACATTGTCCAGACAGAATCCGTACACAAGACAAATGCCAATGGCCAAGTAAATGGCCAAAAGTGTTGAAAGAAAAGCAGTCGCTTGAAAAAGACAAAGAAGCGCAGCCAAAATAATATCGAAAACAATTTTCAGGCACTTAGATGCAGTCTTGAGTTCTGCAATCGGATGGAAGGAGATTTTACTGTCAGTACCTATAAAAAGGCATATTAACAATCTGTTCGTAACTGTTGCTAGTTAAGAAACTGAATTTGCATATTTAAAGCCCGAAGAGACAATATTTTATTTGGAATCTGTAAAAAATTCAAAATTTGGAGACAGTTGCTCCGTTTAATTAAATATTTTAAAAACTAATAATTTATCGGTGCATTTTATTTATTTACAGGGTCCGGCACTCGAAGTGCCGAAATTCAATGTTAATGCGCAATATTATCGGGAAAGTATTCTGGAGGTTGCTTTGAAGCCGTGGGCAGACAAACATTTCGGTGGCAGACCATGGACGTTTCAACAGAACTCGGCACCGTCTCGCAAAGCTCGAGTGAACCAAGAATGTCTGAAAAACAACGTTCCGAACTTCATAACGTCCACACAATGGCTCTCGAATTCACCAGACGCGAATCCGATGGTATGATGATATTCTCTTTGGGCCATTTTGGAGAGCAAGGTCCGAACTAAAAGATACAACAGTCTCGAGGCGCTGAAAAAAGCCATTGTCCACGAGTGGGCCAAAATACCTGCAAGTCACATTCGGGCAGCTTGCGATTCATTTTTGGACCATCTCAAGGCCATAGTGAAGGCAAAAGGAGGCCATATTGAGCGAAAGTAAATTGTTTCTAAATTTCGTATTATTTTTACACATTTTGTACCTTGAATTGAGTAAAGGTAATTTTCCAAAATGAAATTATGGCCTTTTTAATTGGTTACACTTCGAGTGCCGGACACTGTATTGGTAAAAAAAAAAAAAATATTCCGCAAATTTAAATTGTTTTCCTTTTAACTATTTTAAAAATTTAAAAAAATTAAATACATATTTATATATATTGAACAGTCACTATTTTTCTTTCCATGTATATATAAGTTGTCATCATCATTATGACCAATGTGATTGAAGCAACAATTCTTAAAAAGTGGCGGACGTAAAGTCGGTCGCGGACGACTTTAGGATACCCTGTACCACTTGCTTATAATAAAGTCCGGTTCCTTCACAAAAAACCAAAAACAGAAGAATTTTTAAGCAAAAAATTTTTTTTTGACCGATTGGTCCTATGGGAGCTATATGATCCAGTCAAACGATTTGGATTAAATTTGGTACAGTGCTTAGGAACTATAAAATACTCACGAATGTCAAATTTGGTCCCAATATCTTAACAAACAAACGAAACACAACAAATTTGGTTAAAAAATCG
Source organism: Chymomyza amoena (assembly GCA_037043745.1). Taxonomy (NCBI): domain Eukaryota; kingdom Metazoa; phylum Arthropoda; class Insecta; order Diptera; family Drosophilidae; genus Chymomyza; species Chymomyza amoena. The sequence goes on from JBAMAX010000017.1 coordinate 410,576, forward strand.
ATTTTTTGGAAGATCGGACCTATGGGAGCTATATGATATAGTCAACCGATTTTGTTCAAATTTGGCACATTGCTTAAGTGGTCTAAAAAATTTCCAAACGCCAAATCTGGTTACGATATCTTTATTAAAAAACGAAATATAGCGAATTTTTCTTTAAAAAAGTTATTTTGGCCGATCGGTCCTATGGGAGCTATATGATATAGTCAACCGATTTCGATAAAATTTGGTACAGTGATTAGGAACTATAAAAAACTTTCGAATACCAAATTATGTTACGATATTTTTATAAACAAACGAATTATTATCTAAAACTTTTTTTTTGTCGAGGTCGTCTCAAACACCCCTATGGGAGCTATATAATTTATCCCCGATATCAAAAAAATAAAATAAACTTGCATCCTATGGAATAATATGGGATCTAATGTGAAAGTTTGGTAACTCTAACTCTTACCATCTCTGAGATCTAGGCGTTCACACGGACGGACAGACGGACATGGGTATATCGACTTCTCTATTCACCCTGATCATATTTTAGGTAACTTTGGGGTGTCTCCGACGTCTCCTTCTATATGTTACATACATTTTCGGCTTGCACAAACTTAATATACCCTTGGTACCATACGGTACAGGGTATAAAAAAGAGTAAAAATAAGTAAGTAGTAATTCCCATAACTGATATAGTATTTAAGTTTAGATTTCCGGCTAGTCTTGCATTCTCTTAGCTTTTAGTTATCGACCCATAAGGAGTATTCTCGTAGATTCGCTTCCTGAACAAAGAAACTTAATTCTAAGTCAACTCTATTTGGCAAATCGGCGGTTAAAAAAACTTTACTAAATTTATAAATTTAATATCTGAGATCTGAAAAGAAATGGATTAATTTGTTTAGTTTTGTTATATTTATTAATTATTTTTATTGCAATTAAAAATTTGGGGATCTTAAAACAAATATTATGTATACGAAGAGTATACATGGACGCTAAAAGTACGCGTGGACAGAACGTTTGAAATATTTTTGCTATATTATCAAATCCACCAAGTAAAATTTAGTTTAAAAATTTGGGTTTTGGTCCATTGTTCATAAAAAAAAGTGTATTGCAGCTTCACTATGCTTCGCTTTTCTTTTGTTTATTTCTCCGGTTTCACTTATCGGTAATAGATTAATCTACTTGGTGCATGTTTGGCATATAAATCTTTTGGGCAAACAAAAACGAATTGCAATTTTGAGCTTGCTTTAAGTGCTTTAAAGTTCTTGAGTCAAACTTTTAATATTCGTATGCCATTATTGCAGCGACGTTTCCCATTTTAATTAGAGGTCTCGTAAAGTTGCATATTGCAAATATTTGCGAAGCACAGGACGATTTTTCAATAAATGCGTTTATTGCATTCAACCTGACTTTTCATTTTTATTAAAAGTATATTCAAACGCATATTGGTTGCAAGGTAATAACATATTGCATAAGTGTAAATAAGACTCTGACAAAAATTCTCTTTTCTGGTAACTTGACAAACATTTCGGAAACATTTTCAACATATATTGGTAACAAAACCTTCGGGCAATATCAAAGTACTCAAATATGACGAGCGCAGTATTACATTTACATGTATATGGCAAAAAGGACATTTAAGTATTTTGCAAATTTGTATACCCTGCATCTATGGACCAGGTAGAAAAAGTTCTGAAGCAAAGTTCTACAACGGGTAAGTAGGTTTTATTCAATGTAAAAAATTGACTAGAATTCGGTTTGAACAGTGATTGGAGTCAGAATTTGGAATATGTTCTTGTGTTCAGGCCAATCAAACCTGTTCTGGTATCCGTTCATACTCAAACAAGTTCGGTTAAGTATTACTCTACCTTAGTAATTATTATCGGTCGGTTTATAAAATTCAAGCTACCTGATCAGTTAACAGTTTTTGCTGGTTCATTTTTTTTTTTTTATGCGTTCACGAGCCAGTGTCAATCTAATCAAGCACAGTCAGCCCAGGTTTTTTGGATCTGATTGAGGCCGCATAAAGAAATAGACCATAATTTCACTTTTTTAAAAACTATTAGGTCTACTTTGCTCCCGCCGTTTTCCAAAAGATGGCGCTAGTAGCTAGTAATAGTTCAAATAAATAAATCACAGCTGTTTTCCATCAGTTTTGACATCGATAAATATAACCTTACATCGATATTAGTTAATTTTTGTTTGCGTCATATAGTTTCACTTAATTAAATATGTCAACTTATAAACCGAATTCACGTCATTTGCGGGAGATTTTACTTTTTCATTTCAACATGAAAAAATCGGCGGCTGAGGCTCATCGGGTTATTTCAAGTACTTATGGTGATGATACTATTAGTGAAAAAACGTGTCGCGAGTGGTTCCCGCCCTTTAAAAGCGGTGATTTTGTTGTTGAAGATCGGCATTGTGGTGGCAGAGAAAAACTTTTGAAGATGATGAACTGGAGGCTTTACTTAATGAAGACTCGTGCCAAACTCAAGAACAGCTAGCAAAATCATTGGGAGTAACTCAGCAAGCAGTATCAAAACGCCTGGAACAGCTGGGGATGATCCAAAAACAAGGATACTGGGTACCGTATCAGTTGAAACCAAGAGATGTTGAGCGACGTTTATTTGCTGGTGAACAGCTGCTTGAAAGACAAAAACGAAAAGGATTTCTTCATCGTATTGTTACTGGGGACGAAAAATGGGTGCACTACGATAACCCTAAGCGACGCACATCATGGGGATTGCCTGGCCACACTCCTACGGCGACACCTCGACAGAATATTCACGGATCCAAGGTCATGTTGTGTATTTGGTGGGATCAGCTTGGCGTAATTTATTATGAGCTGCTAAAACCTTCTGAAAACATCGAACGCAATTAATACGTTTAAGTCGGGCATTAAAAGCAAAACGGCCGCAATACGCTGATAGACACGAAAAAGTAATTTTGCAACACGACAATGCTCGACCTCACGTGGCGAAAGTAGTCAAGACGTACCTCGAAACACTGAAATGGGAAATTCTACCTCACCCGCCGTACTCTCCAGATGTTGCTCCATCTGATTACCATTTATTTAGGTCGATGGCACACGGCCTGGCAGGCCAGTGCTTCGATTCTTTTGAAAAAGTGAAAGAATGGATCGATTCTTGGATCTTATCAAAGGATGAAGAATTTTTCCGACGCGTGATTCGTTTGTTGCCTGATAGATGGGCCAAAGTAGTGGAAAGTAACGGACAATACTTTGAAACATAAATAAGATACCATTTTTTTTTTATAGCAAATTTATAGGCCTAATATCACATAGAAAATAACGCGAAAATTGATTGTTTTAATTCAGAAAATGCATATGCGAACATTTGAAAATATTTATTCTGTATTTACTAGTTTTTTTATATATAGGCATGCTCGGTCTTTTAGAAAATACATACGTTACCAGACGCCTTAAAGGACATCATGCTTACCGACAGATTTTAGATACATGAATTATATTAATTTTTATGTATTTATTTTTGTATTTACCCTTTTTTATTTTATCTTATACAATACATTTTTAACATAGTGGCTGATATTGCTGAATCTTATTCAATCCTCTTTATTGCTATCTGATGTTTACCCACAATAATTATATTTAACTCGGGTAATGATTAAGCGCTGTCCATCTGTAACTAAGAATATCAGATCTTCGAGACCTTAAAAGGTACAGTTACATATTTTTAAATTAAAAATTATATAGATACAAAAAAAATCATGGTAAACCATACCTTTAAACTTCAAGAACCTTTTTAGTTCTTATTTAACTCATGTGAATCTGATAAACCAACAAAAGTCTTTGTTTTCTTAGATATGGAATTTGATAAGGTCACGCAAAAACAAAAGTGCTTTTTAAAGGCAAAGCTTGTACATAAGAACTGATGGCTAATGATCTAATATTTAGATGTACCCAATGTCATCTAAGTACAATTCTATCCAAATCGTTTTATTTAACAAAAGCGGAAGGTACTGTTTGAATTCAGAAAAATTTATTTGCATTTAAACTATTTTTTTGTATTTCATTTTTTTTGTTTTGTTTTTATTTGTTTGATTTATTTACAATTCTGGTTATTTGTCAGCATTTATTGTTTTTCAGCAACATATGTATGTAATTTTCAATAGCATGCCACACCCAATGTGCAACAAATAGTCAGGATAGTCACGTGCCAAATGCGCAAACATATACTATACAAAATGAATGGGAATACCCGGCGCATACATATTGAAAAACCAGATGGGGTTGGACCAACAGAAAAACTCAGTAGCATCGTCAAAGGTCATAGATTTTTTTTTGGTTTACTTGGTGGAGCTACGATACCAACCAAACACAAACATATAATTTTCATCAATAATACCGCTTTACAGACAAGTGAATTTGATGAAGCCGCCCGCCTCCAGGTCTCCCCTTCACTTAATTCCCCGTTGTTGTGGCTGACGACGTCTACGCCAGGGGACTGACTCCATATACAATGAAAGCCATGTGATGATGGTCAACAAAATGTTTGGGGCATTTTAGAAAAATACGTTACAAAATAATACAAACCCAACAACAACGTACACATTTATATGTACTATCAATAAAATAAAAAATAAAAGAGAAACGAATAGCGCGTAATAATGGTATTTATTTCTAAATAAAATGGCAGGCGACAAAAATACATACGTATATATACACACACACGTTGAGAGGTCAAAGCGCTGTAAATCCCAGGGAGCTATGTTTGTGTGTGCAAGTTTTTTCCTGTCAAGGCCCGTGCCCTTTTTGATAAATTTACAACGTTTAAAAACAATGAAAATAGCGGAGTATATATTTATATAGTATATAAATGTGTTTGTATGGTTGAAAGCTGTGCTATTAAAAATTGTGCAAGTAAATCCGGGGCTAGAAACATTTAGCAATAAAAAAAATTAAAAAATGCTCTATTAAGTCATTCTAGTTTCTTCTATATATAATAATAAGTACACTCTACATTGTTTTCGATAATTGTATCAATTTTATCAATACTAACTACTGCTGACATTCTTTGATATTTGAAACTCGCTTTGTTTTTATAATACGTGAATTATTGAGAAGTTTTATTCACCGTTTTTGGGTAGGTGGCACTGAGAGGATTTATTAAAGTCTATAAATATTTTCAATCGAATCGACTTGAAAATTGGTTTTTGGGAATAGTTATATATTTTGTTTGGGTTTATGTTTAATTTTCTTATTGTTGGCCAGATTTTAGTTTTCAATTGGGTGTGGGGCAACTTGCTTTCCTGCCATAGAGGACGGGAAATGCATGACCGCATAGGACTAGCTACGCATTACTCATATGACTCTATCAAAACGCCTAAGACAAGCCGTGTAAGGGTTTCAGACTCATTCAGAAGACCTTATATGGCTTGATGCGAAAATTGATTTTACTAAGCAAGGTAATCTAAATAGATTCATTAGGCCTACCCCTCTTTCCTACAGCTAGACCGACACTTTGAACGTCTTGTCCGTAAAACAAGGCAACTATGAAAATCCTAAATTAGAGCTTACGATCCGATTAACACATCTCAAATGCTGATAAAAATACCAAGCTCTTCAAGCTGATGTGGAACTGATCCAGCCGGAAATGGAAAAATAAATCTTTGTAAGCTCACCTGAGGCATTAAAAGCCAACCACTAAGCAGTCCTGCGCTAAGCAGCGAAAGCGAAATATGGAACAAATCTGACTTGGAAAAAGCGGAAGCTTTCTGTAGAGACTTAGAAACCAGATTCATCCCAACTCAATTAACATAATATGAAAACGTGAGACAAGTCACATGATTCTTAGAAGCACCTTCGCAAATGTCCTTACCAGTCAAGCCTGCTGTAGTAGTCAATGAAATTCAGGCATTTTAACAACAATATTAAACAGCAGTGTCTCTGGACGTAAAAAAAGCAATTGCTAAGGTCCTCCATTCATTTTGTAGTCAAGGAACACTTACTGCATCCATTTGAGATCATACTTTGAAGACAAGAATAGCCAGAGCAGATGTACCATAAAGAAGCGTCCTTATACACCATATTTACACATGACATGCAACTGCCCTCAAGCGAAATATATATTGACCCAAAGAACTTTTTAGTTGCATCCTTATGCTGACCACACCAATTCTCGCATCATCCAAGTGCAATGCTGTGACTGAACAACTTCAAATTTACCTCCATGATGTGGAAAATTGGGCCAAAAGATGGAATATAGCCATTAATAAATGTAAATTAGTCAATATACCCTTTACTTACATGGGAACCTCAAGTCAAAGCATATATCGCTAAATGCCAACAAAAACTCAAATTGCTCCATTCCTTATTAAGCGACTACACCATTTTAATATTGAAAATATAAAAATAGTTTAAAATACCCAAAATATAAAAACGCGCTTTACAAGGTTCAAATGACGCAACAATTTAAGCCCACTGAACTGAAAATGTTCTTATTTGTTCAATGCACAGTTAAAGTATTTTTGTCAAAAAAAAAGTCATGCAAAATTATGATAATCTCATATGAGCCTGTAGAGCCAGTCCCGGCGGCCATTTGGGCCATATTATTTTTCATCCATACATATTTATATGTGAGATGGTCACCCTAACGGCGGTGATAGCAACAAAGGTAGCAACAACGGCATTAGCAGTAACGCCTATGAGAGAAGCGGAGAGCGGCTGGGAAGTTGAGCAGTAGTTTCTAATCTTACATATATTTACAATGTATTATATTCTTGAACTCCGCTTGGAGTAAGAAACAATGCCATTCAAACATTCCATATATGAATAGTTTCTATTGCGTTTTGTATTTACACAATTTTTTTTAAATGTAGAAATAAATGCAATTGACAAACAAAGCAACAGGCGGCCCACCCTATGCAGAGCATATTTACATTTAGACATACAGTCTGTTAAGTAAGAGCGTGTACGGCACAACTTATTAAAAATTGATTTAAACAAAAGTTTCTTTACATCAATTTATTTACAATTACATGTCCAGTCACCACCAGCGTCAATAATCACCTGGCATCTCCGCGGCATACTTTCCACCAAATTTTGCAGCATATTCGACGGGAAGCGCTCTCCAAATGCTTCGAACTTCTCGGGAAAGCTGTTTCAAAGTAATTGTGGGTCTTCCTCGAAGCTTTTGCTTGATGACGGCCCAGAAGTTTTCGATGGGATTTGCATCAGGGGACTGTGCAGGCCAATCCAATATGACGATGCCTTTTTCGGGCTTGCAGTCGGTACAGAGACGAACGCGGAGTTTGGGGTCATTATCTTCCTGCAGAATCCAATCTTCTTTTTGTTGATAAATTGACTTTTGGCAGTCGGTAATAAAGCTTTTCCATAAATTTCGACCATCCTGGGAGCATTCAGGTTCTCTGTGAAGAGATGCAAAGTGCCGAAACCCTTTTTTGAGAACCACCCCAAAGATGAATTTTTATAGGGTGTTTAACGGTGCGCTGGACAAAATTACTTGACTACAAAGATCAGTCACGTGATATAATAGAATAACCCCAAACAGATGATTCGTCGGAGAAAAGTACGTTACTCCAATAGCGATCAATGTTTTCTGTTGCCCAAGCCAGTCGTTTTGCAACGTGTTTTTTCGGACAACAGTGGTTTCTCCAATGTGCTTCGCCATTTCGAATCGTTATATGCGATATATCTACACCCTTTTTTTCAATTTTGCTTGCCTTACACGCAAACTTAAGCCAGGATTCCGCGAAAACAAACTCACGACCATTTTTTCATCGTTCTTAATCACGCTTCCTGTTGAGCCACGATCGGGAAGGTCATCGACGTTTTTCGAATCCTTGTAGCGTTGCATCCACTTCTGAACAAAAGTTTTCGACTTTTTTAAATATTTTGCCACCGCTGCATAAGACATTTTAGGTCCTTTTGGATGGGTTCAGAGAAAAACTGCCTCGAAGCGTTCTGCATATATGCAGTACACATTCTGCTAACGTACTTTTCTGACAAAGTTTTGACTTCCAATCGAACTTTTTTACTAGTGCGTCAAAGACAAAGGTTATGTCTACTCGTAAACGAATTTTTAGAGATCTACTCCTTACCGACTGCGAATAATGCCGTACACGCTCTTACTTAACAGACTGTATAGGGACGTGTGAAACACACAGACGAAATCTAGCGGCTGTACTTAACAGAAAAATAAATGATGACAACACGATAAAAACTTTTTTAAGTCGAAATTGGAATTTCAATTTTTAATCTGCTTTAAAAAAATCTAAATTACTAATTTTGTTTAGTTCTTAGATCTCGTATGTCACTATTATTAATATGCAGGAGTTATCTTCAATTTTAAGATATAATACCTCCATGCAGAAAATATAGTTCCCTTGTTAAAGTTATTTTTATTTTTCAGTTTAATTGAAACCAGAAAGCCCCTGAAAACACATAGCAAGGATTTTTCATAATAGTGCTCAAAAAAAAAAAACAAAATTTTTAATTCTTAACTATATACCGCATATGCCACATGCCACATTCTATGTAAAACAAATGTGTTGCATATGCTGCAGCTTGACACTCTTTGTATGGCTGCAGACTTACCTATACCATAAATTTGTCCTGCTGTTTGTCATGCTGCTATCAACGCCTACACACTGCTCTGTCTATTTGTTTCAGTTATTTTTTGTTTTTATTATTTTTAGTTTTTTTTTTTTATTTTATTATTTACTGTTATGCTTTATAACTTTTTCATATGAAAAATTTCAATTTTTATGCAGGCATTCAAAATAAATTGCATGGCTTTTATTAGAAACTGGCAACAAATCTAGCCACCCTCTACCCCCACAAAACCTAGTGACCACTTCAACTCCGACTTACCAATGAAGTTCGAATAGTCCTGCAGTTTTCGAATGCATTTTTGTTTTGAAATACATTATGGGCGGCTATAAATTATTGTTTACTTTTTGCAAATAGCTAAAAGAAATCGGCTTATCAATTTATAGGGTAGACGAACGATGCGACACAAAAATTGTTTTAAAGGTTTATTAGCTATACACTAGCAAGGGGTGTATCGTAGTTGATACAAAGTTTGCACAGTCAGCTTGAATCACTTATTATATTCATTTAAATTTAATTCGTATAGGCTTTATACTAGTTTTAGATTTTTTTATGTAGTATATACATGTAAGTATATGGGAAAAAATATCTCAATCTCTTTGATTTATATGAATTTTAAAAATATGTAAGAAAAACAGAGATAATTTTTTAATTTGATTTCCGAAACTCTAAAAACCACTTGTTGCTCAGAAATTAGACTTTAAAATGCAAAGCATACTAATTTTAAGTTATAATAAATAAATACTGAAATTCTAATCTTGGGAACAAAAAAATCTTTAAAATTGAAATAAAGAAAATTCAATTACTACTTACAAAAAATCAACAATATATTTTGAAATAATTTTTAAACTGCTTTTTCAATTTTTTAAGGGTATTTCGCTTGAGACTCGATAAATTTACAACTTTTTACTTTGCTTATTATTTCGTGTAGTGTATTTGTTTTTGTTGATGTTTTGTTTGGTGTTGGCTGTCAGTGCAACCGAATGCAATTCATTTTTCATATTTTTCGAGAATAAAATTGTTTGCCAACAAAAACATGCCGTATGTGTTTGTGTGTGTGTGTGTAATTTAACAAATGGATTTCTAAACAAATACGGAAGTTTAATTTGTAACCAGAAGGACACGCGCACGGAAACAAGAGCAGAGGAAACAGACGAATGCAGCGGAAACATAAGGAAATGTGTGCCAACGGCAGCCCTGACCAAAGTGTCAGAGAAAGCGTGGGTCCGGTGAAGAGAGTGAGAAACAGAGAGAGGGAGCCAGGTCGGGAGCGATGGAGGCTGACTTGGGAGCCGCAAACCGCTGCCACTACAAGTGAAAACCGCAGCCCAAACAGCAAGCAAGGAGAGCAAAGCTAAACCGCCATTGTAAAGTACATTGGGGAGAGGAAGAGGGAATGCGTGAGTGTGTATGTGTGAATGCGTATGAGTACGTGTGTTTGTATGCGTGTGACATAGCAGCATATTCGCACTTCAAGATGGCTTCGATATTTCTTAGTCAACAAAATGGCGATTGCAAAATTGTAGTCGTTGTCGTTGTAGTTGGTTTGGTTGTTGTTTGCAGGGCGTGCCCTGCCTGAGCTAGGGAACGTTAAGAAATTACTTTACTTGGCCAAGCATTTTGCGGCTAAAGTCCCAGCGGAGCTACCCAGCCATGGAAAGTTGACACAGTTTACTTTGTTGCCATTTATATGGCCAAGCAGCAGCAGAAGAGGAAGCCAAGGTGGCAGGAGACTGCAGCAGCTGCTTTTATGGCACTTTGTATGCCATGCTGCCATTTGGCATTGTCTTGAGCTGAGTTTGAGCCCAACGCAACGGAAATTGCGGCCGCCGTAATTCTCAATTTGCCAGGGCGACAATTTAATGGATTTCAGGTGTGCGTATATGCAGTACATACATATATAGATGTATATAGATTTAAGTATAAGTGTGTGTGTGTGTGTTCGTTTGGTAGCTCAAATTGAATTGAAATTGCAGAAAATGACATTAAAAATTAATTAAATTGATTGCAATGCAAGCGACAGTGCTGCCAAGAGTCAAAGTTAACTGCTGTAAGACATTCCAGCTGTCATTAATTTACAATTTTTTCCTTACTTTTTCCACCTTTGTTTGTTTGCATTTGCAATTTCAGTTAATTGCCCATGCCAAAGGGTCTTGGTTATAGCCAAGTTTTCCCAGTGTATGCATTTTTGCTCACTTGCAGCTTGTAATATTGTTTTGCCAGCATTGAGTGAAGGACTTATGACAGCCATTTAATTGCTTGCCATGTCAAAGACAGCGTCAACAAAATCAAAACTTATATACAAAGTGTTTTTATATAAATATAGTATGCATGTATGAGTGTGTGAGTGTTGCCCATGTTGCAAATCAATTTGTTGTCAAACAAACTTTGCCGTTGCACAAAATATCAACAGTGTCGCATACGTATGGCATATTTTCTTTACCTAGCTTCACTGGCCAACTTCCAGTTAGCCATTTGACCACTTACACGAATATGCCCAGATGAGTAGCCACATAAAAAAAGTGCAAACAACTTACTGGTAAGTGGCTTTTGGCCAAGTTCTTTGGTTTGTTAGAGATATTGTTAAAAGTTTTGACCATGCCAAATGCTAATGCTAAGCATCTGAATACTTATTCTTAGTTTTAGAGCATGCCGATAGAACAGCGGCTAATGTATTAAGCCCTTATAATAGCAATCTCAGATTGTGAATAATTGTTGTCATGACGCTCGACATGAACATGAGGGTTGTTATAGCCATTTTGCTACAACTTTCAACACCCACTAGTCAGACATTTTTACCTTACTCGACAAGGTAAACAATTCACTATGACATATTGAGCAGCTTCAAGGATATGTGTTCTATAATTATTTATCCACGTAAACAATGCACTAGAGTGAAAACAAACAACAAAATGGCGGCGTTGCTTGACAGTGACATCGACAACAATAGCGACATAGGGCCAGTGTCTAGTTGTTCAAGGAAAACCTAATCCGTAAAGATGCCAATAACTATTCCAACACTTTGCTGCTTTGTGACTGACTCATCAACGAAGCTTATGTGATGTACATCACTGTTAAAATGTATGTTTTAAAATTATTTTTTATCGTCCAATAATCGTCGGAGCCATGAGTTATCTGACATTGTGTACTTAAATTAAAATTGTATTAAAAACAAAAATACTATATATGAAGATCAGCAGAGGCAAAAATCAACTTCTCCTCCACACAATGGCTCCTTTTTAATTACCATTGTGGTGTACACTGCAACTGCGATAGCATTAAATTATCATAATGAAAAATATAATTAAAGAAAATAATAATAAAAGGTGCGCCGCCTACAATGAAGCAAGCCAGCGCAATCAAAAAGTTATAAAATATTACTCATACGACACGTGGTACATTGCTGTGCTGCGTCATATACTGTCCAATGCGGAAGTGGCTTTTGAAATTTGACTGTGGTTTGGCTCGTGAAGCATATTAAGCTGAACTGTAGAGTAAAGGGGGATAAGCCGGTAATTATTTTTCAAGTTGCTTTAAAGTTGTAAATAAAAATCGCATAAATTCAGCAACAAGAGCATACGCACATATTTACTCTTTTCATATATTATATTTTTGGAAATTAAATGGTCAGTCATACCTTTTTTTTTTTTGTTCTTTTTGCTATTGTATTGGCAACTTTAATTGCATGAACTGCTCCATTTTATTGAGTTTGACGTGAACCAAGTGTATTTCACTTTATTTATGGGCCCATGCAATAAAGTAGCACGAATCTCGATAAGCAGACTTTCCAGCCAAGCGACATTCTGGTATAAGTGAGTCTATACACCACTGGTCAGTTGCATATGAGCATTTGCTTTTATATTGTTTTATTGTTTTTATTTTTTAAAGGCTGTTTGCTGAATAATTTTCAATAAATTTAGAAATGCTTTTTCATTATCTATTCTATGGTCAATCACCTACGTTTCTATATGCTATAGAAACATTTTTGGAATTCTCAGGAATAAAATTGTAAATAAAAGTATTTGTATAGTCTTTTCCAGGCATTTTACAAAAGTATTTGTATTATTTTATTTTAACATGGACAAAAATTTTAAAAAGCTTTCCTAAATTGTTAGAGATGCAAAAAGAATTCAGCAGAGTATTAATTAAATCTGCATCTGGTGCGATCAATTCAAAAGTCTTATTGAACTGTTTTTTCTAATACAGGGTGCGCCAGAGAAACTTACTTATTTTAAAGGTCAATAAAAACAAAAGTACTTCAATTATTTCTTTAATTTTTTTTTTATTTAAGAATAAAATATCCCAATTTTTTTTTCATGCTGTCTTGAAAATGACATCGGATAAATGGCGACCTCCATTGCGCATACACTGATGAAGTCGATTTTTGAAATTCGTATCCACTCTTTGCAGCATATCAATCGGTATGTTGGCAATGGCGTCGCGAATGTTGTTCTTGAGGTGTGCTATGGTCCGTGGTCGATCGACATAAACCAGAGATTTCAAATAACCCCATAAAAAGAAATTGCATAGCGTCAAATCTGGAGAGCGTGCCGGCCATTGGAGATCGCCTCTGAGAGAGATGAGGCGGTCGGGGAAATGTTGTCGCAACAAATTCATTGAGTCTCCTGCTGTGTGTGCTGTGGCTCCATCTTGCTGAAACCACACGTTCCTAACGTCCATTTCTTCGAGTCTTGGAAGAAAAATTCCTCGATCATGTTCCTGTAACGAGCTCCATTCACGGTAACTGCGCGTTCGTTTTCTTCAAAAAAATAAGGACCAATTATTCCCATTACCGACATCGCACACCAGACAGTAACTCGCTCACAGTTAAGTGGCTTCTGGTGAAGCTCACGTGGATTAACACCACACCAATACCGCATGTTTTGCTTGTTGACGCAGCCGGAAATGTGGAAGTGGGCTTCGTCACTGAAAAAAACGACCGCGTCTTCAGGCAGGTTGTCAACCAGCATTTCACAGGCATTTTGACGGGCAACAAAATCGCGTTCAGTTAATTCTTGCAGAACAGCCAATTTATAGGGATGAAAATGAAAGTCTTCATGGAGAATTCGTCGAACAGTGGTTTCAGAAATTCCCATAGCAGCTGCGTGTTTGCGAGCCGAACGCCGGGGAGAACGCACAACTGACTGCCTCACTCTTTCGACATTTTTCGGAGTTCTGATGGTCCGTTGAAGTCCATTTCTGGGTTTAGCGACACTTACACACTCCCGAAATGAGTTAACCCACGACAGATTCGATTACGGCCAGGAACGAGTCTCTAAGGAGGAATTTCAAAGCGAGCGCGGAAGGCACGTTGCGTAGCAACAAGTGAGCGACCGTTAGAAAAGAAGCTCTCGACTGCGAAGGCCCGCTGCTCTCCAAACCAGAGCATGATGGCAACTGACTGAAGGGAGGGTGGAGGGAGAAACAACCTTGGGAACTTCCCCCTCCAGATGTGCCCTCTCTCGCCCCTCTACCCGCCCAACACACCGCGCGGGAATTTTTTCAAATAAGTTTCTCTGGCGCACCCTGTATATGTAATATTTAATTTTTATATATCGTACTTCCATTTTTCACTTTGTTTTTGATAATCCAATAATCTGGCCAATTTCTGATGTGAGTCGGATTGTTAAAAAAATTAGGGCAATTTCAATAAAAAAAAGTATAAAAATAAAATTTCATAATTTCTTGATTCTTATATTATTAGCTACGATCCCTAAGCAAAATGTATAAAAGGCAGGGGAGCAAGATAGATTTTTTACCAATTATGCACTTGGCCTAATCAATATCACAGATTTGAGTGAGTACTTAAAACCACTATACATATATTTTTTGCTGTTAAAAAAAATTTAAAAAAGTCAATATTAAACTGTACAGCGGTGTGTATATATATAAATAAATATGCTTGAATGGCAACATCGAGGACATTGGTCAGCGGTTCACATAATTATGCACGTTTTTCGTAATTAAATATTCCTTGTAATTTGCATGCTGCTGCTGCAGCTGCAGTGGCAAGAAGGACTCTTCTGCGTGTTTATATACAGATTTTTATATATAGTTTTATATGCATATACATATACACATTTATTATGCTTGCAGGTCTTTTGTTGTCAATTTAAAAAGGTAATTGAAAAATACAATAAAGCGGTTTTATAATTATAGGCGCCGACAGTGTTTGTGCCATGGCCTACACCCCCATATAGCTACCGCTCCACTAACGTTGGCTTTAAGCTGAAGCTGCTGCTGACGGTTTTTGAAAATATAAGAAGAAAGTTTAAAACTTTGCAAAATTGGCAAAGCAAACAACAACACAAACAACAACAAAAAGAGCAAAGCACAATTTTTATTTTTTCAATTTCCGGCTTTAGCAAACAAATGTACTTCTAGAGAGGCGCTCTAAGAGCGCTAAGAAGCAGCAACAGCCGGAACTCAAGGCTGCTTGTCTAAAAAAAAAAAGAAAATTTATTTTTTATTTACACCGGATATTAATTTTATAGCAGCTAAAGTTAAAGCTACAACAACACGCAAATCGCGAAGCATTTTGAAAAGCTTGACAGAAGGTACTCAAATGTAAGCCTCATATGCTTTTGAGCTGCTTTTGATGTTTAAAAAATATTTTTTAAAAATTATACATATGTATGTATAAAGAACTTTCTAACGCTTAGACTTTTATTATTTTTACTTAATAATTTTCGAGTTTGAAACTTCCGATTGTTTGCTGTTCTTAGAGCATGTGTATGAGTGCTATGTACAGCTAATAACATATACAACTTCCGCTGCCGGAAGTGTGCAAGTGACCCGCCATTTTGCTGCTACAGTGACATGCTCAGTCTACTCCGACTGCGCCCCTTCCACTGTTTTCGTTATGCTAAAAGCATATTGTATGCAGCTTCATTTTATTTTTTTTTTTTTTACCAACAGGGGTTACCAAACGAAGCAGCGTCTCAAAACGCATCAGTAAACACCTTGAACAGACTTTTATGTACTTTGGCTTTTATGTCTTGTCAGCATAAAAAATGCATGCAACCAGCAGGGGCTAAACAAACAAACAAGATGAACCCCAAGGACCCCATACCTACCTGCTACAGGTGCACAACAACCACCAGATGTGGTGTCAACCTTTGCTGCATTGCTTTGTCGGTAAGTAGGTGTATGCGTATGTGTGTGAGTGTGTGTTCTTGACATAAACGCAAATAAACAACAGGTTGACATTAAACAAAAACAACATTATATGTATAAATGCAGAAATACCCTGACTTTGCAATACACTTTTTTCATATATCTTTTTATATATCAACTTTTTCAAAGAAAGACTTTGCTAAGTAGGATATGTTTGAAAACCAATTTTTGAGAGAAAACCCTACGTATCGTATTAAAAAACATTTGAACTTTTTTATGCTGATCTGAAGATGAGAAAGAAATTGAATGCGTCAAGCACTTTGATACAAGAAGATCATTTTATTTTACCTCTTTTTTTGTGTTCTTTGAATTTAGGCTACTTGCAAAAATTTTTATAAAAATCAAAACTGTTGAAAACATTCAGACTACTCGAATACTTGCTTGCTATCTCCAAGAACCCCTTCCGTGAATCCTTCAGTGTATGTTTACTAACTGGTGCAACACAATACTCCAAGTAACATGTTTTTTAACGCCTTTACGCCTGGACGCCTCTAAATTTCATATGAAGCAATTGTTTAAAATTTGTATATTCGATATTTCGACTCTCGGAAATAATAAAGCCGATGATTGTATTGCTGAAGATTCACGCGCCGATGGAGTCGACATTGAATACATGCCTCAAGAAAATGCATCAAATAGTGAAATCGAACCTAATGAGGTTTTCTATAGTGTAACAGATAAAGAAGCTGAGAAGGGTAATTTAGAGATAATTGTCTCAAGAGGTACGATAGAGAAAGTATAGGTAGAAAAAGATAGTATTAAAATTAAAATGCATCCTTTTTCGCGATGGACCCAAGTAACAAAATACCATTCCACTTGAGTTATTGTACAATTTTTTTCACTCATTATTTTATACTAGTGATCAGAAAATCATTTAGCTTATGTTTTGATTCAACACAACGACGGTGACAAAATATTTCTACTCAGCCATTTTTAGTTTACAGTTCAAAATTTTGCCAAAATAAGGCGTGTCCGTAGATGCTGGTGTATCTGTCAGAGGGAAGCAAATGCGATAAGAGCCAATGAAATGCGATGCAAAAATTCTTTTTTTTAGTTGCATTTTTTATTACTCATCATAATAAAAGTTATTCCAGTCATATTTATGTTCAAAATAAAGTGAGGAAGTAATCGAGAAAGAAACCTGTTTTTTTGTAATAAAAAAATTATTTTGGAACATATTTAATAAATCAGTCATCTTTTATCATAAAAAGACATAATTATACAGAAATCGCATCTAAATATCATGACCAATAACTTAATATACAAGGGGCATTCAAAAAGCAAGCTTCCCTAATTTGAAAATGAAGTACAAAACAATTTTTGTGTTACAAAATGAATATTTATTAATTATTTGACTCACAAACTATTTTTCTACATACTCACCTCCGACTTGAATACATTTTTCGTATCTGTTATAGAGTTTATGCAAACCTTCTTTAAAAAAGAAGTGTCCTGTTTTTTGGAGCCATAATTTGACAGATGTTTGGACTTCTTCGTTTGAAACAAAATGCTGCCCACTTGGTGTGAGATCCGGAGAGTAGGGTGGGTGATCGAAAATTTCCCATTTGAATTTTTCCAATAAAGTTCTCGTTTTTTGAGCAGAATGAGGCCGTGCCTTATCATGAAAGAGTAAGATTTTTTTGGATAATTTTCCTGGACGTTTTCGTCGGATGGCATTTTTAAGCTTATTTAAAACTTCGCAGTAACGATTCGCATTGATTGTTGTACCAGGTTCCAAAAAATCAACCAACAAAACACCTAACGCAATTCACAATTGGAAACGTTTTGCAATGGTAGCTCCATGGTTGTTGTGTTTATACTGCTGAAAAAACTATTTTCTGTCACCAATACCAGTGCCGCTCTTATCGATAGACTCAACACTGATGTTGTGTTCAGTGCGAGGCTGCTAGATGATGCACAAGAGAAACGCCAGACCAGGGAAACTTACTTTTTGACTACCCCTCGTAGCTAACTTTTTAGGTGTCAATGACTCTTTCTGAAAAAAATAGTGATATTTGTAGAAAAAGTCACCAAAATGTTGTGTTTTTGGCCTTTCGGGCACACATTTTCGACTGTAGTTTTTTTTTTAGGCTACCGATGTTAATGATTGGGAACATTATGGAAAGCTATTCTATTCTGCTATTAAGAAAAAAAAAATGTTTTGAAAAAAATCGAATTAGTACAAATTTTATGACATCATATGAGAAATCGTTTTTTGAAAAAGCTCCTTTTTCACTGAAATAGTCCTAGAAAAAAAAACGAGCTATAACAGGATAATAAAAAATACGGAAAAATATAAGTCGCATCTCTGGAGATTTTTCATCGTCGACTAATGTTATTATAATGAAAAAAATGTAGGCATATTAAATAAGTGCGTAGTTGAAGACTATTTTTAAGAATATTTTTATGAATACTTGTTATCCGTTACCTTGAACATTGCCCTCAAGCAAAATATTCATGCAAATAATGAAACTTTGCATCTAATGCATTTCTTGGCCAGTTGTAAAACACACCAAAAGGAGTAAGACGTTTAGAAGCATCCCCAAGATTAAAGCACATATAACTCTTCTGACATGACATCAATGTAGAGTATAATTATAAAGGATGCAAAAAGAGAACTCCAAAGTGCATTAAATGCATCGAGGCAGTAGATAGCTGTAAACAAAGTTCATTTTTATTTATATTCTCTCTTTTTGCTAGGCAGGGGGTCGTTGCCATTTTCTTTTTTTTATGTGTATGTATATGCAGCTGTTTGTTTGTATGAGTTTTTTGTTTATTCTATACATGCTGTGAGCAAGCAGCGTGCGATGTGGAAAACAGGAAGTACTGTCCATATCTCCATTGCAATTTTTTGCTTTTGGCCGGAAAAATGAAAAATGCAGCGCCTGAAAGGCTTATGCTGCTCTATTAACAAACATCACAGCCACCCGGCATAAAGCAAAAATTAATAAAATTAATTTAATTAAAGGAAATTGGAAACCTTTGAGCTGTGCCAAGCTTTTACGAGAACTGTTCAAGATGCATATTTAATTAAATAAAAAAAAATATTACGAAGATTACATTAAAAGCTTACAATCGAATTGGAACACTTAATTTAAAAATAATTGAGATTGACGTGGCATGTCACACAATTTATCTACTGCATTTGGAAAGTTAAAAATAGTGCCTTTCTCATTAAGTTATTTTATATTTTTGGCTGAAAGTTTAAAAATGTGTAATCTTCAAAGAAAATTGACTTCAAATTATTAAGGATCAACTTGATCTTCAATAATAGAAACACCGTAGCCTAACTAAATAATAATATTGAATTTATAAATTTGTTATTTAAGGATTGCGCCAAGAGTCTTTGCTTAAAAGCATTTGCAAGCAAGCAGAAGTTCGGGCAGTCCAACGTGGTCGTTCTGACCTAGCCCGTGCTGAAGCTTTTGCACATCACCTGGAGGATCGTTTTACTCCCTTCAATCTGAACTCAGTTGCTGAGGTCGAGGAAACTTTGGAGGCATTATGTACACCGCTTCAACTGGACTTGCCAGCACGCCCAGTGCGATCTAACGAAATTGTAAGCAAATAATGCATGGCAGCATTTTTGGATGTCAAACAGGCTTTTGACAGAGTGTGGCACGAAGGGTTACTACAAAAACTTAAATCTGCCCTTCCTGCTCCTCATTTTGAAATCATAAAATCATTTCTTGACATTCGATCTTTCAAAGTTATGGTGAAAGGTGAACTCAGGAGAGATAATTCCAATGAAAACATCACACCCGTATTTTGGAATTCACCTCGACAAAAAATTGTGTTGGAAGGACCACATTAAAATAATAACAGCAAGATGTTGAACCAAACTTGGCAAAATGGAGTGGCTACTTGGTAGAAATAGCAAGCTATCTTTGGATAATAAAAGAATTCTGGATAATAAGAGAAATTTTAATTATGCCTACTTGGTCTTATGGCATTCAAATCTGGGGAACAGCTGCAAAGTCAAATATTAAAAAAATCCAAATTTTACAAAACAAAACTTTGCGCAAAATTGCAGATGCCCCGTGGTATATCCGAAATCGAAACCTTCACAAGGATCTAGGCATTCCCTATGTGGGTGATATATTGAATAAACTTAGCGACCGTTACGCTGATCGCATTAGGAACCATCCGAACTCGCTTGCATGTCCCCTGGCCGGTCATAGACCGAGAAGACGCCTAAAACGCCTTCATCCAAACGACCTCAGAAGGCGTGTCATGTCATAGAGTCTACTTGATTTTTTAAATATTGTATATATATAGAGTAATCTAAATGATACCACACAAAATGTTTCTTTAAGTGTATAGTGATTTACTTTTCATAAATATTGGATTATAACCCATAAAATCAAGGGTTGATTTCCATTAATAAATACTCGAAAAAAAAAACAAAAAAAATTATTGTATTTCTAAATTTATTATTTGAGAATTGAGCCAAGAATCCTTTCTTAAAGACATATAGCAAGCAAGCCGAAGTTCGGGCAGTCCAACGTCTGCCGGATCCACTAGCTCTTAATAAAGGATTGGCTTGGCAGCATTCGCAGGGACCAGTCCAAAACTCATATTCTAACTTTTGATAACATGAAGCAAAAACCACAACAATTTTTGTTTTTATTTTAAATCATAAAACAACAACGCATTAAATTAACAAAATATGTGTTCAAAAATATGTAATTGCTAAAGTAAGCTTTTAAATATAATCCCTGTGCAAAAACAAATAAAACTAGAATTACTCAAAAGTTTGTAAATATTTGCTATTTTTTCATAAAAGTTGTTTTCGTTGCAAAACTAATTAATACAAATTAAACTTAATAGCATTTACGAAAAACCAAAAAATATATTTAAAACCCAATACGTATCTAAATTTTTAACAGTATTTAATTAATTTAACTACATGAAAAATATAAACGTGAGTATACGTATAAAAAAAGTAGAGAGCGAGACGTAACGATTGGAATATATATTAAATTACTTATTTATCATTTTGCAGCCATTTGTAAAATTTACTCATTAATTTAATTAAAACCAATTAAATGAAATTGTCACTGTCATTTGGGCATCGATTTTCCAACTGGCCACAACGCATTGCCTTAACCCATACCACCACCTCACTACCCTCCCTTTACCCTTGTGGTTACAGTATGACGGTTGGTTCGAATGACTGGCTTCCCGGTTTGTCATTAAAAATTAACTGAAACGTCGCCGCCTTGATAATATTTCACATTGTACAAATTGCAAGCGACTGTTATTGGTATTTTGTATATATTATTTTCATTTTATTTTTTGCGAGCAATCTTTTTTTATATTTATTTTTTTTTATTGCCACCGTTGCGGTAATTTAATAACTTTACATTTAATGAAGCGTCCTGGCTGACTGACAAACAGCTGATGTCCGGGCTGAATGGGCGTGTCAAGGCTTGCCAAGGTATTTTGTTCATAATTTATGACAGATATGCTGCATACATGTGTGCGTGTGCGTGTGTGTGTGGTTTTGCAAAAAGTATTTAACAAATTGAATTACATCCGCATAACTCACGTTGCGCATACGCAGCACTGGCCAGTCACTGCTTTATGCTTTTTTGAAATTTTCACTTAATTAAAGTTTATTACAAGCAATGTCCAAGTGCAGGCAAAATGCGTTACGTGAATACAAATAAAATGTATCCGATGCAATTTAATCAAGTTTAATCAAGATGGCTTTAAACCCTGGCAAAGACTGCAGCGAGTATGGTAAAGGATGAAAATAAAGGAAATTTGGCAGATATTTACCCAAAAAAATTGGGTTGTCTGCTAAAAGGGGCTTCAGCAAACAGTTTTTCCATATACATATCATGTAATATTTGGTATTAATTTTAATATTCAATGTCAATTAAAATTTATTTCATAGGTATTATAATTTTTAATAATTACATGTGGCAGAAGTATTGTCCATCTTCTAACTTTGTCTATCTTCAGATTATAATAAATTTTACGTTGGAAAAATTTTTCATCATATTGTTATGTTTCAGAATCGATCGTTCTTTTACTTTTCAAAGAATCGAAGACTGCCGCAGGCCAGTAATCACAAATATATGATAATCATATTGAGCAACATGTGGTGACTTGGCGGGTGAGGTAAATTTCCATTTCAATGTGTCAAGGTATCTTTACAACATGAAGTCGAGCATTGTCTGTTGCAAAATTACTTTTTCGTATCTATCAACGTATTGCGGCATTCAATTCGACTCAAACCAATTATGTAAAAAAAAATTTTATCTGTTAGTATTTTCAGTATGTTTCTGTAGCTCATAATAGATTACGCCAGCTGGTCCGGCCAATATATACAATATGAATTTTTTTTGCGTTTGTATTGATTATTTTCTGCCGAGGTGTCGACGTATTTTGACGCTGACGTCGCAACACAACATGACATCGATAGGCTGTCTTAGTGCACTGATCTTCGGTGCTTAGTAACAATGCGGTGAGACTCCTTCCACGGATTTTGTCACTCAAGCAGCCATTCAGCAACAAGTTACCGCGGTCACGCTCTCTCAACTATAGGGTCGCAGGTCATGCATAAGCCCAGCTGTCCGTTGATCTGCTTGCTGTTGCAACAAGAGCATTGCTAACGCTAGAGGATTTACTGAGAGTAGCTCCAGTTCATCACAAAATCACGCACACAAGCATGCGTGACACAGTACGTATGGACCATAGGCCCGCGGGATGGGACCGTGCCGACCACTGGCTTGGAGGCATCATTAAAATCGTAGTAACAAACATTAAATTAAGTTTATGTTGGACTCCTCATTTATTTTTAAAAAATATTTGATATTTACAATTAACATTTTCTTTATGGCATTTTTTTGTCACAAAAGATTGATATTTTGACCGCAAATTTATCATTTAACTAAGTCAAATGGACTTTGAAGTCATTCAGCTTTAAAAATTCCACTTGTATACCAAACTTTCAATGCCAATACTGTCCAATTTTACTAAAAGTTAGTTGTCTACGCGTTCTCCTCTAATGAAATATTTTATTTATTTAAATCCATTGCTACTTGGAAAAGCCTTCAAAGCACTCATTTGACATATAGTGTTAAAAAGTTATAATTAATATTTAAAAAGTGATGGGGATGTATTAAATTATAGACATTATGCAGAAGAAACCTTACAAGTACTGAATACCTTGAATCGTAAGTTAATGTCATTTACCATCATTTAATTTTATATTATTTAATTTTATTTTATTTTACTTTTCTTATTTTTAAATTTTTTTTTATTTTATTTTATTATCGAAGGATTGATTATATTATATTATTTTTGATTATAGAAATTGTGCATATGGTGTATGGTGAGGAAAAGGTCGGCTGCCTTCGGGACCAAAATAAAAATCAGTACCATAATCAAAGGCTATCTAACTGACTAGTTGACTAGCTAGCTCACAAGGGCCAACATCGGTCCAGGAAATTGGCGCAACAACAGCAAACAACATTTCCATTCGAACACATAAATTTTCACAACAAATTCAATTTCCTCTTTGATTTTAGCAAACGAGCAGCGCCAATGCACAAGCAAAGCAAATAAAAATAAATAACTTTCCGTTCGAAGCGCAACAGTTGCGCTCCCAATTGAAAATACACATAGACACACACTCACAGATACACATGCTCACACACACAACTCGGCCAACTGCCTAACTGAAAGGAACCGGAAATGCAGCACACAAGTGTATTTGTGATGTAAGAACAAATAACAAATAAGTGCAAAGCAACCAATTGATAAAGTAAAAAACACTTCAAACTGCAGCTAACTGTGGGGCAGGCAGTCTTTGTTTTGGGCTCAACAAGAGAGGTCTGCGTGTGTATTTGCAAGGAAAACAACACAAAAACCACTTCATAAATAATTCATTTCCCGCCTGCTGCAACTTTAGCCAAGGTCTTCAGCGGCCTTTCTTCATATTCTACTCTTTTTCTTTTTTTACACCACGCTTTCATGCGACTACGTGGCGTATGCGCAACATATGCAACCGCAGACACCAGCAACGTCGCCAACTAACGTGAAATAGACACGAACAAAGGCTTTTTATGCCTTTGCAAGCATAAAATTGCTTTTTAGCAACAAATATCCTGCCAAGCAGCCAGACAGGACACACACGAGCTCCAAGCCACATTCAGTTAGGTCTAGTCTGCTGCGCTGCCTTCTAACGCCAATTGTTTGTCTACTTTGCCAGCAATGTGTCTCCACTCGATCTCTAACTAAGTCGCCACCCTCTCGAGCACCCCCTCGACCCACTCTTGTCCAACATTTACACGCGGACTCTGTCTATATTTGTTTGCAATTGCATGCGTATTTGATTCAATTTCTGCAATTTATTTGCAATTTGGCAACGCCAACAAAAGCAACATACTGGCAACATTGGTGTCTTTGCCTTTTTATCTCTTTGATGATTGAAAGCACACGTTTTCAGTATCACACACACGAATTGTCAACACACACATGCATATAATCAATTGGAGTATAGCTTGTAGAAGCTCAGAGTAATAGGTACTAAAGAAAAATGTCTGCTCTTTGTTGAATATCGAGCGTATTTTATTTAAATTTTATATTTTCTTTAACCCCTTAAAAGATGACTTAACTCTGGAATGCAGTAGACAGCAGTTTTAGCAAAGCCACTACGATACGATGAGTAAAATTAAAAATTAACAATAAATGTTAGTAAGAAAAAAAGGTATTGACAGCGATATCAGCGTCTTCTTAAAGAAGCTCTAGCTGGTAAGAATTTCGATGTCCAAGCTCTGCTAAAAGTACGAGAAAATAAAATTCTACTATATAAATTATTTAAATTTCCATTTATATTTTTAGAAACATATTTTTTTTTTGCATTTATTAAATGCCTGGCCACATAAATTGTGTTGTCACTGTTTGTATGTCGTTTTTGTCAGCCATCCGAAATGCATAAATTTAACACCTAGTAAGCAATTCAACTCATATACAAAAGCAACAACAATAGCTTCAACAACAACAACAATCGCACTAACAACTAAACTGCAACACAACGTAGCACAATGTGCAACACCCAAACTTCCGTTTCCTGCTGCATCCGTTTGGCCTTTTGCAAGTTAATGGCGGCGGCAGCAGAGGCAGATGCAGCGACTGCGGCAACGTTTGCCAATTTGTTTTCAAAGCGCTGCCGCTAACCACAACGCTGACGTCGACGCAAACACATACAGACACATATTGGTGTGTACACATATATTGAATATCACTAAAGGAGCAACGACAACAACAACAAGAAGAACAATCAAGCTAAGTTATAATTAAATGCATTGAGCGTGAGTTGAGGGGCAAGTGTGAGTGAGTGTGAATGCAAGAGTGTGTGTGTGTTTCTATCTTTGCTTAGGGTCTGCATTAGTTTTAACGCCAGAATGCCTTGCAACCAAATGAGAGCAGCACATTGTTGCAGATGAGGCAATAATTGCAAGGCGAGCATACTCCTACTGCAACAAGGATTGTTAGTAAAGCTAAAGGCCAACATAAATTTCTGCTATGATCGGAAGTAATTTTTACTAATCGCTTTTAAAAGCATAAAGTGGCTAAAACCATTTAACCTACTCTCTTATGAGAGCCGTATGTAGCCAAGTGATCCGCCTTCACTAAGTTCAAAGCTTATCTCAATAGGAAATTCTTTCGTAGAGAAATTTTTTGGCGCACTTAGGAAAACGAATCCGAATATCCGACTTGCAAGGAAAACTCAATCGAATCAATCAATCAAAATAGGTTTTCAACTGCACGTAGTTTGCACCAGACTAATTGTTATACCCTGTACCGTATGGTACCAAGGGTATATTAAGTTTGTGCAAGCCGAAAATGTATGTAACATATAGAAGGAGACGTCGGAGACACCCCAAAGTTACCTAAAATATGATCAGGGTGAATAGAAGTCGATATACCCATGTCCGGCTCTCCGTCTGTCCGTCTGTCCGTCCGTCCGTCCGTCCGTGTGAACGCCTAGATCTCAGAGATGGTAAGAGCTAGAGTTTCGTATTAGAGGCAAGGTTTATTTTATTTTTTTGATATCGGGAATAAAATATATAGCTCCCATGGGGGTGTTTGAGACGACTCGACAAAAAAAAGCGTTTTAGATGAATAATTCGTTTGTTTATGAAGATATCGTAACCAAATTTGGTATTCGAAAGTTTTTTATAGTTCCCAATCACTGTACCAAATTTGATCGAAATCGGTTGACTATATCATATAGCTCCCATAGGACCGATCGGCCAAAATAACTTTTTAAAGAAAAATTCGCTATATTTCGTTTTTAATAAAGATATCGTAACCAGATTTCTCGTTTAGAACTTTTTCAGGCCACTTAAGCAATGTGCCAAGTTTGAACAAAAATCGGTTGACTATATCATATAGCTCCCATAGGTCCGATCTTCCAAAAATAGATTTTTTAACAAAATTTGTTAGAGTTTCGTTTGTTTGTTAAGAATATTGGGACCAAATTCGACATTAGTGAGTATTTTATAGTTCCTAAGCACTGTACTAAATTTAATCCAAATCGTTTGACTAGATCATATAGCTCCCATAGGACCAATCGGTCCAAAAACACGTTTTTTATACAAAATTCGATGTGTTTTGTTTGTTTGTAAAGATATTTGAAATAAATTTGGCATTCATATCTTTTTTAAGGTACTTAAGCATTGTGTCAAATTTTATTGAAATCGGTTGACTATATCATATAGCTCCCATAGGAATGATCGGTCAAAAAAAATTTTTTGCTTAAAAATTCTTCTGTTTTTGGTTTTTTGTGAAGAAATCGGACTTTATTACAAGCTAGAGGTACAGGGTATCCTAAAGTCGTCCGCGCCCGACTTTACGTCCGCCATTTTTTATGTATTCTTTGATATTCTTAAAGTGTACTTATTGACGTTAGATATACATTTTTAATTATTTAGGTATATTGTTTTTTCTAAATCAACCAAAAACAAAAATAACACCCCTCTTTTTGCGTCGGGGGTTAAAGAAGAAACATATGTAGTTCATGCCTTGCTTAAGAATTGGTTCATGTCTTGGATGTTATGCATAAATGGTAAATGTCTTGAATACAAAATTTCCCTTTTAATAAAAATAGCTAAATCGTGGTTAACTTAATTAAATATTGTGCTAAAATAATAATATAAAGATTATTTTGACTAATTATTATATTTTCAAATAAATGAAAACGTAAATAAAAATTTGAAATCTGATTCAGAATCAAAATATAAAGTGGAATTGGGAGCACGCAAATAAAATAATGAACAAAATGTATTCGTTTTTTTGTCTTCAGAAGTACGGTCCTTTGACTGTCCTTTTCTATACTATAGAATTCGTTCAATATTTGAAATCTTTGGTTCCACTAATAGCTTAAAACTTAACACATGGATCTATGAAGCTTTTGAGTTTTTGGCGCGCTTTTGTCAGAAGTAATACAATGATTAAACTGCTGTTGATGGATCATGAAAAACAGCTGATATCAACTGGCTAAATTAAGATATAAAAGTTTGAAGATACTAAAAAATTAAAACGTACAAGTCTGGCAGATGCTTGTTATCTTTCTGGGGTATAGGGAAAACTCGCTTACAAAAGTTGCCCTAGGTATTAAACTTAAAACATTTTTTTGAATAATTCCTAGGATTTAAGCTCAACAAGCTTTTAACTTTTTTAACTTTTAAAAACAATTTTTTTATTTTTCCATTTTTTTAGTTTGCCCAAACCCTAAAATTGCCTCCATTTGTCTTTCCAAGTATACTTCGATAGCTGGCGCCAGCCGTATTCATACTTGAACCAAAAATGAGGTGACCTTAAAAGCCATTTAACCAGGAGCAGGAAAATATTTGCTACAGTAACAAACCGTATGATAATGAAGGCATTCATTATCATGCGTTGTTGCAACTGTCGCAATGAATGTTGTTGCACTTTGCGTTGTATGTTGCATGTATATTTTTGTTGCAAAGCTGGCGCCAAAGAAGCCATTAAATGAAATTGTGTCACAAACAAAATTCAAAACTCTCTTAAACCAGTTACATAAATATTGTCATAAGTGTGTGTGTGTGGGAGTATTTGTATCTGTGTATCTAGCTGCGAGTGTGTGTGAGGCGATATTTTGTTATTGTTACTCTGCTTTTGGCATTGCAAGTAATTTAAATGCAAACGTAAAAATAATGATGCATACTTTTTGGAATGCTGCTTAAATTACCAACACTGGCAGCAACAGAAAGAGCTTCAGTGTTGGATGGAGTCTGTCTAGCTATAGATGTAAACTGTAAACTGTAAACCATCCAAAGCTAGACCAATCCGCCAGTCAGTCACCTCCGCATGTCACATGTGCAACGCTGTATTTCATGTTGCATGCAAGTTTTCCCTCCCTTTGCGCCACTCGCATAAATTGTTGCTACCCAATTACGAACACTAACAATGGAGTTTCGCACCACTGGCCAAAGCCTTACCCTTCACCCCGTGCTGCAAACTTGTTGTGCTGCGTCCATTGTCCATTCGTTATTAACGTTGTTGCTGCTGCTGTTGTTGTTGTTGTTGCCAATTTTAGGCCAAAATGTTATCATGTCAGTCGCAGTCGTTGCCATGCACTAAAGCCTTGGCAACGCCCACGCAGTGGCTTCAGCTTCAGTTCAGTTCGGTTCCCGCTCCACCAAACCCTCGCTCCAACATTAGAGTGCGAATTTGCGTAAATATAATTTATTTACGCACTAGAACAGTCTATGGCAGCCATGATTACATAAGCCTAACTAACACACATGCATCCAGCAAAACACCCTGATCAACTTCATCCGCAGGACAACTATTGTTCTCCTTTCTACAGCATAGGCGTGACATTTAAGGCTTTAAAAATAGGCAGACGACATCTAAGGTTATAAGCTCAAAATGTTTAATTAAAATGACCAAACATTTTTGGAAGTTCTAATGTGAGGTATAGCCGAAGCTCCATAATAGGCTTAGAGGGAAGCATTGATATGACGGTATTGTCTTGACTTTTTGCGGAATGCCACTGACCAAGAAATCTTAAATATTAAAGATTTTTGAGTATTATTTTAGTGTGAATGAAACTATTAGTTGAATATAATAGAAATGAATATCTGTTAGGCAGGCATATTCCTGCTTAGTCTTTCGCCTTGCTGAACAACTCTGAGGATTCGAAAAAGGGTACAAGTCTATTATGGTCAGATTTGCCAGACTGCCCTGATCTTTAAGAATGGGTAGTGGATACCTTCTATTTCCCGTCAATTTCCGCAGCTGGGGCAAAAGTCGTGATGAAAAACATACAATTTCTCGTCCATTAGGCTTATGGCGCAGTTCTGAACATCGGTTCAGATGATTGGTTTGGATTATACCTTGATCGAGAATAGCCTCCCTTTGTCGTTGTGTATTGTTTTAAGCTTGACTTGGCTATTGGACTTTTACAAAACCATAAATTTTTATGATCTAGTAAAGGATAGATTGCTATAGGCTCAGATTACTTCTGAGCTGTTGTAACTAGGTAAATAATATTAAAGATGTTTTGTTAAATGTAACATCGGTATTAGCTAAATACAATATGGCTTAGCTTGATTACTAATTGACCTATAAAGACCCACTTGACAGCGGCGTTAAAGTTTTGGATATAGGTCTAAGCATTAGTTTTGATTCGATAATGGTATAGATTTGAAAAAGCAATCTTAATCTAGAAACCGAAGTTTTTCCGCCCAATGCTTCGATCGGGAGTAACATACATTATGTATTTACCTTTTTTTTTCTTTTTGCACTTAACTATTGTGTTTAGTGCAATTTATAATAATCATGATGCAATAGCAGCCTTAGCTGCCCCAAATGGCTTTTAATATTACCTTAGTTCGAGTATTATAAATATATCTGCAACATTTCTTAAAGACCCAACCCCTTTTAGGAGTCGACACAGCTAAGTGGCATGCTGTATGTCTGTCATGCTGTGTCTTGCTCCAATTATAGCCAAGACCAAGCAGTAAAGAAGTAGAGCGCATTCAGCCCACGATAATGTTTGAGCTGAGGAAGGTAATAATGATTATAATGGAAGCCATCGCTCCTGGAGGACAATCAAGCAGACAAGCACTATGCCAATTGAAATTCTTTGTGCGGTTATTGCACTTTCCTATTTTTTTACCTTACTTCGAAGTGTATACTTGTTGGGGTACATTGAATGCTTCACAGAACTTGGGCTCAGTTAAATGAACTCTGGACGCATAAAGTGTTCTACCTATTCTATTATATTATGCAACAGATATCTGACTCTGGAAGAGGCAATTTTTAGCATATGAACATTCTTTCTCAAAAGTTACAAAGATGTGAAGACAGAGGGAATAAAAAGGTGTGTTGGTAAGATATTTATCTTAAAAACAATATTAAAACATTGGCTAAAATTTTGATTTACAATGATGTAAGTCGATGATTGCGACTTAAACCCAAATAACCCCATTTGGAAGCAATATTATAAGCCAAGTGGCTGAATTGTTTTTTTTTTTACTACAATATTAAAATTTTTAGTTGATTTTTTTCTGTTTCCAAAGTAAATAAAAAATTATTTAAGCGTAAGATTTAGTTATAATCTTGGGGAATTAAGCATGTATTAAATTTTTATGAATAGATAAGAAAGAATGTCAATTACTTTGACAATTGCGAGTTACCTCATAATACAAATTTTTTTTGTTTGTGTACCAGATGTAGATTATTATGCTATCTTTGCCAAAAAATTCATGTTGGCTGAGATTCAAGTAAAGGTCTATGTGTTACATATATAAAAGAATGGATGAACCGATTTGCCTGAAAATTAGAGCCAGAAGACAGATATAGGACTCTTCGTATCTCGTTATTAAACGAGTTATAACAAAAGCGCATCTGACATGGAATAACAATCGTTATTTTGTCTATGGTTAAGTATGGCAAAAAATTTAGCAGTCATAAAAATGAAAGCTAAACGTAATTTTGTCTATGGTTAAGAAGAGAATTTGATAATATACATTTTGTAAGAAATATATAAACATCAGTAATTTGTATTCTCTTTAAATCATCATTAACTATGCTGCGGCCAAGACGTTCGAATCTTTCCCGACAAAGCCGTAATGAAAGAAGGATACAAAACATTGCGAATGAAATGACTGCCGAAGCACAAGGAATTGCCCGTGAAGTGTCTGGCGATTTCCGTCAAAAACTGCCAGTAATCCAAGATCAAATTTTTTTTGAAAATGTCACACTAGGTGTGCCCCTTAATATATGTAAATTTTGTAAAAAAAGATTGAAGTTGATAGAGACTTAGGTAACTTTTGCAACTACTTTTTTTAAGCCTGTAATAAAGTTTCAGAACGATTTATATAAGCCGTGCCTTGGAAACTTAATTTTCCTAGCTACCCACGATTAGTAATCGATCCTCTACAAACTATAAACTTTTACTGTATCTTTGTGCTTATAGTACAGATGAACTTGACTCTTGAAAGTGTATAAAATTTGCCATCACCCTGTACTCTGGAGCTCTAAGTTTACTTTAACATTTATTTTTTTTATTTTTTACGGTTGGACATCATTTGTAATTATGAAAAAAACGCTTTTTTGAAAATTGCTGGTTAATTGTTGCACAGAGAGTCAAGTGCGTCAATTCAGCCAAGTGTCATTAGGGCCGTCGGCTGTCAGTTGGCCAACAAGTGACTTTAAAGCCAGCTGCTCAATTGTTGGCTCAATTAAGTTGAATACAAAGCAAAAGCATTTGATTTTAATTTTAATTATAGCTTAGTGTGTGCCGCGGGCTAACATTTTCGGCATAGAAAAATAAAAATCCATGTTATAAGCGGAAAATGCTTTAGCCTGGTTGTCGGCAAAGCCCACCAGGCTGACGCTGGGACGTTGCTCCTGAAGTTGTCTAATATGCTTGGCTTCGAGGCAATGTCGCGTCAGTCAGAGAGGTAGTCAGGCAGTCATTTCGGGTTATAAGCTGCTGCCAGGTGGAAGCTGACAAATTGTAACATCAAAATGCCGGCAAGTGGTGCGATTATGACAGCAGGAGGGGTTCAGTTGCTGAGGGGCTGTGGTAAGTCTATTGGAGTGAAGTGGAAGCAAGTGGAAGTCGCAGCAGTGGCAACTTCATGTGCGTTAATTTTCCAGAGGAATGAGCAGTTATTGCAATGGCCAAAGGCAAAAAAGAACTCTGGATGCGGTTGTCGTTGACAACAAGTGGCTGGGAGTCGTCGTTGTTGTTGGTGTTGTCGCCATTGCTGCGAGCAGCAAATTCATTATAATTTATAATAAGCAACGAAAACGACGATGTCGATGCCAGCAAAAAAAATAAATAAATAAAAAAGAAATACAACACAAAAAAGGACAGCTATGGCACACGAGCTAGCACTTGCACACAGATACATATGTATCTCGATACACACTCTCTCACCCGCATGTCAGCGTGTATAATGCACCAACAACAACAACAAAACTCGCGAACCAATAATGAAGCTCATCATTATCCTGTGCACAAATCCAATTTGATTATGTTAATACACGTGGAAAGGAAATGCTTCTGCAATTGCAATTGACGACGATACAAGACGCGACGAGGCATTGCCAAGGCAAACACATCAGCTCCATATCCATGGCAAAAACATTTTCACCTTCAATCCCCTGACCACAGAAACTCAATACTCTTTCCAGTCCTTGGTAATCCATTCCCCAAGCGGCGCTTGTTTTTCGCTTTCGGTTTGATTAAAGTTACGCATTTGGGTTTTGGTTATGTGACACAAACACCGGGCTCTAATTATGCCGCTGTTATGACTTACAGAGAGATCAGGAGCTAGTCGTGGTAACCAGGTGTAGCTTAGTGTAGGTAGAAATATTTCAAATAAAGCGATTGTTATACAATTAGCTGACGTAGTGAAAACGGGTTGAGTTGTGTGTTTGAGCTTTGGAACAAACCTCCTTGTCGATATTATTAGAATATCCTGTGAGTAGCTCTACGCTAAGTTACTAAGTAGTTGTAATATGCTTATACGGATAAATTAAACAATGGAAGAATTAAATTAAATGGTTAAATGGATTGTTCCAAATATTTTAAGAGAACAGTGCACTTGTCCAAAACCAAGTTACAGACAAAACGAAAATAGTAGCACGAAAGTCTATTCCAGCTGTTAATTTGACCAAAATTGTATTATAAATGTATATTCCTTGAAAAGGACTAGCCTGAGTTTAATCAAAGTATACTTTAAGCTATTTAACTTCATAAATGCCATTTTCATAGTTTATTTTTAAATCAATCTGGACGTTTAAGTATGGTATATTCGACTGCACTTGAGAATTTTCCCAGATTATATATTTATGAGATGTGCCCATTTTAAGACTAATTCTAAGGATGTTAGAGTTAAACAAATCTGTTCACCCTTTCAAGCCACGTGAAGTGACGGTCGACATGAGCTAAGAACGGAACACAAACCGTACTATTGTGGTGTCGGGTTATTTGACGCTATCAAAAGAGAACAATACAAGGAACCGAAAGGTGAAAAATACGCCAACTTAATGTGAAGTCAAATGTGAAAAAAGTAGTCGGCCATCCTTGTGCTCCGAGACAACGCGTATACCATGATTCCCACTAAATTTTCGCATTCTGGAACTTGCTATCTAGAATCCTCTTCAAAGATATACTGGGCTTTGTAGTGATCCCGATTTAGCCGAGGAAAGCAGAGAAAGTCTGGAGTTGGCAGTTTTGGACTTTGTTTAAACTTGGCGCAAACCAATTCATTAATTACACTGTCCAACAGTGAAAAAGAACTTTTCAAGTGACCTAGTGTACGTTGTAGGTCTTGACGAGTAGATCACGATAGCGTTTTTCAAAATTGTCTAACACCCCCAAAATCGGAAGTTATCGCTTAAAAACCGTTTTTCGGGTCTGCGATCACTCCCACTATCACAACGTCGCCATTTTTCAACCGATTTTCGATTGCTTTACGGTTTTGGAAAGAAGAAGATTCAAGCTTTAAGATGATATACATTTGTTTATACTTCATACAAAGCAACTTCGTGATTTTTTAAAAGTTATCTAAGATTTACACTTTTTTTATTCGATTTTCACACTTTGAAGTCATTTTTATATAACATTTTGTTAAAACACCTTAACTTTTTTACATTTAATCTTAAAGAAATATTAATTCCGAGTAAGAAAAGTTATGGTTTATTAAAATCGGTCGATAAATGCTTAAGTTACGACGCTTATTGTAAACAAGAAAATTCAATTTTCATCGACAAAAAAAAAATGTTTTAGATGGATAATTCGTTTGTTCATGAAGATATCGTAACCAAATTTGGTATAATGCTTAAGAACAATAAAAAACTTACAAGTGCCAAATTTGGTCGCAATATTTTAGAAAACAAACGAAATACAACAAATTTTGTTAAAAAATCGATTTTTTGACCGATCATTCCTATGGGAGCTATATGATATAGTCAACCGATTTTCTTCAAATTTGGCGTTTTGAAATTTTTTAGAGCACTTAGGCAATGTGCCAAATTTCAACAAAATCGGTAGACTATATCATATAGCTCCCATAGGAATGATCGGGCAAAAAATCGATTTTTTAACAAAATTTGTTGTATTTCGTTTGTTTTCTAAAATATTGCGACCAAATTTGGCACTTGTAAGTTTTTTATTGTTCTTAAGCATTATACCAAATTTGGTTACGATATCTTCATGAACAAACGAATTATCCATCTAAAACATTTTTTTTTTGTCGATGAAAATTGAATTTTCTTGTTTACAATAAGCGTCGTAACTTAAGCATTTATCGACCGATTTTAATAAACCATAACTTTTCTTACTCGGAATTAATATTTCTTTAAGATTAAATGTAAAAAAGTTAAGGTGTTTTAACAAAATGTTATATAAAAATGACTTCAAAGTGTGAAAATCGAATAAAAAAAGTGTAAATCTTAGATAACTTTTAAAAAATCACGAAGTTGCTTTGTATGAAGTATAAACAAATGTATATCATCTTAAAGCTTGAATCTTCTTCTTTCCAAAACCGTAAAGCAGTCGAAAATCGGTTGAAAAATGGCGACGTTGTGATAGTGGGAGTGATCGCAGACCCGAAAAACGGTTTTTAAGCGATAACTTCCGATTTTGGGGGTGTTAGACAATTTTGAAAAACGCTATCGTGATCTACTCGTCAAGACCTACAACGTACACTAGGTCACTTGAAAAGTTCTTTGATTTTTTCAATTCTGTAGGACAGTGTTATTTAATTTGATGTTCGTAGTTGTCCAAAATCATTCCAGGAGTCTTAGTCATAGTATCTTTTAAATTTGAAACCACAATGGCTTGAATGGCTTTTGGTTCTCATGCCGATGGAAGATCTTCTGCTATCATTCACAGAATTATAAAATAAAAATTACTTGATTCAGACCAACTCTGCTCAGAATTGACGACTCGAGCATTTTTATTAAGTACTTATTATTTAAACCGGTTCACAATTCATTTCTACCGTACTTCCTGCAAATTAATTCTATAAAATCCTTTAATACATTTATATTATAAGCTACATTTGTATTGTGCCTAAGAACATTTAAACTTAATTCGTCGGCCTTTAAATACACAGAATCCTGTTTTTCCTTAGAATGGACGCAAACCAAAAGCACAAAAGACCGCACGAAACGTTTATGGTTATGTGTCCCGCGGGTGCAGCTACCGTAACCGAACTGTACAATGACTCCGCCATCTTGCATGTAAGCGTGTGTGGGAGTACCTTGTGCCTGTGTGTGCGTGTATGTGTAACTGCCAACACTTTAAGGCCGATAAAAGTCAAGATAAAGGGGCAAGAAAAAAGTGGTCTGCTCAAGCAGACACTTGGGGTAAGATATTAAAAATACATGAGCTGGCAAGGGGCATCCAGAGATGTCTGTGCATAAGTGTGTGTACGTGTAAATGGGTGTGTATGAGTGCTGTGTGTCTCCTTGAGTTACAAGTGGCTTATTTACCTCATGATGAGTGCAGTTAGCAGTACCATCTTGGCCAATCTTGGCAAGAAGACACTTCATAATGCCTCTTTCCTACACAATTCCTTAATTTTTTTGTATGCCACTTCGTGTCGGATAATCATATTAATAATTATTTATTCTAAACATGACATGAAAAGCATGCAAATAAAGTAAATACTCTTCGTCTCTGGGTTGCAAGAAATTCATGATATTTGTGTCGATTTTGGGACTTGTTTTTCATCATCGAAGTACCCCAATCCTCAAATTCTCTTACCTGGGAATTGAAAATGTCGCAGTATCTTTAAGTTTTTTTCTTTTTACTGCTGCTGTTATTACTATTTATAATAGATTTTTGGGATGGATCTTTCGGTTGCTGATTAAGCATAATTTTTTGAGTTCAAACTAATCATATTGGGGCTCCTCACTTTAAAACTCGTTGAGGTTGCAGCACTAAGGCTATCCTATTTGGAACCGTCGAATTAACTCCGGCAATAGAACGCTACGTATGACAAGCAATATTGTATTAGGTAGTTTATTTTAAATTAATAGTTGGACATAAAAAGTACATTCACCTGGTTGAAGCGCAACCAAAGTCATCATGGTAAAAATTCGTGAATTTGGGTACGAATTGCTTTCCAATACACTCTCCGAATCTAGCAAGTAGCAACTATTTTCTAATTGCAGATTTGAGTCAACGGCCGGATGGATACAAATTTTATTTTAGGGCAAAGAAAACCGCAGATTAAAATGGGAATAACACTTGAGGTAATGGTGCATAAGGACTATCATTAGGGCTCCTAGCAATCTTGGTCCTTATGTGTTCGGCACATTGGACACAAAATATGTCTACCTGCACTAGCTAAATAGTATACCTCATCCAATGAGAGTATAGGCGGCCATAAGGCAAATTCAAAGGTTAGCCGAAACTGTCGGCTCTCATCATCATCTAATGGCTCTCCAGTGACTAATGAAGTTCAACTTTGTTGCCTGTGTATGTATTTGTTGCCTTGTATTGGTGCAGATGTATCTGTAATCTAAAAATATTTCAAATTGCGAATTAAATAATTGCTTATTGATGCGATGACTCGACAGGCCTTAGTTGTGTTGCTCGTCACTCAATATCACCAACATTAATATATCATGGAGGAAAACAAGCTTGACTCATTGCAATGCGGTGGCGCCTCAAATTTTCACATTTTCCGCAGGCAGAAGGCCGCATTCGTTTACATGTTGTAATGGGCCAGGCCTATAAATCAGGTAACATTTTCAATACAGTGATGTGAAGCATGTTGACGAGCCTGGCACAGGACATTGCATATTATGGGTGTTGCTGTAACTAGTGTTGTTGTTTTTGTTGTTGTTGTTACTGGCTGCCGTTGATGATTTATGTGCAGCCGCAATGATAACAACAATAGCCATGCTCCATATGATGGTGAAAAGTTGAAAGTTGAGAGCGTTGTGTTGCCGTTAGGTCGTTTGGATGCAGCCTACAAAAATATTTATGACAGCAACATTGCGTATACGTCATATTTTGTACGCCTTATTAATAACCACGTGCTGCGCGTAGCGTTATTATAAGCGTTATGAAACTTGAAGGCCAATGGAAGAATTTCATTTTTACGGACAGCGTAGTGGCATGTGAATTTTTTCAATTAAAATTATAAGCAATATTGGTAACTTAAAGGGATGAACTTGATAAGCATTATTAATAGGTATAGATTTATAAATTCAGCAGAAATATCTTTCTGATTTTATTTTTATTTGTTAATTATAATACTCTATTTATATTTTTGAGGAGTCCGTTTTTTTGATAAAATAAGCTCAATTGAGTTGAAATTGATAAAAAAAAATAGATTTCAGCTATAAAGAGCGAATTAGAAATTTAGCATCAGAAAACATAAATCATGTATAGAAAAAAATTAAATTACATAAAATTTTAAATATTCCGCATTTATGATAAAAAAAAATATATTTTTGTCGAGCTCTGCCTTATTTCAATCATAAAAGTGGCTAGGATAAAAATAAAAATTGTTCATAATCGACAAATGCGATATAAGTTTTGAAAAATAGTCAAAAAGAGAATGGTCCAGAGCTTGGATTGGACGCATAAAATTAAAAAAAAATTTTGAAATTTGTCCACTTTTGCCTTAAAAAAGGTAAGGTATAAGTATTTTTTTAAGGGCTCGTAATTATTAATCGCACAATCGAAGTTTTGAAGAAATCATGTTTTTGAGTGTTTTTAAAAGGTTTTTCTAATAGTTTAATAGAATTGACGAAGTAAAATACATAGGCGTGTAGAATAATATATATTTATATATATATATGTTTTTTAACGAATGCTCATATTGTCGTAACAAAGCAAACCTATAAGTTGCACAATATTTAATAGATTTCACAATAAAATTGCATATTGGTATTACATAAAAACACATAAAATCAAGGCTCTTAAATTGCCTTCAATTAATACCAGTAGCATTTTTAATGCAGCTACCAATATAAATAGCTGCTTTGCAGTACATAAAGTTATTAACTCACATACACGCACGTACTATCATATATAAGCATATACAAAACAAAGATGCACCCACACAAATGCACATCATTAGCATGGCCATTGTTTCGTACAACAATATCCTTATTATCTTCAATTTCCGGGCAAAATGCATAACAAATAAAAACAACAACAACAATAACAAACCTAATGAACAGCCTGAAATCTAGCTACCAAACGTAGCTCCTACCACAACTAGAGCATATGAGGGCTCTGCAGGATTTGTGTTCTATATAAGAGGCAGCAACTAGTCGGTATGTAACTACATTATGAATAGTTAATAAAAGTGCTTTGCGAAATTTGAAATTGAAGAGTATGTTTGTGCCGGCATTCTTAAGGTGTTGCCAAAATGTTTAATATTTTCTTATTGAGTTTATTTTAT
Source organism: Chymomyza amoena (assembly GCA_037043745.1). Lineage (NCBI taxonomy): Eukaryota > Metazoa > Arthropoda > Insecta > Diptera > Drosophilidae > Chymomyza > Chymomyza amoena. The sequence continues at coordinate 449,288 of JBAMAX010000017.1, forward strand.
ACATTCATTTTATTCACTAATATAGCGATTAAATGGTAAAAAAAAACAAGAATATTTATTAGTTTTATGAGGAACAAAATTTGATAAGCAACTGCATCCTTATTCTGAAAAATACAGGGTGCGCCAGAGAAACTTACTTATTTGAAAGGTCAATAAAAACAAAAGAACTTCAATTATTGTTTTAATTTTTTTTTTTATTTAAGAATACAATATCCCAGTTTTTTTTCATGCAGTCTTGAAAATGACATCGGATAAATGGCGACCCCCATTGCGCATACACTGATGAAGTCGATTTTTGAAATTCGTATCCACTCTTTGCAGCATATCAATCGGTATGTTGGCAATGGCGTCGCGAATGTTGTTCTTGAGGTGTGCTATGGTCCGTGGTCGATCGACATAAGCCAGAGATTTCAAAAAACCCCATAAAAAGAAATCGCATGGCGTCAAATTTGGAGAGCGTGCCGGCCAATGGAGATCGCCTCTGAGAGAGATGAGGCGGTCGGGGAAATGTTGTCGCAACAAATTCATTGAGTGTCGTGCTGTGTGTGCTGTGGCTCCATCTTGCTGAAACCACACGTTCCTAACGTCCATTTCTTCGAGTCTTAGAAGAAAAAATTCCTCGATCATGTTCCTGTAACGAGCTCCATTCACGGTAACTGCGCGTTCGTTTTCTTCAAAAAAATAAGGACCAATTATTCCTATTACCGACATCGCACACCAGACAGTAACTCGCTCACAGTTAAGTGGCTTCTGGTGAAGCTCACGTGGATTTACACCACACCAATAACGCATGTTTTGCTTGTTGACGCAGCCGGAAATGTGGAACTGAGCCTCGTCACTGAAAAAAACGACCGCGTCTTCAGGCAGGTTGTCAACCAGCATTTCACAGGCATTTTGACGGGCAACAAATTCGCGTTCAGTTAATTCTTGCACAACAGCCAATTTATAGGGATGAAAGTGAAGGTCTTCATGGAGAATTCGTCGAACATTGGTTTCAGAAATTCCCATAGAAGCTGCGTGTTTGCGAGCCGAACGCCGGGGAGAACGCACAACTGACTGCCTCACTCTTTCGACATTTTCCGGAGTTCTGATGGTCCGTTGAAGACCATTTCTGGGTTTAGCGACACTTCCACACTCCCGAAATGAGTTAACCCACGACAGAATCGAATTACGGCCAGGAACGAGTCTGTGAGGAGGAATTTCAAAGCGAGCGCGGAAGGCACGTTGCGTAGCAACAAGTGAGCGACCGTTAGAAAAGAAGCTCTCGACTGCGAAGGCCCGCTGCTCTCTAGACCAGAGCATGATGGCAACTGACTGAAGGGAGGGTGGAGGGAGAAACAACCTTGGGAACTTCCCCCTCCAGATGTGCCCTCTCTCGCCCCTCTACCCGCCCAACACACCGCGTGGGAATTTGTTCAAATAAGTAAGTTTCTCTGGCGCACCCTGTACAAACTTAAACATAACAATACTTTTTTTTAAGTTAGAGGTCACTTTTAAATTAAAAAAAAAGTGAAAAATTTAAAATTCTTTAAAAATAAGGACAAATAATAATATTTTATCTATAATGGAAACAAAATGATGTTTATGATTTTTCGAAACTACCTAAAAACTGCAGCAAAATTAGTTTCCTACTTGTTTAACATCATAAACAGAAATACACTCAAGCGACATTGCATTTTTACTAGGATTGTGACAAACCAGCTCCGCTTTTGCGGTAGTTGAAAACTAGTTCGTATGGAAGAATAGTTTTTCAAAATGTTAATAATTAATTTATGTTATGAGTTGTTTTAATCTAGTAAAGAACTGACTAAACACATTCCATACGCAGCTGAACCAGTCAGTCCTATACTAATTTGCAAGTATGCAATCACATTGGGTTTTTGACGCATCATTTAGAGTGGTTGGGAACCAGTTCAGAATAGATTTTTATTCCTGCACGGCTTGTTTGTGGAAGTGCATCTGCATGTTTCAGTGTGTACTATATGATGGCTTATGGAATGTACCAGCTAAAACGTAAAGTTTGCATTTCGTGGCGAGCGCCTAACTTTAGGTACTTAAGCCGATGCGCTTCAATTGAACAGACAAACAAACATGCATTAAAAGGCAGCTAAATGGCACACACACGTAGGTATACACATAGATACACACTCATACATGAAAAAGAGCAAACAATAAGCGCGCTAATTGAGGATAATACTGATACGAAGCTGGAAGCAGCTTTGCCCCAAACATGCAACCGAAAGATGCCTTTAGTTATGAAAATTGCACTTTGGGAATGGGAAAAGTAAAGGTAATGTTTCCACTCGTAACTCTCATTGCGAAAGCCCAGACGGCTTAATTTGCTGCTAGAACGAACGCTGGCTTCAAAATTTGTTTGATGTTATGTTTTATTAAAAAATTTCATTAATTTGTCACAAGAAAATAAATATATATACTGCGAAAAAATTTAACTCTGGGAAAATGTTAAACATAAAAAGAAAATAATTAACTTAAGCTTAGATTTGTCGATGGGCGTTGGGCATGTCTGTCCCACATTCAGGAGCTGCTTATTTCACACTGCTAGGCAACTGTTGTCACATTTGGTAACAAATACATAAAAAGACGAAAAAGTGCTTAATATTTACTTTGAAATTCATTGCATACTTTTTTACGCCAACATGTGCAAATTTTCACAGAAAATTTTTCCTTTCACCGAAAAAGCTGGCGGGCACAAATAACTGAGTTGCGCACGTTTTCTTAACAGTGCTGTACATCAATTAAGCTATTTTTAAACTGATTTAAAAGAGAAAGGCTTTAATGAGTTTAATCTATAATATAATTGAAATACGAGTTGATATCTTTGTTTGAATAACGTTGCTTAGAAGTCTATATTTGTAATGCAAGCCATCTATTATTTTGAAAAGCATTTCCTAAAAAAAAATTATAAGTAGCTTGTTAAAAAAGACGAAGAAGAATTGAATTAAAGCCTAAAATTTACCTTTTAATTGACATTAAGGCATAAATATTTGAGTACTTAGAACAGTGGCTTAGGTTTTTACCCTCAGTTGCGCAAGGTGGAGCAAAGCCGACAGTGTGGGTCAACTCGACCTAGAACTGCTTCTTAAAAACGGCAATACTGAGCGAGTTCCTATTAGTGTAGTTTTGTACAACATTAAAATGAACTAAATTGATAGCAAAAAAGTTTTCTGTCAGTCTAAATGTAATTTCTTGAATTTTGATTTAATTTTTGTGAATATTTAATTACACATTTTTTTCTTGTTAAATAAAGCGATCGAAAAAAAAGGTCAGCGTTTTGTATCCTATAACCATTGACCTATTTTCAAAGTCCATGTATTGAAATGGTTGAAATTCCGTATAAATTGGGGCCTACCAGACGTCCAGCTCATGCCAAAAAGACGACAGAAAGCTATTATGCAACTATGATTAGTTACTTAGCTATTCAAACTAATAATCCTTTATTGAAATTCACTTACCTTTCATTTCGATTTTGGATTATACGAGGGTGGATTGATAAGTTTCCGGCCTGACCAAGAGATGGCGCCACTAGGCCTACCTTGAGGTGGCGTTCTATAGTACCATCCTTAGATAGCTTGTAGCTATAGTTTCAGCCCGATCGCCATGTTAGTTTAGATTTGAGAGCACACTGAACAAGACGCCTTTGTGTTTTTCTTGAAAATTCGAAATTCGAAAAAACATTTCTATCGCCAATTTGACGTTGTATAAGCGTAATCCAAGCGAATTTTTGCGTCGATTTATAACCGTTGACGAAATTTGGGTCCACCACTACACTCCTGAAACCAAAGAACAGTGGATTGGACGAGGGGAACTCCAAAGAAGGCAAAAACAATTTTTTCAAAGAACAAGGTTATGGCTACTGTTTTTTGGGATGCTAGAGGTATTACATACATTGATTACCTTGAAAAGGGTAAAACTATCACTGGTCAATACTACGCAGACTTATTGCAACATTTGAGCCACGAGGTGAAAATTAAACGACCTCATCTGGCGAAGAAAAGAATCTTGTTTCATCACGATAACGCACCAGCGCACAAGTCAATCGTTGCGATGGCTAAAATCAACGATCAGAAGTGTGAATTGATGCCGCACCCTCCCTACTCTCCTGACCTAGCACCGAGTGACTATTATCTGTTTCCTAACCTCAAAAAATGGCTTGGCGGTAAGAGATTTGCGGACAATGAAGAAGTAATCGAAGCTGTAAATGGGTATTTTGAGGAGCTTGACGAATCAGTTTATAGAGATGGCATTACTAGACTAGAACACCGCTATAAGAGAGAAATAAAAAAAAAAAAATTCTTAAAAACGTTTTTTTCTTGGTCAGGCCGGAAACTTATCAATCCACCCTCGTACTTAGTGTCTAAGATCCAATTAACTAAAGAACAGACAGACAGACATTACTGGATCATTTTTGTGTTGTCCTTACCAAATTGTTGGTAACTTAAGATACCCCTACCATAAGATATAATATAAAAGAATAAAAAAACTATTTAAAAATATACAAAAAAGTACAGCAACTACATTTTGATTAGTTATCATGAAGAAACTTTTTAAAAATTTTGATATTTAAATGGCTAGAACCTGCTTCACATACATAAGTAATAAAATAAAAATCAGCAAAATTGAAGCAATTGGACTAAAAAGTTTGTGTAATTTTTAAAGAAACCATCAGTATCTTGTGAATTATGACTTTATACATACTTTATAATGCCACCCAGGTGCTACCTTTGCTTCTAGAGATTCTTTGATTTTAAAATGATTGTTAATGACATTGTAGCTAGGCTTAACCCCTGGCACAGAAACTTTGGAATTGCCGCAAACTACCCCACACGATGAAAATGACGAGCATTTAAACTGCCAACCAGTTGCATTTCTAGACAGCCCAGCTTTCTGCCCACTCGACTGTTTTTTCATTTTCCTGCCAGTGTTGTCGTAAAGTCAAACAACGCCTATTTTGGCAGGCTGCCAGCAGAATTTTGTAGGCGTTGCCCAAAAACTATGAATGCCCGAAAGGAGCGGAACTAAGCATGCGCTGCACATAAGTAGGCTATGTTTTATTTTTTTGTTTTTCTTATAGTGCAGCTTAAACATATACATGTATTGCATAAGATTATTTATGTATATTATATGGTATTAGTAATTATGCATTGTTTCTTAGCTCCAGCAAAGTGCATTAAAAAGTGCTTATAACAAAAATTCCAGCCAGGTTCTATTGAAACCAACAGACAAGATGTATAAGAACAAAAACTAATTGAATTAAAACTAAATGCAACTTTTATCCTAAGCAATTACGGCTAGCAAAAACACATATAACAACAATTGTGTTTGCTATGGTGGGCCAAGTTAATGGGGTGTTGTTGTACAGGGGGTAGTTGGTTGGGGGCTACAGAGGCCCGTTGTACTGAAGCAATGAAACATCAAGCCATAGAATTCCATTTTCATTTCTATTTCATTACAATTTCATTTAAGTGAAGCTTAAAAGCGCACAAAATGGCTGCCTTACCTTGTACAAAAACGTAAACAACAAGAACAACAGCAACAACAATTCCGAGCAATTATTTTTGTAGATCTTTGTTGTTACCCACACTCTGTTTCTCTCTCTAGCTCTCTCAATTTCTCACACTCTTTCTCTATCTCTCTTGACGTTGGCAACAAACAATAGCAAAAATAAGCCAAAAGCACCTGTAAAACAATGACCAGGCAAGTAAAACTAAAAATAAAAAAACTAAAAATGAAAAGAAATAAAAGAGAAAAATAAAAAAATAAAAAGTAAAGAATAAAACATAGCAAATAGTAAGCGAGGCGTGCCGTGCACTGCCTTGAGATTGAAAAACAAGTTAATAGCACTGGCTCTTAACTGTTGGCTGTTGGCTGGTAAACAAAAGGAATTTTCCAATTTTCCCAAAATGTTTTTTGCGTAAACAAAATTCAACTTGGTCGGTGTGGCATGGCAAGTAGCCCATTGTTGTTCCTGTTCCGGTTATAGTGGCTGTTGTTGTTGCCATTGCCGAAGAAGCTGCTTTTGACTTAAGTGAAGTAATTAATTTACTAAACATATACGAGGGCTGCTAACTGTATTCCCAGGCTATATCATTTTTGGCCGGCCTTATTAGGTCACTACTTAGCGCTTTCCCTGAATATTTTGGCGTTAGATATCAAAAAGAATTTCGATGTATTTTCGCACAGTAATTTGATCAGATGTGCGACAATGGACTATCAAGAAAGGAATGCTTAAATCATCTTATATGGAAGTATTCCTGGACGTGCCAAAAAATATGAGCAATTTTCGAAAGCTGGTAAATTACATTTTTTTATATGGCATACAGTGCGATCAGCAAACATTAAATATTGAGCAAGTATCTTGAGATCAAGAAGATATATCCACTTAAATAAAATTATAATAATCTGTCGTTTCTCTCCAGAGAGAGAGAGAGAGGTTTAAACAATGTTGTTAGTAAATTATTCATGCAGAAACTTAGATAACTAAAAAATTTAATATCAAATGAAACAAAAATAAATAAATTGATATTTCAAGATCAACTAATAGTAAAAATTAATGGTAAATTTTTATTAAAAAACTTAATTTAACTTACAATTTAACAAATAAATAATAAAAGATATATTTATTATTTAATTTTTTTCTTAGGTATCCTTTATAAAAGACTTTATAAAACACATTTTAAGCGTCGATTTAAAGTTTTCTTAATTACACGTTTTAGTGCTCCCAATGCCTTAAGAAAAAAAATTTAATTTTTTTACCTTGAATAGATTTGCATGACGAGTTTATAAGAATTCTTCTTCTCTCAGGCTACTTCGAATATGGCTCAAATTTTGTTATATTTTAAAACTTTTCGAATTTAAGATTCTCCCAATTTCCAATAAATTTATAAAAAATAAATAAGAAAAAAAAGAAAGCAAAAAAACGATCAAGCTTGGAAAGTTTTTTTTTTTTTGAAATAAGTGTACGTCAAAAAGTTAAGCTAGAGATCTGTCTACAAATGAAAAAAAAGAAGTTTTTCTTAAAGGTACAAAGATTGATGCAGGAATACTGGGGTACCAGGCCCAGCAGGCTCGATAAAGGTAAACACGGACGGTTCCAAGCTAGACGACCGTGTAGGGGGAGGGGTCTACGTCGAGGATTTCGATATTAGAATTGCTTTTAGGCTCCCGGACCACTGCAGTGTCTTTCAGGCAGAGGTCACAGCAATCCGGGAGGCTTTAACTACAATAAAAAACCTACAAGTCCAAGACAAGAATATCTGTATATATTCGGACAGCCAAGCGGCTATTAAGTCTCTAGTCTCGATGACTTCGTGTATGAAGTCGGTGAATGACTGCCGCTTGTCTCTAGGGGAGATGGCTGAGCAGCTTTCAATTCACCTGATATGGGTTCCATGACACAGGGACTTTGAGGGAACTGTATTGCGGATGAACTGGCTAGAAAAGGAACTACCAGTATCCTCCTTCAAGATAAGGAGGGCCTGCATATACCCATGGCCAGCTGTAAACTAAGAATACGAAACTTTTCGCTCTCTGTGCAAATAAAACGTGGAATCGGACAACGAACAGTAAAAGAACCAAAAACTTTGCTGTCTGAATAGAGCCCAGTGCTCATCTGTCATTCGTGCCATTACGGGACACTGGTTGGTAGGAAACCACGCATCCCGTTTGAATGCTCGCCACCACGAGCTGTGGCGATGAAGAGGAGCTAGAGACGGTGGAACACTTTTTCTGTCACTGCCCAGGACTGGGCAGAAAAAGATTTAGGTTCCTACAGTCATATTTTCTAAACGATCTATCTCAGCTCTCTGAACAGGGTCCAAAATGCCTTTTAAGGTTCATTCAGGCAGCCGGATGGCTTCCTCAACTTTTCGTAGGGGACCCATCAAGTGAGGAAATGTGGTGAATTGGCTCACTAGCGGTATCACAAAGGGCCTATCCTTGGCCTAAGTGAGTTGGGATGTCGGTCCCAACTGCCGCCCTAACCTAACCTTGATACAGTACTGCTGCAGCTTTTAAGAACTTTCTGCTTAAAACCCGATATTTAAGACAGCGTCATTATTAGCTGTAAGTGTTTCCATAAAAGTAAAAAAATTCTCCTCATGCATTTTTCAATTGCTGTTTTTGATATGTATTTAATTAAACAAAAAGCTGTGGCTATAAATTTTATGCGACCTTAGACATAAAATTTCAATTGCTTTTTAATTTGCATACTCTTAGGGGCCGTTAGGTCAAGCTTACCTCAGAAACAATGGCCAAGTTTCGTAACTAATTACAAGTTGTTAATGACTGGCTACACGCCAAAGCACCTGTACTTACCTGAAATGGGAAAAGAGAAAACCATTTTGTTAGCATAAAGTGTAAATAAATTTATAGAAACTTAACAATTAGAGACTTTTGAATTACCCTAAATTATAGGTACATGAAATCACTTTTATTACGTAAACGCAATGCGAGTTCGAATGACTGTAATAAAAGATATGGTACGTTAAAGCAAAATACAATTTTTGTTGGAACGAATGTATTGGGCTTAAAAAAATAATGAAAATAGTAACCAAACTTGTATAAAATGCATATTTAAATTCTTGAGTTGTAAAGTAAACTAATTAAAACTTTACTGTACTTTATTAAAAGTTTTATACTTCATTTTTATAATTATTATACACATCTAAGCCTAACTTCGCTATTACACAATAAAATCTTAAAAACCACACAAAAGATAACCATTTACATTTATGTCAACTTTCCGTTGTAAAGAAACTGCTAATACTGACTTAGTCAACCAACTAAACGCATTAGTCTGGACGATTTTTAGCAGACGGTTGCACCTGTAGCCAAGCAATTTCGTTTATTTATTACCATTTTGAACCAGCCACAGGTTAAGGCCATAGTCCAGGATATCAAGGTCTGTATTTGTCTTAATTCTTAAGTAGTGCAGCAGACAAACAGAAGGACGAATGGAAGCCAAAAGAGAAAAAGTAGGCTCAAGTTCAAGGATACTTTTGATGTCATGCCAAGGTATTTTTATGTTTCATGATTTCTACTCCGAGGATTATGGCAAGTTTCTTACCTACTTTTTTCGACATAGAGAACAACTGCTTCCGGTTCAGCGAATAAAAGTGCAAAAGCTCTCAATGTATTCATGTCGTGAGCCAGTATGTTTCGGCGTTTGGACTAGATGAGCAAGAAGAGAATTTAGAAGCGATATGTGTCGTTCGTGAATTGGGAATGAGAAAATTCGCCATATTGCCTCGTTACTGCTAATGCAACGTCCCATTTGATATTGTGAAATTTCTTCATTCACATTGTCGGCTCTCACTCCAAAAATCGCCATATCGCTTCCCTTATTGACGTATTTGCAGATATATTTTATTGATTTTACTGAGTTGCAATACTCGACGTTAATGTGGGCTTTATACGTTTTTGATAATAATGGCGAAAATGGAACAACCCAACGATTGTCAATTTCAATTTCTTGATTTTTCGCTTTGATTGTGGTTGATCTGCCATTGTCTTCTGTTGATCTACGGCGATATAATGGGTATCCACCGTAGCCCGTAAGTGTCCGAAGTCAATGTCCTTGAGAATATCTTTTAGAGCATTTGCCGTCGATCATGCATGGTGAAGATGGGTTGAGCACACCACATGGTCCGTGGATCATATTCTTTGTGATAATCCTCTCTTCTGCCATTCTACCGAATACATCCAGCAGCGAACCTCTCCGAATACACTGCTTTTGATAATAAAATCCATGAGCGATTTTAGTTTTTGTTTAAATACGCGCGCTGGTATATCATGGCGATCTACTGGCGATTGTCCATCGAACAAATGATCTTTAATTTCAGCCCACTGAGGATTGCATGTAAGTGTGCTCTGTGCAGATTGGATGCATTGCGTATTTGCCTGAATGTTCTTTGGATTAAATTCTGTTCTACATGGATTTCATCTGATAATCCCGATTTCATCTCATTCTCATTCGAGCATTCGTATTGTATTTATATCGTTCTTCTGTTGTATGAGCAGAACGTGATCTTGCTTCTCTTAATCGATTCAACGCATTCATGGAATTGAACGTCTACTCAATTTACGTCTTTTGACGGCAATTTGTGCAAATATTGATCTGATCATATGTATTTTAAACAGAAATCAAAACATGAATCGTTAATAATTTTTGTGTTTCCTTTCGACAAAAACTATTAACTAAAAAATATTAGTTAATCTGACAATGTACACAATGCCAACCTAAATTAAAAAAAAAATTTGTACTGGAAAATCAAATTGTCCTTTTTAGTATTTTCGTCGCAATTTTGTTATATTTTCCAACCTTAAACAATCCTTGGACTTCCACGAACATTTCAAGACCAAAATTAGCCAAATCGGCTCAGCAGTTCGTGAGTCTATAAGCTTCACAGGAACATAACATTGTGACACGAGAATTTTATATATATGATGGTAATTTTTTTTAAATCACTTTTCCTGTTTGCTCAAAACTTATTACTAGGGCAAGACTTTTTAAGTGATCGTCATCCTATAATCAGTTATTCTATTCCCAGACATTTTATTAATGTTGGTCCTCACGCAGTTAAACTCAGAATCTTTTTATGCGGCCTTTCGATATTATTTTCATGTAATAAATTAATTTTCCAAACTGAAGTGCTCTCAAAGCTTTGGTGTGCGCACCTAATCTATGCCAGAGAGTTTTACCCTTAACAAGTCTTTAAATATTTCAATAATTTCCTTTGCTTAGCTCACTGAATTGGCAACTAATGTACGATGGTAAAAAGTTTGCAAATTTTACGCTGCATTGAACCACACACATATACACACACAGTAACACACACACACACACACACTTATAACTTCCTATGCGTGTGTGGCAAAAAAAGTTGTAGTTAATTTTGGTTATGGTACGGAAGCCGGCAGACACTCATAAACTCAATCATATCACCACTTGCCTGCTTAATGTGGCATGCTGCAATCCAAAAAAATACACTGAAAAAATTTAAAAAAAAGATGGGAAATTTGCTGTCTGTTCGTGTTTTGCCTGAGAGCGAGTTGCAGCATGAATACAAAGCGTTGCAATTAACGTTGCAGCAGCAGAGCTGTCGACGTTGACGTTGGCGTCGCTGCTGCCGTCAACCGCATCAAGCCATTGGCGTGGGCTTAATTTCGTAGGCTGCATGCATGAGGCATATATATATGTGTATGTGTGTGTATGTGTGTGTTCGTGTGGGCACATGTGTATGTGTGAGAGAGTTGTTTATCTTGTGCGTTGAATTTTTGGGCACAAATTGAAAAGATGCAATGATGCGTACGCACGACTGCAATGCCATTGCATATTACGCATTACGCATACGCACAGTGGCGCTGGTTCGGAGCTGGCCGTGTTCAAAGCCCGGACGTGGTCTGCACGGGGCCATGGCAATGCAATAATCCATAATAACAATGGCCAAGCGAAATGGCAAAAAACAATAACCAGCATTGATTGTAGTCTATTGGCTGTCGTTCTGCCGCTGCCTCTGGGCTGACTTTGCTTGAACGTTGATTTTAATGCCAGGCACACACACTTGCACATACACACAAACACAAGTGCACTTGACTTTTGTTTCACAAACAACTGTAGATACACAGACACGACTTACCAAGAGATAGAGCAAGCGGCAGGGAACTATAATTGAGCAACCACAGAAAGCCGACGCAATTAAGCATACGCACTGTAGTACCACGCACATTCGGCTAATTAATTAAGAGTCAGAACTGGCTGTCGACTACTGATTGTAAGGCATTCTTTGCGGTGAACCATCTTAGCATTTTCAAAAACAAAAAAAAAAAAGAAAAGCAGTGCATATAAAACTAGAAATATATTTATGTGCAGTTTATGCATAGAGTTGAAATATTTATATGGTTTTGGAGTAAACGAACTAAGCCGCTTAGCAGCAAACTTATGTGGGTAAGCCAAGTATGTCTGGTTCAGAGGAGTAGTCGACATAAAATATGTAAGCTCTGGCGGGGCTTAGATTTCGTTTGTGGAATAAAATTTGAAATAAAATACTTTTGCATTTGGGTGGATTTGGTAGATCTTTGCAGGAGTATCTATAATTAAGGATTTTAAGACAAAAAAAAAATGAGTCTAAATTATAATTGATCCGAATTGTTAGAAAAATTCAAATCTATTAGGAACTTTTTATTTGAAGCTTTTTTTAGCAATTTCACTCTTTTGAAAACGGGGGATATTATAGTCGGTTTATTCCAAAAAGGATTAAGAAGTTTGGTATACTGGTGCAGCGGATGGAGCTCATTTTTATTTTTATTTATATTAATGTGTTTTCAACACAACTTCTTTTGATAATATATTTTTTTTTGTTAATGTATGCATTTGCCTTTGCAATTATCTGTCTGATAATGTCAATCACCAAATTCTATAAATAAACCAATAACGCCAAGATTGAACAATTACAGTTAAAAAATTATAAAGGAAGAAATCATATTACGTGATACTTGCTTCACTTTTGATTTTAATTATATGACACAAAGAGATGTATGGAAAATTTTCCATTTAATTGGAAAAAATTTGTCAAAAATCTAAAAACTTGGCAATGCATTTTAGCTTCTTTTATTGGCATCCCTGTCAAATATTCTGACTACGTCCATGTACACTCTATGTGAGCTCTGTGAAGCTCACGAAACTATTTGCTTTGGAATGCTGTGTGCAATTATTTCGGCATTAAACTTTGGTCATAAGCTCTGCTTTGGAAATTACAAAACCCAAAAACAATTTATGCGGAGCATAACTCTAGTATGCTAGCATTATTATCTGTGCCAGATCAAGGGGATTTATCACATTTGTTTTACTAAAAAACAACAGAATAAAAAACACAATTTGCTGCATATGAGAGTACTCCAATAAGTTGGCAGCTTATGACTGTTAAAATATTTGGCCAAGTCAAGTAGCCGTTAGTGTTTGGCAACGAGTGTGCATGGAGTCTGTATGCTTGAATCTGGATGTAGATAAGTGAACTTGAGTCATATAGTATAATATTAATATGGTAATATAAAATAAAATAGCAAGCAGAACTAGTTGGCAGTAATTAAGCGGATTTGTCTAGGGTGTTAAGAGTAAATACGAAATTTTCACCTAATTGGTAATAATTAAAAAATATTTATATATAAAAAAAATAATAGGATTGAGAAAAGGTAATGATTAAAGTAATATATTAAAGGCTAGTTATTTAGGCTTGGGCTTAATTTAAAATTAAACTTATTTGTTATCACAAATTTTTTAAGTAATCCATATGTTTTGTAAAAAAAATCATGACTTAAATTTAAAATGGCTTAATAAAGGCGCAAAAAAATTAAATATTAAATACATAAAGGGGATCACTTTTTTGTTCTATCTCTTTGATTATAGTTATTTTTTGACATATTATATTTAAATAGCCTCTTAAGAACCGATGTTGTAAAAGTAAATTGTAATTTCGTATATGGTTTAATAGGTTTGGCCCAATGGGTCTGTTCTATTCTAATCTTAAAGAACCCGACGAAATTTTCTTTACGAGACAAGCCATCTGAATATTTTTGGAATTAATTTTTTAAATTTCAGAACGAAAGGTTTATTATATAACTTCCCACTTATTCAAAACCGTGACTTGTTGGAGGATTTATGAATCTTTAAAGTTTTGTTTCAGATTCAACAACTTGAAAAACATATATTTAGAATAGATGATGTGGCCTCTGAAACTGAATTTTTCGAAGCTGTATTAATATATAATATATCATTAATATAAAGTAAATTACTTAAAATAACTACAAAATATTATAAACATTTTTTTATTTAATTCATATATTATTTTGTTATTCATATTATAATATATTAGGTCTACAACTTCGCATACTGAATCGTTTCCTGAGCCAAAATCGGTTAACTATTATCATATAGCTCCCATATATAAATCGTATCTAAAAATCGATTTTTTAACAAAATATTGTCTGTCACTTTCGTTTGTTTTGGTAAAATATTGCAGACAACAAATGATTGGCACTTCGAAACGTTCTTCATTGTTCTGATAAGCATTATACCAAGATTCGGTTACGATATCTTCATGAACAAACGAATTACACAGGTCTACAAATACAGGGGTCATGTGCAGTTGTTGGAAACTAAATGGTCATTTGCCGAAGTAATATCTGGTGCGTATGAATCGAATCCGAGCGTCAGAACTGGCTCATCACGTCAGGATTTCGAGATGTTTCGAGGTTACGTACCCAAAAAATGACGTACTTTTGCTACTTGTGAGGTTATGTACAGTCGGCTGCAAAATTACTTTTTGCGGTCTTTCTTTCAATTACATCATTTAGTACAACGTCTTGCCCTTTAATTTAAGGGTTCAAGAGCTCAAACGACTCAAAGTTATGGCTTTTCAGGAAGTTTCGAGACATAGCCCTGTACATAACCTCAAATGTACGCCAAGCAAATCGCCACTATTTGTGTAACATAACCTCGAATATCGTCAAAATCCTGACGTGATGGCGCCAGTTCTGACGCTGGATTCGGATTCAATCGCACCATGATTACTTCGGAAATGACTCTTAGCTTTGTCAGCAACTGAACCATTGTTCGACCCTGTGTTATCCATCTGAAAACATCTTTTCGTTTTTGTCGATGAAACATTTAATTTTCTTGTTTACAATAAGCGTCGTAACTTAAACATTTATCGATTTTAACTAAACCATAACTTTTCTTACTCGGAATTAATGATTTCTTTAAGATTAAATGTCAAACAGTACAAGGTGTTTTAACAAAATGCTTATATGAAAATGACTTCAAAGTGTGAAAATCGAATAGATAAAGTGTAAGTCTTAGCATAAGTCTTCTTTAAGTAAAGTCTCGTAGTTGCTTCATATGAAGTATAAACAAGTGTATATTATCTTGAAACTTGCAATCTTCGTTCTTTCCAACAGACGTAAAGCAATCGCTTTTAAATCGGTTGAAACACTGGCGACGCATTCTGTGACTAGTGGTAGTGATCGCCATAAGTACCCGAAATAACGCGTTTTTGAGCGATCAACTGCCGATTTTGGGGGTGTTAGACAATTTTGAAAAACACTACTGATCTACTCGTCAAATGACCTACAATCGGTACACTAGGTCACATATGAAAAGTTCATAATATGATTAATATTTTTCAAAATTCTGATAGGACAGTGGTATTGTACTTTTAAAATGAAGTGTTCTCCGAAGACTAAAATGTATAAATTAGTTTTGAAATTCTGCTGCAGCTTTAAAATTGATTTTAAACTGCACAGTTTTTCAGCAGATTATGGAATACCAAAATGGACCCATCTTCTTAAAGTTTATTTATACTTTTTAGGCATATTTAATGATGTTTTTGCGATGAAATTTTACATCTTTACTAATTAAGCACCATTACTTTACTCATAATTTACTCAGTTTTATAAAAAAAAATTTGCATTACAAAAAATAAAAAGCACACGCAGTGTTATAATTTTTTAACCTCGGAAAGCCAAAGTTTCCAGCTGGATATTTTACGCTAAACAAATATTTGGGTTTTAAGTTTTACTGGAACCTTGGTTACAAAAAAACCAACAACAGCAGCTGGAACTGCAACAAAATTCAGTCAGGAGCCACAGGCGAATTTTTGCAAAAAAAATTTGTGATTCGTTTGACAAGATGTTCGACAATGGAATACCCTAAAATGAGTGCATTCGTATCTAAGGAAAAGGGTCACAATGAAAAATATGAAACTTTTACTAATTATAAGGCTTTAGTTTTTTTTTTTGGGAAAACAAAATGAATTTTTATTGAAGTTTTTAAGGATACTACCATTTCTGGCAACGCAGATAATTTTACCACAAAATTGTCTATAGAACGGAATGTTAATATTGTACCTCCACGTTTTATAATCTTTGATATAACTCTGAGCATAAAAATTTGTATTATATAAGTTACCCAAGTCTGTAACACTCTTAAGTCTTAATGGGTGCAGAGTATAACCAGGTACTCTACCTTAACCCAGACTGCCAAGTGAAAACAAAGAAACGTAAAACATTTCGTTTGGTTTGTGTTACTATATTAAAAATATCTTAAATTGCCGGATACAAGTAATAATAACTATAATGATGCAGTTCCTCTCGGCTGCGGTTGAAAACGTGAGTTTGAGTTCGTGGATGCTTTCGATGCTTCAGGTATTTTTCATTTCGTCTGCCACCAGGACGTGGGCATCAGGCTGCGGGCAATGCAAATGGTTTAAGATTTTCATTAAGTCGTCTTGGATAATTTCTTCAAAAATTCCACCATTTTACATTTTGGGTTACTTACTACATAAATTTGACAAGCGCTTCATAATACATTGAATTGTTTGAATGTAGATGCTTCAAGTCCCTTTGAATTTCTGTGCTTTAGGCTGAGATTTATGCAATTTATGCAATAGGAAGATAGCAGCGTTCCAGACTGTCAGTTATTTAAGGCTATATGATAAGCTTCACACCTATTGAACTCAGAGACCTTAGAAGCTGGGGTAAAAGAATGTACCAAAAATGAGCGCTATATGCCGAAGAACAATTTCTCTATTAACATCCCCTCTATAAAAGCCTACTCAATAACAAAATTATAAACCCTTCCTATAAAGCATTTTATGAAGGATGTACATATTTTGTAGATCCGGTGAAAAAATTATGACTTGCTGCAATTGAAGACTTCTAGGCCAATAAACAATAATTATGTTCCAACATTTTTTATTTATTTAAAAACTAGAGATGTTAAGTATTACATGGGAGCCAAATTAACCACAAGCCGGTTACTTTTTTTAAATAAGCGCTCAATAAAACTTATAAAAATAGTGCCTGCACTAAGAGGTTTATTTTTATGCCCTTACCCCTTATTTTCTGTCTTTTTTTAAGACAGATCAATTTAGAACCGAAGCTCTATTGCGAATTTGATTAATTATGAATAAAGAAAATAAGGAAAAAGTTTTTTCAAGATTGTAAAACTCTTTGAAATTCTTAGACGTAAATAAAAAAAGGCAAGTATAATAAATGCCACTGTTGCTTTGGAAAAGATATAATTTTATGTTTCCAATACTATTAATTAAAGTTCAATCTTCAAAAAAAAAAATAAACAAAATGGGAAAATTAATTTTTTTTTATTTAAATTTCTTTATATTTTAATGTCGAGTTTATTGTTCGTATTTTTATTTTAAATCATCCCTAAGATATGGTCATCGTCATTCATTTCTCTTTTTTCGCTTTGCATTTTTTTAATAATGTAAAAATTATTTCTGATCCCAGTTAAAGATTATACTGCAAACTAAATTTATAAAATTTTCAGAAGTTTGGTATCACATTTCTCAATAGATTCTCGCTTTTTTTTTTGGTTTATTTTTATTTTAAAAGTATTTAAGCACTCAGCTCAGCCAAACCGAGCATTTCGTCTATTTTGTAATCATTTTTTATTTTTCTCAAATTATGAAATAATTTAGCAAGTGACTTGCCAGGACAGCTGTCATTAAATGCAGCTTGCAGCAGTTGCTGTCTTAAGTTAACATTTGACTAAACTTTGGGGATTTTTCCTCTTTTTTTTCTTGATGCACGCTGTAAAAAGCATAAAGCAGGTTGCTTCCATCACTGCTGAATGTTGCCTGTGCATTTAATAGTTTCCATTTTGTTGAGTTTTGTGCTGCGGCTTTGACGCTGGCACTTCCGTTTCCGCTTAAATTATCGCAAAGCTGGCGGGTGGTCGGAAAATTGCATTAACTGCGGTAAAGTCGCTGCTGCTGCCTTCTGCATTTAATATGCAACTTTTCAAGACACACACTTTCACACTGTCTTGGGTTCTGGCTGTCTTGCGTCATTTTGAAATATTTGTGGCATCAAATGCAGTCGTCAACTTGATTAAATGTCATGCATAAAGCAGCAGCGATAGCAGCAGACGCGTGTTGGGGGGTGCACGTCAACAAAGGTGGCATCAAATCGTTGCAAGTAACAGCAGAACGTTTGAATAGAAGAAAAGAGCATAAAATATGTGGCAAAGTAAGTTAGTGGCAGCCGCAGCCTGTTGCAGTTCTATTTTGCTGTGACGAAGTAAAAGACATATGCCAAAGGAACTTATTCTTCTCTATTTGAGTGTAGGTCTAGATCGTAATATAGGGAAATATAGTTAGATGTCGAATCCACTATAAAGATAGCATACAAGCAAAGCCAAAAAAATAAAATTTTTTTTTAGTTGCATCTTATCAAATTCTGCTCCTCATTGCTTAGTTTAATTTTTAAATTTGTTTTCAAGACTTTTTTATTTATTTCGATAACACAACCTAAACATGACAATTACTTTTTTTTAATTTTAAAACTTAAGAGGTTTATTATGTTTAAATGACATATTCTTTTAACAATTTGCCATCTATCAACAATAACAACTTGCGCCATCTATTGGTCGTACTAACTAATATTTAACTAAAGTATTAAATATTACTAATAATATTGATATTATCAGGCTCTAAATCTTCCCAAAGCAATGGAAACTAGCGGCGATTCTTATTATTCACAAACCAGGCAAACCAGAAGCTGATCCTGAGTCGTATCGGCCAATAAGTCTTTTGCCCTCCCTGTCTAAATTATGGGAGAGGACTATTGAGAATCGGATTTCTGCCATTATAAGTGAATATAATATCTTGCGGGATTACCAATTCGGCTTTCGAGAGGGATACGGCACTGTAAAACAAGTCCACAGATTTGGGAAGCACATCATGGAGGCATTTGACGACCAGGATTTCTCCAACGCTGTCTTCATAGACATGCAACAAGCGTTCGATAGGGCAGGGTTGCCAGTAAAAGTTACGCCAGTATAGCCATCTTTCGGACGGAATATAGCCAAAAGTAGCCAACTTCCTATATAAAATAGCTAAAAGTAAATAGCCAAATTATGAATCGAAAATTAACTCTCATATTTATTTTCTAACCCTTTTTTGATAGTTGAGTACTTTTTACGCAATACTGTGGATATTAAGTTATGTAATAAAATTTTTTACATACATACTTGTTAGTAATTATGTTTTGCGTAGTTATTGGTGGTAATTATTTTAATTTTGAGATTGGGTAATTACTTTCATTTTGGGAATAGGACGAAAAAATTCAGTGCTCAAATTTTTTTATTGGTCAAGTCACAACCTCAAGGGACATGGCTCGCAAAGAATCTTATAGTTAACCGAGCTAAATTATCTTCACTTATCTCTGTTTAAGTATCTGTGCTTAGAAGTACAATAAATCTTTGCTTATAAACTGCTTAGACTCTGCTTAAAATCTCCGTCTACAGTACGAACTCTGCTTAAAGTAATAAATCTCTGTTTACAACATTAATGTATGTATCATATGTATGTATGTACTACAGTACATATGTATATGATGTATATTTTTGTATATATGCGAAGAGAGTTGATAAGTGACGAAACGCGCGGGAAATTAGAATAATAGCCAAAAAGTAGCCAAGATTTTGGGAAAATAGCCATTAAAATAGCCATAGCCAAGAATGATATTTTTTCTAGCCACAGCTGATCAAATATAGCCACTTTGGCTATAAATAGCCAATACTGGCAGCCCTGCGATAGGGTGTGGCACGATGGTCTACTGTGCAAAGTTAAAAATCTTTTGCCTGGAAGGACGAGAGTTTAAGGTCAAGGTAAGGGACATATACTCGTCCACTTATATTATGAGAGCAGGAGTGCTGCAAGGCAGTGTTCTGGGTTCGCTGCCCTTTTCTTTGTATATTTGAGATATACCCAGCCCCACCTCTGAACATATGGAAGCTCCCTCTAAGGCTATTATTACCACATATGCAGACGATATCGCAGTCATCTATAATGCCAAATGTTGCGTAGAGGCAAGTAACGGTCTACAAGCGTATCTTGATACTCTCGCCGCTTGGAGCAAACGGTCGAATTTGAAGGTTAACCCACTAAAAACAATAAACTCTTGCTTTACACTTAAAAAATTTACGCATACCCCTACAATCCAGCTAGATGGAGTTACCCTGGAGCAGCCGTCACAAGCTAAATACCTCGGCATCACTTTGGACAAGCGCCTTACCTTTGGGCCACACCTCAAAGAGACGGTTAAAAAATGTCGTCACAGACTGCTACAACAAAGAGCTGTTTATGTGCACTGTAATCTTCCGATATGGCTTTATGGAGTGCAGATTTGGGGGATTGCTGCAAAACCGAACTATAAACGCATACAGGTATTGTAGAATCGAGTATTACGACAGATAATACGCGTTCGTACGCGGTTCCACACTCCATAGAGACCTCAATCTGCATACAGTTGTAAAGCAGATTGGTTGGCGTACTAGTAGATAAAGCGATAGATTGCAAAGACACCGCAGCCTGCTCGCAAGAGGACTGCTCCCTGCCCGCCCTTTAAGTCAGCTTAAATTTGCAAAAACGTTGGGTCAGTAAGACTACCTTCAATTAAATTCCTCATACGGCGTTATTGGGCTTTATTGTTTTTTTGTGTTGTTATGGTACAAAATTGATGAACAGATTCTTCACTTATTAAAATAAATAAAAAAAAAGGTCCACCGCCCGTTCACGCAAAAATAGTACTCACTCAATTAAGAGTATGAACA
The DNA here is from genome assembly GCA_037043745.1 of Chymomyza amoena. Lineage (NCBI taxonomy): Eukaryota > Metazoa > Arthropoda > Insecta > Diptera > Drosophilidae > Chymomyza > Chymomyza amoena. Next base: position 469,935 of record JBAMAX010000017.1, read on the forward strand.
TTAGTTATTTAATTTTACAAAAGTCTTGTTAAAATTTTCTCCAAAAACACGTACCTGTGCTTTTATTAATTTTTGGAATTTAAGCCAAGCGGAATCAGAGTCACAGTACCGCAAAAAGAACTACTTAATTTTTGGTTTAACATACTTAAACAAAGATGTCAGTGTTAAGGTTTTTCTTTCTGTGTGTTTATCAACTCAAAATGTCTGCAAGCTGCCTTTTAAATGCAAATATTTGCATAAGAAATGCAAATTTGCATAGTTTTTGCCAACACACACTCACCTGAGTGTCTTCTTAAAAATTGTACACATAAACTATTGCATCACTCAAGTTGGAGCTGGCGAGAGTAACAGAAATGTACACTAATATCTATATACTATATACTCTATACTATGCACTGGTTGGTATATGGGAAATTATTTAAATGAATTTGCATTTATTGTGACAGTTTTTCAAAATGCTTTGTCAGTTTTGTAGTTAAGTTGTTGTTGTTGTTGCTGTTGTCATTGCCTTAGGAAGCGAACTGTAATTTAATTAAATTTGTTTACGGTTGCGTATGCGGAATATTGCACATACGCAGTGTTGACAGCATGACAGATAGAGTGAATGGAATTGGTTTTAAAAGAAGACAAAGTCATCAGCAGCTTCTTTGCACAAAATAATCATTATTTTAATTTCTTTTGACAAACCGATTCAGGACCGTAAAACGAAAATATACTTGTAAATTAAATCGATTTATTTTGCAATTCCTGTCCAGATATGCAGCAATTTATTCCCAAATACTAACCTACAAACCACGCGGAATTTAGCTCGTCAAGTTACATATGATTGTATGTATGTATGTTTGTATGTTAGCAGTTTTATATACTCGTACTATGTGCGTGTGGATTTGATTGAAAATGGAAAATATATTGCTTAGTACTATATGTATGTATGTATATAAGCACACATAATGTACGAGTGGCAAATCTGAAATCAAATCAAATCAATTTTCTCAAATGTTACTTGGCAGCCAAGGAGCAGGGACACACGGCAAAGTAGCTTCCTGACTTTGATGCCAGACATCTACGAGTTCCTCGACTTTCGAGGCACTGTTCCACGTCTGACGCATGGCTGTCTCTCTGATTGATCGAATTTAAATTTTTGTGGCACATTTCAGCCGCGCTAGTCAATAAATGTAAAACGCTGACGGTTTGCCTTTAATTATGTCACGACCAGACCGTCAGACAGACAAAAAGCGCTGTATGCCGCAATAACTGAGTTACGTTTGATACTCACTGACTCTGTGACTAGAATATGTTATATAACATATAAGATACTATATAACAAAAAAATAAAAGTTGAAAAATGTGCTGCCAACGGCTTAGTGGAAGACAAACCACATATGAATTTGATTGAGCCAAAGCTGGCAGTGGCGCATCCAAGGGGAATTCGAAAAGATTGAGAGCTTATTAGAGAAATAAATTGCTTATATGAAATGTATGCCATGAATTACCTGATTATAGAATGCCATGGAATGAGAAGAATGAGGAAATGGAAATCAAATGATTGGAAATTTGCATATGAAGTCAATAAAAATAGACATTGAGTAATAAGTCATACATTTGCTTTGCAAGTCTACCAGAAATTCAAGTTATATTTCTAAAAATATGTATAATATGTAACAAAAAGTATTTAAAAATGTCCATCAATTTTGTTAATGTTTAAAATATAACAAAAATGAATACGCAACAAGAAAAAAAAAGAGTATATAACACAAGTTTACAAATTTAAGGGTATTCGAGTGAACCTTCTTAAAAAAGTTTTTTTTTTTTTCGTTTTTCGAGATATTTTTTTTGGGGATGTTGACTATCTGTTACTATACGCAAACGAAGAAGCTTGATAGAAAAAAATGTTTCCCGTCCAAATGTGTGATTTAGAGTAAATTGGAACTTTGGCATCTACAGTTCGTAGCCGATTTTCAAGATGTTAATTTCGAAATATTCGAAAAAAAGTCTCTTTTAGAGCCCAGCTTAGTCGAAAAAGTGTATTTTATTTTGAAAAATTTTACCATTTTACGATTAAACTTTTTTTCGACTTCGGTTGCCTGTAACTTTGATGATTTAAACTAAATCTGTACATATTAGTGGAAAGAGCACTTCAATATTATATTTTACATAGATTTTATTCACTAGACTTAATCGAAAAACTAAAAGAACTACCCAAAAACAAGTTTTTTTTAAATATCTTAAGAACGGTGCTTAAGAAAAAGAAGGTTGCCAATTTCTCGACCGCAAACTATCCAAAAAATAATTATTTACGAAGGTTAGTTTTTCATGCAAGATTGTGTAAATTAATTTTTTTATTATGAAAATAAAAAAGAAATTCTTTAGTCTTATTGTACATATGTAAATGTTATGATATTCTTAACAGATACGAATAAAACAAGAAATAAAATTATTTCTAGGCCAGCAAATAAAATCTTAAAACGCGTTGCCATCACTAATAATCACTAATTTGTATATATATTTGATCTATAATTTCTAAGTTAAATCCTTAAACGTCAAAGACAATTTGAGTCACATTCTTTTGGTTTAAAACTTGAAAACGTTTGTACAAGTCCCTGGAAATTTTTCGTTTTATTTGTGGAGAACCATTTAAATTGATAACTTTGAATTCAATAATTTTTTCATAAATTTATAGACCCCGGCTACTTATCGATAAGTGTATATTTTGGTAAACCTAATATTGATTGGCATCACGTATCTAGTAACATAATGAAAAGAAAAGATATATCTAGAAACGGTATAACTTAGGATTTAAAAACAAAAACGCAAATTTTCACAATTTTTACATACAAAATGCAGCTAAGTGTAAAGCAGTGCACTGCTTGCTTTGATGTCGTAGCGCATATGGTCAATTTCGTGCCTTTTCAAGGTTGTGAAGACTCCATTCTGTGAAACGCCCACTATTTTTGCTATTTGTCGCTGGGAATGGCCAGTTTTATGTAAAATAACGATTTGAGCACGATTTTCTTTCGATATTTGTTGTGTACTAACTACTTAAAATCCAAAGAAACAGCTGGGGCACTCAAAATCATGGAATGGCCACCCCAGTCGCCGGACGCGAATCCCATTGAGCTGTTGTGGGATGAACTGGATAGAGAGGTGCGAAAACTACGTCCAAATAGCGCGAATCACCTGTGGGAGTGTCTGAAGAGGGCTTGGGAACAAATACAAGTTCAAACGCTTCAAAAATTAGTCGAACGAATGCCGAGAGTCTGTGCAGCCATTATCAAATCTAAAGGAAACCATATTGATGAAAACCACCTGATTTGATGTTTTTCATTCTTCTTTTTTTTTTCGAAGAAAAATCGCAATTTTTGGCGAATATTATTTGTAGTTCATTTATTTATAAAGTTTTTTCAATGTATTATTTAAAATATAAACGGTCCAAGACCGACAAATAAGGCGACAAATCCAAAAAACATGAGATTTTTCAACTGACCCCAAACTTTTGCCTCAAGATATTTGCAAATCATTTGAAAAACCCGTAAAGCCTTAAAGTTTTGATGAGTTTTGATAAGACAATAGTAAATTGAAAAATTTTAAAAAGATTAACAGAATTTGTCTGAAGGCAGGATTTAAAAAGAGCTTTATATTTGCATAGGGACCATGTGTCCGCTTCTAAACGAACATTTTCACTTTTTCTGTCTTGTATTCGCATGTTTGGATTTATTAGAAATATTCGTCTAAAACTCCGTTTTTTTTTTGGCGGTCGGTGGCTTAAGTGGTAGCGTACTCGCTTCTAAAACCGAAGGTTGGTGGTTCGATTCCGCAGTAGCACTGGTGCATTTGCCTGAAGGCATCGCTAGCTCAGTGACGCTATTTTGCCATGAAAGTCTCTATTAATTAAAGACACCGCCGTTCGGATTCGGCTATAAACTGTAGGTCCCTGTTCTGTTCGAACAGTTATTAATAGAGATCCCCTAAGCCCCTCCTCCAAGGGGTCTAACAGGGAAATATATATATTCGTCTAAAACTCAAGTTAATCGCAGCTTTAAGTTTTCTAAGACTGAGAAGGTGTGCAAATTAGTACTGTTTTTTTTTCTTTCAAATTTGTAAATTCGAAAAACAAAGCTCTCAATATCCCCATTGAGATTTTTATAATCCACTCCACTGTTTATACGCTTCTTGAACTACTATGGAAACATTCAAAGTTTTGGAAGCAGTCAGTCAGTTAAGTAAGGGGCGTGCTGTATTTAACCAAGCACACACGCACACATAAACACAAACAAGCTCACACAGATACAAACGCACCAACACACACACTCATGCAACAAGGGGCAACAAGCCGCAAAAATGCTTGAAATTTTACAAATTGCAATTTCATTGAGAGGCAAATATGAAGCAAAACTGTGACTTTATTTTGGGTCGTGCTAGTATGTGTGTGTGTGTATGTGTGAGTGTACAACGAAGCAGACATAATTAGCTAAAGAATTTTCTCATCAAATGTGAAAAACGTTCCAACAATCCACAAGGTTAGAAAGCAAACTGCAACAACAAAAAGCCAATAAAAGCCAAAGTCAATCCAAAAGCATCCAGCTTCTTTTTGAAGTCCTTAAAAAAAAAATGGAAATAAAAAAATTATTTACAACAGCCGCACGAAAGTAAAAAGTGGCAATGCCAAAGAAAAGTGAGAAATGAAAAGAGACTCAAGTTTTTACGATTTCAATAAAGTTGTTAACTTTATTAAAAAAAATGCTCTTAGAAAAAAGTTGCTAAAGCCATTCGAGCATAGAATTACTATGAAATATTATTTTGTGCGCCATCCATAAATTGACAATTTAAGTTTGAGTCTACTTTACTTCAAGTCCAATCCAAGAATCGTGTAACTAAAAATGTAAAATAGAAAGTAAAAATGAAAATAAAGAAAATAACAGAAACTAAATTGCACATCATTGAAGCATAAATACATTCCGCCAATATAAGCTTAAATTCAATCCGACATCCTATTTATATGCACAATAGTATAAAAGCAAAATAAGTTAGAAGAACCAAGTGGCTAATGTATGCTCTAAAATATCAATTAGTCTTTTACATTTCGTACTTTGAATATAATTTTATTTGAAGAATAATTACCCATCCAAGACATTAAGGGTCATCTGAAGATATCAACAAAATTATTTGAAATAAATTCTGAGAGTTGACTTAAGAATATTTTAGATAAAACAAATTTAGAAAGCCGTAACATCTACATAAATCAAAATCAAAAACTTATTAGATCGTAATGCAGCCAACAATATTTTAATTTCTAAGTTCTATGTTAGAACATTTTCCAAAAAGTTGTTGTACAAGTCATTAATCAATTAACAAGTTGTTTGGCCCGATTCAGCTGATGTTAAATAGTTTCATGACGTCACAATGGCTGTTTCTATGCGAAACCAAAGCAACTTGGAGATATTTCGAAAAAAATATAAAAATAATGAAGCTCGAGTGCCATGTTTGCAAAAGCCCACTTAATCGAATTTAAAATTTTTATAACGATGTTCAATTCCAAGAAACATGTTTTATTAAGAATCTCAGCTTGTTGCATAAAACTTTTTAAAGTGAGTATGCTCTTGTTAAACGAAAAATTAAACGGGCAGCTCTGTCCAGTTCAAGGCAAAGTTCCTCCAAACAGCTACAACTGATTCAAGGATATCGAGAACAGCCACAACAACTACAATGACATGCATAAAACCCAGCATCGTTAGACGCTAAATTACACGCCAAATTGCGCACATGTCTATACCCTGCACAAAAAGGAGCAAGGGGCATATCAACTAAGTAAGCAATATTATGGATATCAACTAAGAAACTATAGAGTCGGAGATACAAATATTTACCATCACGCTTATATGTCTTTGCTTACCTTATCTATAATTGTTTGGATTAGTGGGAATTTATTTCAAACAGTTTTTGTGATTTCCTAAGGACGTAGAGCATATTATAGTCGTGTGATGATGAATATAAAAGAGCTGCGTGCGTTGAAGCTTGTCCAAAGAAGGTAAGCCCTATATAGGGTGATTTTTTTATGTTTCGACTTTCAAACTCTAACTTTTTTCAGCTCAATAATTCAATTTTGTTATTCAAATTAATGCGATACAGCTCTAAAAAGTTTTGCAGAAAGAACCATTTGCTCGTACTTCTTTAAGGATGACGACAAGATTATCGAGGTTATCGAGAGTGTAGACTGCAATTGGTCAATGATTTTGGAATTATTCTTCTTATCGGTATGAGAGTGTATTAATTACAATTGCTAAACAAGTTCTTTGAGCAGTGAATGTCATGTTTTGGACAGTTCAATTGCTTGGCTACAATTTATAATTTTTGGAGTATTTTCTTTGTCTATGATTTTGCGGCTTTAAAAGCTAAGATACGAACTTTAAAAGAAGTTTGGAAGAAATCATGGCTTACAATCGAAAGACATTAATGTAATGCTTATATATTTGACTCATTTTACTTTAAATTGTATATTTAGATAAAATTATGAGAGCAGACTAACCAGTTGGCAGAGCCTCAATAAATTACACTATTTTATACATATACTTAAGATCAAAAAGTTTCCGAAATTGTATAAAAAACAAATTTTTCTTAAATTTTAATTCATATCTCTATTATCGCCTTCGAAATATTCACCATTAGAGCCTACACACAAATTCCAACGCTTGATCCAATCATCCATACACTTCTGGTAGCCTGTGCAGGTATGGCTTTGAGTTACTTCTACGAATTTTGTTTGATGATCTCAATCATGTCAAAACGCTTCCTCTTAATGGCAATTTGAGTTTGGGGAACAGTCACACGGTGCCATATCTGGTGAATACGGAGTGTTTGGCCAAAAATTCCAAAATAATACAAAGAAATACATCGGACCGGGATGCGTTTCATGCCTAAAATTTCAACCAAAATGTGTTCGGCTGATCCATGTGAGATATCAAGGGTTGAAGCAATCTCACGAATACCGACACTAGGATTTTCGACCACAACTTTCTTCACTGCATCGACGTTTTCTTCGGTATTTGATGTTGAAGGACGACCGGAACGAGGCAAATAAGTGAAGACCTCACGACCCTCTCTGAACAATTTGTACCCCTCGTATTCCTGTGTTTTGGACGTTTAGTCCTCAGTGAAGGCCTTTTGCAACATCTTAAGCGAATCGGCACACGAAAATTCATTTGCAACACAAAATTTCAAACCAACTCGTTGATGCACGTTTTTTTCCATTGCGAAAATCGAAGAGCGTCCTTTTTAGACTAACATCAACAGCTGCCAAACCAATACTAATAAGGCAATTGCGCTCAAATTATGACAAGATGTCAAAAATAGTCCTACCAACCTAATAAAAAAAGAAATATACCGATTGATTTTGCGTGCGCCTTTATAATCGAAATTCCCAAAAACTTTTTGATCGGTATAGTATTTAAGCGTCATCAATTGCACCTTCGTATAAAAGTGTTTTTATGGAAATTTTAGGTCGAGAATCGCCCAAATGACAAACTTTATTTTTATTAAGCAATGTTATCGAGTTGTTTTTTTTTTTGAAAACCGTGTTTTGGGCACTTTTTTTAGGTATTCGTTAATATTTCGTAAACAAAAAAGAATTAAAGCTTAACATAGTTAGTTTTTAAAAACTAGTTTTCGTTAGTAAAAAGCAAGCGAAAAATTTCTAATTTCCGTTGTAAATTTCACTTTTTTTCGATTTTGGTTCTGGAACTGAAATAATTTTTACTACATATCGTATATAACTGTAAAGGGCAATAGCTTTCGATCTAATCGTCTTTTATGTCGATAAAAGAATCCTTTTTTCCGCAGGTTCATTTTTCGTGTAAGCTATTGTTATTCACAGCACCTTAACCCTAAAAATAATATACTGAATTGAAATGAAGGCTCATTAGCAATAAATTTATTGCACAATAGAACAGACACTCGATCTGTAACAAGATTTAATATTATAAATATTTCTTGTAGATTCTTAATGTGAAATAATTATGAAACCGATATCAGAATATCATTAAAGTAAGGGTACTCGTAAACAGGAAAAAGAAGAATCGATTCTGCATTGAGTTTTTGAGATAGTCAATTTTCCTATAGCTGCTTTACTTCTTTGTGCTTATACCCTAATACTAAAATATCACCCTGTATTTACTGTTCTTGCTGTTGAGTTTTCTCGACTCGACTATTGATGTGCCGTTGTAATGACCTTCTGCCACTTGTGCAATAAACAAATCAAATATTTTTCATATTTCACGCACAGCTGCACTGCAGAGTGGAAATGAAAAAAAGTATTGCATACATTCGGGCGCCATCGAGCTTATATGTAAGTACAAGTTCATGTAGCAATATAACAAAGGTGTTTTTAGTCAAAAGACGGTCATGTATTTAATAAGCCGACTAATAGTAGCTCTTAGTAGAAAAAGTTGGTATGGAGGCCATCCTAAGTCGTTTTGAGCAAACAAATCATTTGAATTCCAACTTTATGAAATGCTTTCCTTTTTTTGTGCTCAGAAAACTCATAAATTCATCATTTAATCAGCAAAAGCAAAATTTTTTTGTAGCAGCAGCAGAGCTATACGGTTCAATGGATATCAGATTTATTGGACGAGCATGTTTGGAGTATGGATTTGAATTTCGACTTATCAACGAAAATTCTGCATAAATTTGAAAATAACAACAAGTAGATAGAGTGGTGGAAGTGGAGAGTATCTGTAGACTACATTTGTTGTAAGTGTTATAACAATGAGTAATATTTACTGTTAAAAAAAATTTTATTCTTAACAAGAGTCTATTTTTTAAAAACGTTTTCAAGACCGTCAGGAACTTAACATAATTTATAAATAATTTCAATAAAATTTCACGTTTTGGAAATGTTTAAAAACTTTTCTTGTTTTTTTTTATTTTTGTGAACAGCTGTTAAATATTTGAAAATTCATATACGGTGTGTTCAAAAAGTATGATGACTTAAGAAATTTCGCGGGAAACGAATTTTCGATTATCGATTTTTAAGTGTTTTGCGTGCTCGGCGATTTTTTTATGGATCAACGGATTAAATTAATTAATAAATAAAATTAAGTGCTCCGTAGCACTTGAAATGTTGACAATAGCATACGGTGAAACTGTACAAACTCTTTCAAGATGGCCGGCAAAATGCCAATGAAGAGCCTCGCTCTGGACGCCCAAGCACGTCAACAACTGATGAAAACGTTCAAGCAGTCAAGAAAATTGTTTTGAAAATCGTCGAATCACTATCAGAGAAGTTGCTGAGGATGTCGGCATATCGCTTGGCTGGTGCCATGAAATTTTTTCTAACGTTTTGGGCATGAGACGTGTGTCAGCGACGTTTGTTCCGAAATTGCTAAATTTTGACCAAAAGAACCGTCGCATGAGCATCGCTCAACAGCTGTTGAATGACGTCAACGTCGACCCAGATTTACTCAAAAGGGTCATAACTGGTGACGAATTATGGGTATATGGTTATGATATCAAACCAAAGCCCAATCGTCCCAATGGAAGCGGCCATAAGGGCCAAGACCGAAAAAAAACGCCGAGCACGCAAAACACTTATAACCTTTACGCCTCTCACAACCAAACAAAAAATGCCATTCACTTGAAATTTGGTACAGATGTTCGGGAAGAGTGTACCAACAGAACAAAACAAAAAAATCGATAATCGAAAATACGTTGCCCGCGAAATTACTTAAGTCACCTTACTTTTTGAACACACTTCGTAAGTAAGATTACTTAATAATTATTTTGAATATTTGCTTGAAAAAATATACGCTTCATATTAAAAAAAAAACACAAAAGGCACCTTAGATGCTGTAGGAACTGCTTTAAGCAGCTCCTTGTGAATAATACTTCTGCTTACGACTAAATAAGTTTTCTAACATAAGATTAGTGATCCACATGCCACATTGTAAACTCATGTATGTAAATTCCACACAATTTTATAAAATAAATTTGAAAGCTGCTAATCAAGATATAAGTGTTCAAGGAGCTTTCCATAATTTTGATTTCCACAAATTGTTACTTTGACCTTGTCGTCGCTATAGCAGGCTCATATCAACTCTCAAAGTTTGTTATAACCCAACCATACAAAACATATTGGATCAAGTTGTGCAATCGATAGCATCGTTTGTAAAGTCGATGAATGAAGCTGTGCAACAAATCAAAATGTTTTAATTTAGCAGGAAGAAACAAAATTGTGAACGATTTTCATATCGAAATTTTGATTCCGGATTTCCAAAATAGTGCGAAATAACGCCAAGCGCTGCCTTCTAAAGTAGATTATCAACAACACGGAACCAAGAAGCACTAAAGTAGCACCATTGAAGAGGGCTGGACATGCGTACCACCATCCTTTGTGATGCATTAGATGATGAGACAGAAAGTCTTCGGAAAAAAGTCAGGCAGAACATTCACACATATAAACAAGAAAGTGCCGGTAAAACAATGTTAGTTGGAGGACTTAGTAGCGTTAAAGCGTAACAAATAACGTTTTGGACTGAATTTAAAGCCAAAATACCCTGGTCCATATAAGATTGTGAGAGTCAAGAAGCATCTGATGTATGAAATAAAGAAAGTGGGAACTAGGGTAAGAACGTATAGAGCTGGTACACTCGCAGAATATATGAAGTTTGTCGAGGCGAACTCAGTGTCAGGATGACCGAATATGGTATTCTCGGAAGAGCTAGACGAACATGTTGCGACTAAAAGTTCACTTACCGAACTCAACTACTGAGTACAACACTCAAATAAAGTTTAAGCTGAGAGCAAAATATGATGCTCGAGTAGTTGCTCGTGAAGTGTTGAGGCCGCCGCACGTAAACCTAAATCGGTTTTACAATTTTGCTATTCTGAATTAAATTCGGACTAAAGACATATAGTTTCCTTTGTATAACTGATTAAGACAACTATATGAATAAATGGAAATTATATTGAATTCAAAGTGACTCCGCTAATGTTGGAATAAGTGGAATAACATACACATTCATAAAATACAGGGTGGGCCATCAGTTGATTTGTTTGTTAAGCACTCATACATCGGGCATATTTCAAAACTGCTTAATTTTAGCCATGGATCGTTCAACAACTAAACAACGAAATAGTCGTAAAGTATGAAAATTATCGTTCTGCGAAAAAAACATACAGGGTCCGGCACTCGAAGTGTAACCAAATTCAGACCGCTCGCGCAGCTGACGCACGGGCATCAGCTGTCTGTAAGTTAGCTAAATGACAGTTTAGAGTATTGTTTACAAGCGCACGAAAGCATTTTGCCGTGAGTAAACGCGAAAAAAAATCAGTAATGGATTTCAAACGTAATAGTGTAGTTGCATTATATTCAGCTGGAAAATCACAACCAGCGATTGTTCGTGAGCTCGAACACCTTAAAGTAAATAAAGTTTTCGTTTATCGCACCATAACTCGTTACAATGATACTGGTAGCATCGCAAAACGTCATGGAGGTGGTCATCAAAAGACTGCAACGTCACGTGAAATCCCCGACGAAGTGCCAATCAAATGGCGAAAGAACTGAAAATATCTGACCGTAGCATCCGTCGCATACTGAAAAATGATCTCAAGGTCAAGCCTTACAAGATCCAAAAGGCACATGATCTCACACCGAAGCAGCAACAAGTCAGACTTGAGAGAGCGAAGGAGTTGCTTCGCTTGGCCGAAAGCGGTCAATTGCCGAACATTGTGTTTTCTGACGAGAAAATTTTTACAATTGAGCAATTCGTAAACTCTCAAAACGATAGGGTTTACTTGAGGGACCGTTCATACGAGAATTTGAGTTATCGATTGGCCACCAGGAGGCAGCACCCGCCACAGATAATGGTTTGGGCCGCTGTAACCGCAGATGGGCGCTCTCCAATCGTTTTCATCGAGCCTGGCGTCAAGGTTAATGCGCAATATTATGGGGAAAGTATTCTGGAGGTTGCTTTGAAGCCGTGGGCAGACAAACATTTCGGTGGCAGACCATGGACGTTTCAACAGGACTCGGCACCGTCTCACAAAGCTCGAGTGAACCAAGAATGGCTGAAAACAACGTTCCGAACTTCATAACGTCCACACAATGGCTCTCGAATTCACCAGACGTGAATCCGATGGATTATTCTCTTTGGGACATTTTGGAGAGCAAGGTCCGAACTAAAAGATACAACAGTCTCGAGGCGCTGAAAAAAGCTATTGTCCACGAGTGGGCCAAAATACCTGCAAGTCACATTCGGGCAGCTTGCGATTCATTTTTGGACCGTCTCAAGGCCATAGTGAAGGCAAAAGGTGGCCATATTGAGCGAAAGTAAATTGTTTCTAAATTTCGTATTATTTTTACACATTTTGTACCTTGAATTGAGTAAATTCCAAAATGAATTTATGGCCTTTTTAATTGGTTACACTTCGAGTGCCGGACCCTGTAGTTGAGTCCAGTGTCGATAAGCCTCTGAGAACATCGACTTGCCATCGTTCGCAAGAATAAAAATGCGCTAGGACCACTTTGAATCGTATTTTGCAAATGGATATGCATTTACACGCTAGTTTGAGCGATATTATTTTTCATACATATGTGCGTAGTTTCAATATTGCATTTTGTCCAATTTTATTGTAAAATATACGAATAAATTTCAAAGAACAAACCGACATATTGTCCACCCTATACATCCACCTTACCTTTAAAATAAATAATAAACTTTTTGATTTCAAAATTTTGTTGGGTTCCCTAATTATAAATGCACTAAAAATAAATATTTTCAATACTAAAAAGTCTTTTTGAAAGGAATAGTTTTTAATATAAAAGTTGTACCTAGAATAAAGTACAAAAATTAAAACTAAATTTTTAGTAATTAGCCTACCCTAATCAAAAACTAAATTGAGGCCAGACAAAAATATTAACTTACAAATCAAATTCCAACTTTCGTAGGAAATAAACAACAGAAAAGAATAAAACATTCAATACAGGTAAAAATTATGAAGTGCTTCATGTAAAGGCACAACCCAATGAATGCTCCAAATGCTCCAGTCATGGGGCGGATGGTAATCAACACAAAATGACCTCGACAACAAAACTCAGCTCGAGAGCAAAAATATCAAAAGTAAAAAAAAAAAGACAGATACTACGAGAAAAAGAACCAAATATCTGAGCTGAGAAGATAAAAGCAGCATCACCGTAGCAACTTTGGTTAGTTTCGGAAAAAAAAATATATATAAAATATATACATATTTATATACTATAGAGTATAAGCATGGTTGGAATTTAATGTGGAAAGAGTTTTATATCTAATGGGTTCTGATGTAGTTTGGGATAAATATGTTGAGGTTGCATGAAGCTTCTGCCTTTACTTGCTTCAGTGCTGCTAGGCAACGCAACAGTTTGCCATGGAAATAATACGTTATAATTTGTTATTGAGTTTTTCACAGAATGAAGCAGAAGTAGCGCAAAAAAAGCACCAACAACAACAAAACTGTACGAAATGGGAGTTAAATTCCCACAAAAAAAAGAAAGAATCAACAAAACGAAGGAAGCTGGAGATGATTCTCGGTCTGGGTTTGTCATAAGTGCGCTTGTTGTTGGCCAGCTTGGCATAAAAAAAGCACAAAGAATTAAATAAAAAAGAAAAATGAAATAAAAAAAGATGGAGGATATATGTATACGATTGGCAACAAACAGCTTTTTAGTGCCGCATCCCTGTCAACTTTTTTACGGTACTTCCTCATCTTTTTCTTTTTTTTTTTCTATATTTGTACCCTATACAAGTATTTTTATTATACACTGTATCCATGTGTCTAAGGGTATTTTGTCTTGTAATGGGAGGAAGGAGGCGTGGCAGACCAAGTCTTGTCAAGACCGAAATTATCAGCACTGATTGTGGTACCACCCGTCCATTTCCCTTTTCCATATGTAAATTTTGAAAATCAAAAGAGCCTGGGACATGGAATATTCATTAGCAGCCGTTTAGAGAATGGCTGAAAATAAAGCTAAAAGATTCGGACTTTAAGCCGCCAAGCTTATTTCATATTTTATATGAAGTTTAGTTTATTCTGTTAATTAGGGGGTCAATATGCACTTCCCATTCCGGAAGCAATTTATCGCCTTTAACTCCTAAATTATTAAGCGTATAAACTTCACACTTTTATATAGATTTCTTCTTTTTCTGTTTTTGGTTATCATTTCATTTTTATATTTGCCATCTCCATATTATATTTAAAGAGCAGCCAAACTTCGGCGTCCATATTTTAAAATATTTTCTTATTTTGTATTTATTTACCAACTTTGGTTGTTGGCTCTTTTTTTATTTGCTTTATTTTTATAAAAATAAACTTTATAATATGAATTTCCATTATATTTCTGTTTTTGTACGGCTTCACTATTTGCACCTTTTTTCTTTTACTTTTTTTTTTGCTTTTGTATGCTTTATGTTATTGATGCTCGAAAATCACACTCAATTAGTACGGATTTCATATTTATTTATTACGATAGTTGTTTTTGTAGTTCACTTGCTACAGTGTGGATTGGGTGGTGGGAATCTGGGGCAGGGGTTGTGGCACGTGCGTCAATAATCCAGAATTGTGCACATGAGCATTAAGTTGAAAGTATTTGAGTGTGTCTTTGTGAGGTTGCCATATTCGTGAAATATTTATTTCGACTTAAAGAGCGTCAACTTATTCACGTTTGATTGGATTTATTGATATTATGATTGCTTGAGATTGACTACTGGGGAACGTTTAAGGAGCCTTTGTGGAACACTTCTGGCGGCAAATGTAAAAGAAATTAATTGAAGAGTTCCAAGTTGATGGACCGATAGGCCAATGTAGTCACGTCCTCTAAATTTAAGATCGTTACATCCAACTCGCAGATCGATGTTTTGTGACACCTTTTTCTTTGTAATCCATATTATCTTTTGGGTTTTTTGTTGGCTATTATGTAAAGCGATTATTTGGAAAAATGTTTTCATAATTTTTATCGTTTCTTTAAAAAATCTGTTAAATTAAAAATTTTTGGTTTTCCCATTACCAAAATATCGAATTTTCAAGCGTTAAGCGGAAAAATCAACTACAACATATACGCTGATGAGGATATGTTCCACGAATGGATGATAATGCTTTTTAAGTTCATCTTGGGGTTATTTTTTTAACTTCGGCTTGGAATTCAGGGTTTTCAGTTCAGAATTCAAACCATTTTTACTTTTTCCGCTTATTCAATATGGCACTCGGACTCAGTAGCTTAAATATTTTATATGAAGCCTTGTAGAGCTCGTACCACTTTTCTTTTAACATATTTTGGAGATCTTTCATCTTTAGTTTCTAAAAAATTTTTTTAAGAATAAAGTCCAAATACAAATTTATATAATGATTATATGTTTATATGATTTTTATGAAGATGATTCCGATGGACTAACTTGATAATCAATGTATGCGACTATCGCTCTTTTAAAGAAAACTCTGCAAAGGTGACGTAGAAGACCACACCTTCCTAAAAAGTCATGGAGCAATCCCAAAAGGTGCTTTTAAAATGAGCAAATCCTTTCCCATTTTTAAGTATAGCATCTTTTTTAGAGGTTTCCACTTTTAGTTGGTAACACTGCTTTATGTGACAACCCATTTAACAGCTGATAGTTGCTTTTTGTTGAGATTGGTGGCGGGAAATCGGACTTAAACAATAATGTTATAATATTTTCTATCCAATTAAGCCCGGTTCATTAATGTTAAATCCAAATGTATCTCTTTTTATAGCTTAAGCTTGTGTTACTCTAAAAAAGCACCTTTTAGTCCCTCCGCTGAATCGAAAGAGTTGTTCTCTAAGAAAGTTTCGCAGCGGCGTCACATTTTTTTTGCTAAAGCTTAAGTAAAAGCACGTGTTAAATATATATTATTTTTAATGGAGCCGAATAAAAGGTACGAGGATAAAATCCATATAGACTAGAATATTGTACATTTAAAGTTTATTTTGCTGTTCAACGCATTACTATACTTCATAATGGTTTGAAACTTTATTAAGATGACTCCACAAAACTTCTAGAACAATTGCTATCTTATCAATTTTACAGTCACCACTTTATCAAGGACATATGTGTAATGCAAGGACACGCACCTGTAGCTTTTGCAGGCTGCTAGCTGTTGAGCCTTTTCCGACTAAAAGGCTATTTACAGCTCGAAAGCTTTGAGCAAAATATTATTTCATAAGGGAAAAACTTAATATTCATGACAACAACCAATTTTAAAACAGTTTTGCAAAAGCTCAGGCGAAGCTTACAAATTGTAGCGGAAGAGCTTATGCCATAAAAGCTTTAAGCTCCCTGTCAGCTACTCTTTTATAGCAGCAAACTTGCACTTAGCTTAGGTTGCTATAGAAGTTTAAAGCTTTTTGCCAAGTGTTATATCACCAGCAACATAAACCAAAAATTCTGTTTTATGAAAGCTATATAACACTTTTGTTGCACTCTGTTACTTAACAGCAGACTGTTAACTGGCTTAACAGCGATTAGCGTACATTACTGTCTCAGTGCCTTATTATGCGTAACAAGCCCGTCCCTTGTTGCTACTCCTCTTTGTTGTTCCTTCTTACTGGGTCCTTGTGAGTTGGCTTGTAAATAGGACATTTACTTTATGGGTTCATAAATGACGACTCCAACCAAACCGAAACCAGGAGGCATCCAAGCAGCTAAAACGCTCGCATAACGATTACATTAGAACCAAGTGAAATTTCATAAAAATGTGCTACGTGCGTTGCCTTTTTGAATATGGCTAATGATAACATGAAGCAACTGCAATTTGTACACACACACACACATAGATACAAAACCACACAGATACAAATACGCAGATACTAACGCATACAGATACAAACGCAGACATGCCACAAATGCCACAAGCGTCAAAATTCCATTTGCGGTTAGAGCAAACTAGTTTGTTAATGCTGCAAATTTTATAAATAATTATATGCAAATAACTTTTAGTAAACATTTTTTGGCAAATGTTTTTAACAATATTAGCAGTCCTAAAATCACGTTTAAGATTGGTTTTTTGGTCAGGTAACTTTTCGACAATTCAATACGTTAAGCCACTGTGGGAAAAATTCTTTGAATATTTGGCAGATAGTTGCAGTTATGATAATATTTATACCCTGTACCGTATGCTATAAAGGGTATATTAAGTTTATGCAAGCCGAAAATGTATGTAATAAATACCATAAAGTTACTTAAAATATGATCAGGGTGACTATAGAAGTCGATATACCCATGTCCGTCTGTCCGTTTGAACGCCTAGATCTCAGAGATGGTGAGAGCTAGAGTTACCAAACTTTCACATTAGATCCCATATTATTCCATAGGAGATAAGTTTATTTTATTTTTTTGATATCGGGGATAAATTATAGATGGGTGTTTGAGACGACCTAAACAAAAAAAAAATAAATATTTTAGATGGATAATTCGTTTGTTCATCAAGATATCAAATTTGGTATTCAAAAGTTATTTATAGTTCCAAATGACTGTACCAAATTTGATCAAAATCGGTTGACTATATCATATAGCTCCCATAGGACCGATTGGCCACAATTACTTTTTTAAAGAAAAATTCGCTATATTTCGTTTTTTAATAAAGATATCGTAACCAGATTTGGCGTTTGGAAATTTTTTATAGCACTTAAGCAATGTGCTAAAGTTGAACAAAATCGGTTGACTATATCATATAGCTCCCATAGGGCCGATCTTCCAAAAATCTATTTTTAAACAAAATTTGTTGTTTCGTTTGTTTGTTAAGATATTAAAATCAAATTTGGAATTTTTTATAGTTTCTTAGCAGTATACAAAATTTGATCAAAATCGGTTGACTAGATCATATAGCTCCCATAGGACCAATCGGTCAAAAAAAACGTTTTTTATACAAAATTCGTTGTGTTTCGTCTGCTTGTAAAGATATTTGAACGAAATTCGGCTTTCAGATCTTTTTTAAGGTATTGAAGCACTGTGTAAAATTTGATCGAAATGGGTTGACTATATCATGTAGCTTCCATAGGAACGATCGGCCAAAAAAAAAAGTTTGCTTAAAAATTCTTCTCTATCTGGTTTTTTATGAAGGAACCGGACTGCGAAAAGGACACTAGATAGCACCCTAAATTAATAATTGATGCACTACTCATATGAGTAATGGATCAAGAAATATTAATCATAGTAGGGCAAAAGCTCATTGAAAACGAACTGTGTCTTGAGCCATGAACCAAATGCAGAAGGTTGGCCCTTCTACGGTCCACATCTGGTTCTGCTGGACTTATTTGTTCCATTAAGGTATGTACTATATATATCACAAGCGTGAAATGATAAAATCGCTCGATTGTTCAATTATTTTTTTTTTAATATTCTGCCCAAATTGCTAAGGAAAAGGGTCAAATGGGAACATAGAGTTCCTTATAGTCGTTTCGATGAAGAATAAACTTAATGTGAGTAAAAAAGGAACAACCGGGGTTAATAAGACCGCTGCAAAACAACATTATAATTGTTTTTTGGTTCCAACTACCAGATACATTTTATATTTCATCATACATTTCTAGCTTCCAAACTGAATCAATCTTAAAGCGTTTTAACCAATTCCTTTCTAGCCCATTGTGCATTCATCAGCTCTTTTCAATTTGACAAAGTGAAAAGCGTATAGCCTGTTCCACCAAGACTCATCGGCCATTGCGGTTTTCATTACATTTTCAAATTTTGTGCATTTCACGAAGGGAGTGAACTTGGCCAAACTTAAGCGGCTTTCGCACTAGCCCCGGATGATGGCAATTTAGCTAAAATGGTGAACGCCTACCTGGCCGTAAACGCACTTGGCAAATTGCTATTTACTATATGTAGGTACATAAGTATGTATGTGAGTGTGTTTGTGTGCATTTGTAGCTGTGTGTGAATGTATGTTGTGAGGACTTTGTGGTTCAAATGAGCAAATTGTAGGCGATTGTGGCAAGGGCTTTACATAGAAAAAAAAACGAAAAAGTGCAGCTTCACCAAAGCGGCACATTTACAGATTTGGGTCATATGCCTCAGTTAAAGGTACTTTTTTATTCCTGGTACCTATAGGGTTATGGGTATAAAACAAATGTGTAAAGCAGGAAATAGGCTTTTAAAAAATTGTTTCCAACGAAGGATATTATGGTTTAAACAGTTTCGTGTATATGTTATCTAAAAATTATTTTAAATAAATTTTGAGCCGGCCTGCATAAATTTAGTATAGTTAAATTGATAAATTACCCTAGTTAACAAATTTTAAAATGTTTTGGTGTCCTTAACATGTTTTATAATTTTTAAACTTGACTCTTTAAATTTTACAGGCGTTATATGCAAGTAAAATGAAAATTTTTTAAGCGGTAACGCTATCGAAATCGTTGGCTTAAAATTATGCCATACTAGCGGGGGTCACCCTAGTGTACATGCATCGATTTCTGAAGTCATCATGGAAACTGCTTCTATATGTTAGAAAAATACTGGTTTTCGAGATATGGCTCGATAAATAATATAGAAGGAGTCGTCGGAGACACACTTAATTTACGTAAAGTATGATCAGAATATTCGGAGAAAATGATATATCCATGTCAACCGTCAGTCCGTATGAACGTCTAGATATCTGTAATTGTAAGAGCTAGAGCAACCAAACTTCCACATTAGATCCCATATTATTCCATAGGAGATCAGAGGACAACGAACAAAACAAAAGTTTTTGATGGATAACTCGGTTGTTTACAAATATATCGTAATAGTTGCTAAGCACTGTACCAAATTTGTTCAAAATCGGTTGACTAAATCATATAGTTTCCATAAGAACGATCACTCAAAAAATAATTTATGTTGAAAAATTCTTCTGTTTTTGGTTGTGTATGATGGTATCCTAACCTAAATTGGCAATAAATTAGGTTTTGGTATCCTTAAGCAATATACAGAAGATTATTGCAGGGTAGTGGTACAGGGTATCCCAAAGTCGTCACGACCGGCTTTAACTACGCCATCTTTTTAAACCCTGTACGGTGTGGTACAAAGAGTATATTAAGTTTGTGCAAGCCGAAAATGAATGTAACATATAGAAGGAGACGTCGGAGAAACCCGAAAGTTACCTAAAACATAATCAGGGTCAATAGAGAAGTCGATATACCCATGTCCGTCTGTCCGTTTGAACGCCTAGATCTCAGAGATGGTAAGAGCTAGAGTAACCAAACTTTCACATTAGATCCCATATAATTCCATAGGAGACAAGTGTATTTTATTTTTTTTGATATCGGGGATAAATTATATAGCTCCCATATGAGTGTTTGAGACGACCTCGACATGAAGATATCGTAACCAAATTTGGCATTCGAAAGTTTTTTGTAGTTCCCAAGCAGAGTACCAAATTTGATCAAAATCGTTTGACTATATCATATAGCTCCCATAGGACCAATCGGTCCAAAAAAACGTTTTTTATACAAAATTCGATGTGTTTTGTTTGTTTGTAAAAATATTTGAACTAAATTCGGCATTCAGATCTTTTTAAGGTATTTAAGCACTGTACCAAATTTTATTGAAATCCGTTGACTATATTATATAGCTCCCATAGGAACGATCGGCCAGAAATAAGAACGTTTGCTTAAAAATTCTTCTGTTTTTGGTCGTTTGTGAAGGTACCGGATTTTATTGCAAGCTAGTGGTACAGGGTATCCCAAAGTCGTCCGCGCCCGGAACAGAGTATTTCATTGTCAAACAGCGCCTAGATTACACCAACAAATTTTTTTTTGTAAAATTTGTTTTTGCTTTAACAAACTCACTTAAAATAAATTAGTTTTACTAAACCACAAATGGGCTGAGCCTAGACAAAAAATATACTAAATAAAAACAAAATACAGAACCAAAGCAATGTACAAAATAAATGTTAAGAAATCACTGCTCAATGCCCAAAGGATGACCAAAAAAAAAAAAGAAAAAACAAATACGAACTGAAATAGAAACTGGCCGTAAAATGGACATAGGTCTAGTAGCTGGCCTTGGAGGCCATGTCTGGGTGAGTGTGTCGTGTGGCAATTTTATGGTCAGACACGCAATTTGCGCGCCTATCTACGACTCGATATAGTTCTAGGACCTCTGTGTGTCCATGTGCATTGTTGTAAATGAGCAAAAGACAAAAGAAAAATAGCCAACTATTTGCCATTGAGCCGTTGGGCAAGACAATTCGATTAGGAATGCGGATAGAGGGGGCGAACTTGTGTCCAGCGATAAGCATTTAAAGAGGCACATTTGTTATATCCTTAAAATATCTCTCAAATGAAGTGCAAAAATGCATTCCCCAAACTTAGTTGAATAAAATAGTCTGGGCGACAAATTGCGCTCCTGATATTTATAACCAGCCACAGAACGCCTCCAGTTAGCTACCAATTTCTACTCCTCGTTTGGCAAATCCCCGCCAGCACCCACCAAACAACTTGACAGGCAATTTGGCAAGCAAAACTCACAAAGCGTAACTAACATTTATATTTGTCGCCAGGAGTGCCGTCTAAACAAACAAATGTCACACATAACACACGCTGCCAACAACAACACCAACAACTCCAAAAACAACTGTCAGACGCCAGACGATGACTTTGAGGTCGTGGCACGTCATGTCAAGCCGCTGACTCGACGGCTCTACTAGCCCCCTCGTCCAAACCATCGCCGGAATGCAAATCAGCAAGACCCCCGTCCCAGATCCTGGCAAAATGAATGGCACAACAAACGCGCAAACAAAATGCCCAATTTGATGGGCAACTGCTGACTGACAGAGTCGTCGGTAATGGAAAAGCTTTTTAACTGACTACCAGGGAAATTCCTTGTTTTTAGGGGGCCTTTTTTTTTTTGTTTAAGGAAATTTAAGCTTTTGATGAGCACATTTGTACATGTTGGGAGCATGAGGAAGCTAGAGAATTTCATGTTATATTCAGGGCCAACGAGAGGGGATAGGTGTCATTTACAAAATACAATGATCCCTACGTTCCTGACTATATTTATACTGGTTTTGGTGCTGGGAATAATCACTAATTGGTAATGACAGTATAAAAACAAAATCACGTTAGCCATATCATTTACAACTTAAGAAGAAATGCACGAGGTATGAAAACATTGGAAAAGATCACGAAAAATATGGTGGTTAAAAACTAACTAACTAACTACACTCGAAGTGTAACCAAATGCAGACCGCTCGCGCAGCTGACGCAAGGGCATCAGCTGTCTGTAAGTTAGCTAAATGACAGTTTAGAGTATTGTTTACAAGCGCACGAAAGCATTTTGCCGTGAGTAAACACGAAAAAAAAATCAGTAATGGATTTCAAACGTAATAGTGTAGTTGCATTATATTTAGCTGGAAAATCACAACCAGCGATTGTTCGTGAGCTCGAACACCTTAAAGTAAATAAAGTTTTCGTTTATCGTACCATAACTCGTTACAACGATACTGGTAGCATCGCAAAACATCATGGAGGTGGTCATCAAAAGACTGCAACGTCACGTGACATGGTTCAAAAAGTGAAGAAGCGACTTGAGCGCAATCCCCGACGAAGTGCCAATCAAATGGCGAAAGAACTGAAAAAATCTGACCGTAGCAACCGTCGCATACTGAAAAATGATCTCAAGGTCAAGCCTTACATGATCCAAAAGGCACATGATCTCACACCGAAGCAGCAACAAGTCAGACTTGAGAGAGCGAAGGAGTTGCTTCGCTTGGCCGAAAGCGGTCAATTGCCGAGCATTATGTTTTCTGACGAGAAAATTTTTACAATTGACCAATTCGTAAACTCTCAAAACGATAGGGTTTACTTGAGGGACCGTTCATACGAGAATTTGAGTCATCGATTGGCCACCAGGAGGCAGCACCCGCCACAGATAATGGTTTGGGCCGCTGTAACCGCAGATGGGCGCTCTCCAATCGTTTTCATCGAGCGTGGCGTCAAGGTTAATGCGCAATATTATCAGGAAAGTATTCTGGAGGTTGCTTTGAAGCCGTGGGCAGACAAACATTTCGGTGGCAGACCATGGACGATTCAACAGGACTCGGCACCGTCTCACAAAGCTCGAGTGAACCAAGAATGGCTGAAAAACAACGTTCCGAACTTCATTACGTCCACACAATGGCTCTCGAATTCACCAGACGCGAATCCGATGGATTATTCTCTTTGGGCCATATTGGAGAGCAAGGTCCGAACTAAAAGATACAACAGTCTCGAGGCGCTGAAAAAAGCCATTGTCCACGAGTGGGCCAAAATACCTGGAAGTCACATTCGGGCAGCTTGCGATTCATTTTTGGACCGTCTCAAGGCCATAGTGAAGGCAAAAGGTGGCCATATTGAGCGAAAGTAAATTGTTTTTAAATTTCGTATCATTTTTACACATTTTGTACCTTGAATTGAGTAAAGGTAATTTTCCAAAATGAATTTATGAATCAGACACGAAGTTGATGATGCATTACTTCGTCTTTTGTTGGAAGAGCATGCAACCACCTTAGTTTCTTTTTACTCTCACAAAATTAAAGCAATCCTGCCGGCAGGTTTACATTAGTATTCCGTGTCCATGGGGCTGTTTAGTTAGCTACAAAATAAGATCACAGTAAAATTTGTAAATGGCATATTGACTTTTGACTTGTGTTAGAAAGAGTCGTGAACGAGGAGTGAAATGGTAGGAGGAAAGTTGGAAAAGAAAGCGATTTAAGTTTTACTTCAAATGCGTGATTTTACAGAATATTTTAAATCAAAGATTATTTTTATTATTTTCAATGCCATGAGACAGAATATCAACTTGTTGACCGCTGAATGGGTTTGACGGTTTAAAGCAATACAGTTAGGCTTCGGAATTTTGAAAAGCAGTTGACCAAGGAAATTGTTAATAAAACGTCAAAATCAATGTGAAAGTGAAAATTTTTTTTCGATACTTTGGGTTAAAGCGGTAATATTCACATTATAAGCATCTACGTTTTATTTAAAAAAATTAGATTTGTTCATTAGCCTGCCTTTGCCTTTGGGAAGAACTCCTTTCGAGTTCACGAGTGTCATATTCATAAGGAACTAATTTAAATCGAGCTTTACCGTCAATGTAAGAAAATTACCTTTGCGAAACTTTTGAAACTTTTCAAAGTCTTAGACAATGCTACACCACTATTTCATTCCATAGAAGTATTGAATTTCAAGGATTCTGTCACTTTTTATACCTTTTCTAAGCAACGGAATTCAAGTATTTTTTACATCTGACCAATGTTATTTATGTTGTTTTGATTAAATAAAGGAGTAAAAGCTTTTAACAAGCTCTTTGTTCAAAGCTGCAACATCCCAATATCTACAACAGATATAAAAGTGATTCTACCTTAAAAAAAAAATATAAAAGTGGAAACCAATCCAATCGAGAACCCACAACTCCGCATTTCATTTAGTTTTTGTATGTCATTTTTTGGTTTTGGGCTATAGCCGGCAGTACAAATATTGTACATACCAATAGGAATAAAAACAAAATCAGATCAAGGAAAATTGTTAGCCCTTCAAACCAAATAGACAACAGCGAACCACAGAATTTGATATATGAGCGTGGCATGTTGGGGTCAGCTCTAGGCTTAGCCAAACTAAGTCATATTTATTTGAAGACCGCCTTTTTGGTTTAGGGGGATGTTCGCAGTCAAAATTAAAATTTAAATACTTTTGCATGGTTGAGTTATATACCATATATATAAATGAAAAACAATGCATAAAACTTCTACGGTTTTAAATGAAATACATTTCCAGTGGCGATTTTTAATCAAAACTAGAATACATACAAAAGAAATAAAGTGATCTGGAATGCGCTTATAAACTGTTGCATACTCTTTAAAAATTATCAAAAATAAATGTATTTATTGGATATACACGGTGCGCCAGAGAAACTTACTTATTTGAAAGGTCAATAAAAACAAAAGTACTTCAATTATTGCTTTAGTTTTTTTTTTATTTAAGAATACAATATCCCAATTTTTTTTCATGCAGTCTTGAAAATGACATCGGATAAATGGCGACCCCCATTGCGCATAAACTGATGAAGTCGGTTTTTGAAATTCGTATCCACTCTTTGCAGCATATCAATCGGTATGTTGGCAATGGCGTCGCGAATGTTGTTCTTGAGGTGTGCTATGGTCCGTGGTCGATCGACATAAACCAGAGATTTCAAATAACCCCATAAAAAGAAATGGCATGGCGTTAAATCTGGAGAGCGTGACGGCCATAGGAGATCGCCTCTGAGAGAGATGAGGCGGTCGGGGAAATGTTGTCGCAACAAATTCATTGAGTCTCGTGCTGTGTGTGCTGTGGCTCCATCTTGCTGAAACCACACGTTCCTAACGTCCATTTCTTCGAGTCTTGGAAGAAAAAATTCCTCGATCATGTTTCTGTAACGAGCTCCATTCACGGTAACTGCGCGTTCGTTTTCTTCAAAAAAATAAGGACCAATTATTCCCATTACCGACATCGCACACCAGACAGTAACTCGCTCACAGTTAAGTGGCTTCTGGTGAAGCTCACGTGGATTTACACCACACCAATAACGCATGTTTTGCTTGTTGACGCAGCCGGAAATGTGGAAGTGAGCCTCGTCACTGAAAAAAACGACCGCGTCTTCAGGCAGGTTGTCAACCAGCATTTCACAGGCATTTTGACGGGCAACAAAATCGCCTTCAGTTACTTCTTGCACAACAGCCAATTTATAGGGATGAAAGTGAAGGTCTTCATGGAGAATTCTTCGGACAGTGGTTTCAGAAATTCCCATCGCAGCTGCGCGTTTGCGAGCCGAACGCCGGGGAGAACGCACAACTGAGTGCCTCACACTTTCGACATTTTCCGGAGTTCTGATGGTCCGTTGAAGTCCATTTCTGGGTTTAGTGATACTTCCACACTCCCGAAATGAGTTAACCCACGACAGAATCGAATTACGGCCAGGAACGAGTCTGTGAGGAGGAATTTCAAAGCGAGCGCGGAAGGCACGTTGCGTAGCAACAAGTGAGCGACCGTTAGAAAAGAAGCTCTCGACTGCGAAGGCTCGCTGCTCTCTAGACCAGAGCATGATGGCAACTGACTGAAGGGAGGGTGGAGGTAGAAACAATCTTGGGAACTTGCCCCTCCAGATGTGCCCTTTCTCGCCCCATTACCCGCCCAACACACCACTCGGGAATTTTTTAAATAAGTAAGTATCTCTGGCGCACCCTGTATTTAGTAAATAAGCTGAAATAAGGTTTCTTTCGAAGAAATTTCAATACAAGAAAGATGGAGGGCCAACATGTTCTTTTCTTTAAATTCCATTAAGGTTTTTAAGCTTATATGACCCTTCATAATGATCTTATTAGGCTACAAATAAAATATTTAGACACAAAATTTAATGTAGAAGAATAAGAATACTATGTCAAAAACTGCAAGGTATTCTTTGAAAGTAAGTTGCTGATAAACACATTGGCAAATATAATATATCTTTTGAAATCCGAAAAAGCAAGGTATACGCATATTGCAAGTGCTATAATCCCACTAACAAAGATTGCTCAAACGCACGGTGGGCTCTGTTTACTCACCACATTGTTGTAACTGATTATGCCTCGCCCACAATGCGCCCCTCCCAATGCGCTGCTACTACGAAATCTGTCCAGTATGTTTGATATACAAATCCCTCAACTGAAATAGATTTTCATCACTGGCACGTGATGCGTTTTCTGCCGTTGGTTAGCCATTTTTGGCCCCGACTTTATCCATTTATTTGCAAATATTTTTCAACATCAAAAATATGTTGCTCGAAACGTCTGCTACAACTGTTTTGCCAGAGAATGCGACTTTTAGTGCATTTTATTTTCGGCTTCTGTTCTCATTTTATTTTTGACTACTATTGCCAAAGCTGAATTTTTTTGGAAAATGTTTGTGCAAGTTTCGATGCCAAGCGTTGAGCACTACGCATACGCCATGTTGGAATGCTTATATAATTTAAAAACAATGCTGCCAAGCCAACACCAAGCTGCACATAGGAAATGAAAATCTTTACAGGCTATATACCTGCCACTCAGTTGCAGCACATTGACTAATCCTCCTTTTGAAATGCCAAAGCCATTAGCTCATATGCTTGGCCAGCCTAGCTCCGAAAATCTAACAATGACGTCAGCTGCCATACAAATACGGCCCAAGTTCGCTAATTCGCATCAGGTGTTAGTTCATAGTTATTGTAGAAGGAAGCCCTGGTTATCATGCCCCTTTGTTTTGGCCTCGATGACTTGTCACATGTCAACAGAATGTGCACGTCCAGCAGCTGTGCCTGCTGTTAAAATCAGTTGCCTGCTTTTAGGCTATACCAAGTACAACAACAAAATCCGTTCAGATGAAATTAGGCAAATTTAGGCTGCAAATATCTTTTAATTAAACCAATGTTAGCATTCAAGCTGGCATATTCCAACAACTGTTTGTCCAACTGTCGCTTCTACGGGCTTATGTCAAAAACACGCCTCACTGATTTTTTAGTGTTGAAAAGCGTTGAACAGAAAATGCAAATGGAAAAGTGAGAGAAAAACGACAATATGTGTTGGCAACTACAAAAATTCGATTAAATTCAGTGTTGAAGCAAAAACCATAAAACAAAACATCACGAAAAAATACATTCATTCACTCAGTATTCGAAATATAAACAATATTCAGATAAATATTTGAAATATTGGAATTCTCAGACCTTGTCTTTGCCATGTGTTGCATGTTAAAAATATCAATGCATTTTATTAATTAAATTAAATGTGTCACTCTGCTTCAAAGTGTTAAATAAATGAAAATAAATAAACAAAAAGAAAATAAAGAGGTTTGTGTTTTTTTACGATAAATTGCCCAATCGAAAAAAAATGTATTTGAACTTAAGAAATATTTGCAGAATTTTATTAAAACTTATTTAATAACACTAAATTATTAAAAAAAAAATATAAAAATACCTACAGTAGCGGACAAAAATATCCGGACACCTGATTTGCGCTTGTAAATGCGAACTTTGAAGCGTCGTGGGCGCCGCATAAAAGTTTCGATCGACTTGAAAATTTTTAGTTGTAATCGTGTGTTATTTAGCTTTTAATAAGTGATAAGTTTTATGATCTCAAAGCTGTCTGGGAAGTGAAAAAAAATTAATAGTGAAAAATGTCTCAAATGACTGATTTGCATAAAGGAGCCATACTGGCTCTGCGGTCAGAAAATTTGAGCCTCCGTGCTATAAGTGCTAAAGTTGGATTCAGCAAATCTTCGATAGGTCAATTTCTTAACAATTATGATGAATCCGGCAGCCTTAAGAGAAAACCTGGCTCAGGGAGGAAGAAGAAGACGACCGACAAGGAAAATAGGATATTGAAGCGTTTAAGTATGGAAAATCGGTTCAAAACCGCTAAAGACATAAGGACCGAATTTGTGCAGTCTGGAGGAGTCAACATTAGCACAAGGACTGTGCGAAGACGCCTCGTGAAAGAAGGACTTAACCTTAAAAATGCGTCAAAAAAGGCTACAATGGGCTAAAATCCACGAGTCTTGGACCTTAAATGATTGGAGAAACGTCATATTTTCTGATGAATCCAAAATAAACCTTTTTGGTTCAGATGGGATGACGTACGTACGCCGTAAAGTTGGAGAGCGGTTTAAAAACGAGTGCCTAAGACGAACTGTAAGGCAAGGGGGATCCCGTATGGTCTGGGGATGTTTTTCCTACTATGGAGTTGGTGATCTGGCCCTCATTGATGGAACTGTAAACGCAGAAAAGTATCAACGAATTTTGGACAAACATCTTATACCATCAATTGAGGAGCACCTTTCGTATTCCGATGATTTCATTTTTCAGGACGATTCTGCTCCTTGACATCGTGCAAAATCGGTAAGTCATATTTTTTGGTTGGACATACCAACGTTGGACTGGCCAGGCAATAGTCCGGATTTAAATCCGATTGAGAATCTCTGGCATATTTTAAAGATTAATATAACGAAGGGGAAACCCAATACTTTAAAAGATCTGTATTTCATTGTGGAAAATGTGTGATACAAGGGCATTACCATGGAAACAATCCAAAATTTGGTTGATTCAATGCCAACGCGCATAAAATCGGTCATAAAAAATAATGGAGGACCAACAAAATATTAAAAGTTATAATTTAAGTGTATTAAATATCGTACTAAATAAAAATAATTTATTTATAATTTTAACTCACTTAAAAAAAAAAAAATAATTAAAAGTCTATTTGGCTACCCTAAGCTGATCAGTCATTTTTGACTCAGTTCACTATTAAGTTTATCTTTTTTTACAGAAAGCTTTTAGAGAAAAAACCTCTCGGCCCATAAAAGTAAAACAAATAACATATACAATAAAAAAAATTTCAAACCGATATAAGCTAATTTACCACGCTAACGCCGATTCAAAGTTCCGAAACTAAGTGTCCGGATATTTTTGTCCGGTACTGTAAAAATGTTAATTTAATGCCACAAAATGTAAAGCTTATTACAAAGTTGCTGCGCATTAACATAGCGCTGTTAGCCCACCTGTTAACTAACAGCCGCAGCCACGCAGGCGTATACGCAATCAAACAGCAGTAATTAAAATGCTGCAACAACAACAACAAACACAAATACCTAAGTAATTAATTAGCAAATTAAAAGCATATATGCAATGTTTATAATTATAAAGCGAAGAGGCAATTATGCAAAAAATAAATAAAACAGCCAAACGTAGAAAAAAAAAAGAATTAATAATAAAAAAAATTTAAAAGCGGCAAAAAACGCAGCCACGCAATGCGGATGCAACTAATGTTGTTGTATCTAATGCTGCTGCTGTTGCTGACAATTGTTGTTGCTTCGTGCTGCTTAACTTTGCGGTATGCATGCGACTAGAGCTCAAGCAACTTTACAACAGCCGCAAATGTATGCAACGCATTAAATTAACATTGTTACAGTACCGGACAAAAATATCCGGACACTTAGTTTCGGCTGCGAACGTGAACTTGGAATCGGCGTGTAGCGTGGTAAATTAGCTTGTATCGGTTTGAAATTTTTTGTTATTGTATATGTTATTTGTTTTACTTTTATGGGCCGAGAGGCTTTTTCTCTAAAAGCTTTCTGTAACAAAAGATAAGCCTAATAGTGATCTGAGTCAAAAATGACTGATCAGCTTAGGGTAGCCAAATAGACTTTTAATTATTAATTTTTTTTTGGTAAGGTGAGTTAAAATGATATATTAACTTATTTTTATTTAGTACGATATTTAATACACTTAAATTATAACTTTAATATTTTGTTGGTCCTCCATTATTTTTATGACGGATTCTATGCGCGTTGGCAACTGAATCAACCAAATTTTGGATTATTTCCATGGTAATGCCACTTTGTATCACACATTTTCCAGAATGAAATACAGATCTTTTAAAGTATTGGGTTTCCCCTTTCGTTATATTGAATTCTTTAAAATATGCCAGAGATTCTCAGTCAGGTTTAAATCCGGACTATTGCCTGGCCGGTCCAATACGTTGGTATGTCCAACCAAAAAATATGACTTACCGATTTTGCACGATGTCAAGGAGCAGAATCGTCCTGAAAAATGAAATCATCGGAATACGAAAGGTGCTCCTCAATTGATGGTATAAGATGTTTGTCCAAAAAAAAAAAAAAAAAAAAAAAAAAAAAAATTCCAAAAAAAAAAAAAAAAAAAAAAACTTCATAGTAGCAAAAACATTCCCAGACCATACGGGATCCCCCTTGCCTTACAGTTCATCTTAGGCACTCGTTTTTAAACCGCTCTCCAACTTTACGGCGTACGTACGTCTACCCCATGAACCAAAAAGATTTATTTTGGATTCATCAGAAAATATGACGTTCCTCCAATCATTTAAGGTCCAAGACTCGTGAATTTTAGC